>CP092865.1:23908578-24113007 GCA_030710605.1 Cordylochernes scorpioides
CCAGTCAAGAACCCCTCCTCAAGAGCATTGCTAAGTCTGTAAACCGACTCCCAGCCAACAGCTCAGTCACAGTGCAATGGCTTCCAGCTCACGTTGGAATTCCTGGTAATGAACTGGCAGACTCTCTGGCAAAGGCTGGAGCTCTTGGCCTACCTGAAGCAAGAGAATCCACCACCCAACTAGACGATAGAGACCTCCTCCATACCATCAAAACCCAATGCCTGCAGGAATGGAAATCTGATGCTGCACATATGACTGGTACAGAGCAGGAGGGACAAGCACCGGTTCTGTCCTCCCAAGAGAACAACAGTCTTTGATTTCCAGACTTAAGTCTGGTCATCTACGGACAATGACTTTCCAGAATGGTTGCAAGGTTTTCCCACTATGTACTAAGTGCAATTCTCAGCCTGCAACCCCAAGACATATTATTGACTGTATTGACTCATCCATTGATGAGCTCTACTCTTCCCAGCAGACACCATCAAAAATCTCAAGCTTTACAAGCTTGATACCTTAGTGTGATTGAGTGGAGATAAGGAAGAAGAAGAAGATAATCTATAATCCAAATTGTGCTTTATCAGAAATAATTCATATATTTTTAAAAACCTGAAATAATTCAATGTTGAAAATTAAAAAGAAAATAATTTTATTAGTTAGTGCATGATGCCGATTTCCCGCACAAAAAAATAGAATTAACACTCATGATGTTGAGCAACGGTACTGCTAAGTGAAACTTAAACTAACCAGAAACCAAAAGTGTGAAGGCGCGACTCAGTTGGCGGCCATCGCTCGCCACCATGATACCTTTTAGCTGTCAAGTTGTAGGTAAAAAAAAAAAACATTCAACTGTCAAAATTTAAATTTCAAAATGGCGAACTATCGGATGAGCCGCATCATTGATAGTGTCGAATGGTTGAATTATCGTAGAGTGTCGAATTGATGAGGTTATATTGTATATAGCTTAATCACATTTTACATAACATGACCATTTTAAAGAATAAAAATACCAAACAAAATTTGAATATACAACATAATTATGCTCAAAAAACAATCATTATAAAAGTGTAGAAATTTCCTAAGTAGTTTTTTAAAATTTAACTGAAAATACAGTAAAACCCCGCTAATATGAACCCTGGATATAGCGAACCTTCCCTTATAATGTACCTACGCGATTCCAAATTCCATTCCATTGAGAATACCATGGTTATAACGAACTTCGTAATTTTTTAAATAACAAACTACCCCTATACGGAACCTATTTTCGGTCCCAAAATGATAAAATCTATTCAAAATACTATTCTATGGGGGGTATTCAAAAGTGATCATCAAAAAAAAAAGACTGCCTTTTTATGTGACACTGCCCTGTAAATATATACAGTATAACCTCGTTAATTTGACACACACAAATTCGACACTCTACCTTAATTCGACCATATTCTGATGTCCCGACCTCCGGCCTATCAAATAACAAACCGTAATTCGACAGTATCGATAATACAACAGTTCCGATAGTTCGACCATTTTAAAATTCGAATTTCGATAGTTGAATGTTTTTTTACATACAACTTTACCGCTAAACGGTTTCACGCCGGCGGGCGCCGATAGGATCGCGCATGCACACTTTTGATTTCTGTTAGTTTAAGTTTCACTTTGCAGTGCCATTGCGCAATGTCACGAGTTTTATTGTTTTTTTTTTTGCGCAGGAATTTAGGAATCGCGCGCTAATTAATAATGTTATTTTCTTTTAAATTTCAGCATTGAAATATTTAAGTTATTTTATAATTTACAAATAATTTCCTTTCAAATAAATAAATCTTCATAAAATGTAGCCACAATAATTATGATAACATTTCATTTCAATATTCCATTTCCATATTATTATATTTAAACACAAAATCAATAACACCTTCCACACATTCCAGAGGAAGAAAGACATTCATGTTTTTTTAAAAATAGACCATCTGGAATATATCCTGAATAGGATTTCAGTGCAAAAACAGACATCTATAAAGGAATTTTTAAGAAGATCTTCATGATTATTTTTAAATTTTCTTTTTATTTTCTATATTTATTTCCTTTCAACTGCTATATTCTTCAATTAGAGTAAAATATTATTTGTAATTATTTTCTGTTTCAAAAATATGTAGTATTGCCATTTTGTCCCTGATACTAAAGTTAATCATGAAAATATAAAATAAAATGATTTAAAAGCGCGAATGTTTCTTTTATACATAAAACGAACCTCTACTGTCCTTACTGCGATGAAAAAATATATTGGGAGGGCTTGGCTCATCAGTGGTGAACCCTCCCAGCGGTTTCGCCAATTTAATCCACCAGACCGCTTCTCAGAGCTCTAATACTGTATTGGATCATTCTGCTTTTATATGCTACACTGAAGGATGGAATCTTAGAAATGGTTTTCAAATAAACTATGGACATAAGCTTATAGGACAGTAGAATTACATTCAAATATTTGCTTCGAGCAATGCTCTTCAGCAAACTATAAAGACAAGGCCATTAGGGATAAATTAACACAAAAGCAATAACGCGCCATCTATACATATAAAATAAAATGATTAAAAGCGCGAATGTTTCTTTTATACATAAAACGAACCTCTACAGGTCCTTACCTACGCGATGAAAAAATATATTGGGAGGGCTTGGCTCATCAGTGGTGAACCCTCCCAGCGGTTTCGCCAATTTAATCCACCAGACCGCTTCTCAGAGCTCTAATACTGTATTGGATCATTCTGCTTTTATATGCTACACTGAAGGATGGAATCTTAGAAATGGTTTTCAAATAAACTATGGACATAAGCTTATAGGACAGTAGAATTACATTCAATATATCGAGCAATGCTCTTCAGCAAACTATAAAGACAAGGCCATTAAGGATAAATTAACACAAAAGCAATAACGCGCCATCTATACATATAAAATAAATGATTTAAAAGCGCGAATGTTTCTTTTATACATAAAACGAACCTCTACTGTCCTTACTGCGCAGTAAGGACAGTAGAGGTTCGTTTTATGTATAAAAGAAACATTCGCGCTTTTAAATCATTTTATTTTATATGTATAGATGGCGTGTTATTGCTTTTGTGTTAATTTATCCCTAATGGCCTTGTCTTTATAGTTTGCTGAAGAGCATTGCTCGAAGCAAATATTTGAATGTAATTCTACTGTCCTATAAGCTTATGTCCATAGTTTATTTGAAAACCATTTCTAAGATCCATCCTTCAGTGTAGCATATAAAAGCAGAATGATCCAATACAGTATTAGAGCTCTGAGAAGCGGTCTGGTGGATTAAATTGGCGAAACCGCTGGGAGGGTTCACCACTGATGAGCCAAGCCCTCCAATATATTTTTTCATCGCAGTAAGGACAGTAGAGGTTCGTTTTATGTATAAAAGAAACATTCGCGCTTTTAAATCATTTTATTTTATATGTATAGATGGCGCGTTATTGCTTTTGTGTTAATCATGAAAATAAAAAATAATACAAAAAAGGACACACACAATGGTTTCAATTAATATGATCAATTTATATTACAAAGCTATTTTTAAAAAAAATATTATTTTAGCGAGTTAGATAATTAGCTAATCATCTAACCTTAATTCAACACTTTCTTTAATTCAACCGAAAGCTCGGATCCCTTGGGGTGTTGAATTAAAGAGGTTTGACAGTATATATAAATATATATTTTTTAAATTCAATTGCCATCTATCGTTTGAATTTGTAACAAACTGGGAATCTGTTTCTTGTCAATAATATTTGATGATATTATTGAAAAGAAACATGGGATACTTGGTAGTGGAGTGATATATACATACTGGAGCTCCATCTATGCTTCCTTTCCTCGTGTGGTGAATCTGTATAAGACCGGTGGTCTTAATAAAGCTTTTTGTGTGTGTGTGAAGAGAAACATATTGAACTATGGTTATAGTAAACCAAAGGTTCTGCACCATTAGGGCTCAACACATAACAAGATTTTACTGTATATAAAGAGTGGTAAAACATATCTTTTAATTCTATTATAAAATCTAAATTTCTCTAACACTAAAATTAACTGAAATATCTAAAAATAAATTTCAATCTTTGATAGAAATCAAAAATTGTGATAGACAATACACACACAAATTTTAAATAAATAAATTTGATGAGAACTAAATTTTAATTGACTAATATGCCATAAATACACACAATTTACTACAAGGTAGGGCTGAGATACTTTGCCTTGATATGGGTGAAAAGTGGTATAACATCATTCTTCCAATTCTACAGGACTGCATCACCATTCTATTCAAACACACTTATTGTTTGCTTCTACACACAGTCATCAAAGACTATGCTTACACTTAACCCTTAAGTACTTGAACGAGGTGTATCACACACCCCAAGCTATCACTTTACTTTTGAAAAATCATTAAATCCTTAACCCGGCAGCGGGTCGCGCCCTCTTTTATACCTTAAAAGGTCGCGGTGGGTAAAATTTACCCACTTTTAAAAACCTAAATAAATCAAATATTCTTTTCAATATTTTTATTGTTTTCTATGTTAGAATAATGATTTGTCTATTAAATAACTTTACATAAAATCCTGAGATATAAAATCATATTTTATTTAATTTATTAATAACAAATCAAAATATCAAATATTTATGATATATTTGACTATTTTATGAAAATAAAAATATATATTGAAGATAGGTGATAAAATATAAATATGTATGAAAGTTATCACTTCCTTTCATAGAAATTAGGACTTGTTTTGTCCTTTATGACATTCTTGACAAATTATTACAGAGTGTTCCTTACACAAAAAAGCAAAACAGTACTGGCAATGTTGAATAGTTTTTCTGTCCTTTTTTTCTTTCTGGCATTTCTTGCATCGATGTCTTTCTCCTATTTTTGGCTTTTTAGATGGACCAGGCTCTAACAAATTAAAAATATCGGATGCCTTTTCCTTTATTTCACATGGCATTCTTCCGCTTACTGTGCGAACTTTGACCATCTCTTCAATAAGATCTAAGGATAAGGTTTTCAAAAAATGACGTCTTGATTTAACCTTTGATGCGTTGCCATTTGCAAAATGAATTATCTGGGAATTTATTGCCCCAATATTTAAAAGTGAATAAAAAATAACCATGGCCATCTTCTTGAATTTCTAGCACAGTTATATGTAGCTGTCATTTCGTCCATCATATCTACACCACCCTTTGTCATATTATAAAACATTATCATCTCTGGCTTTTTCAATTCTCCCGTTGAATCATCTATATTTGCATCGTGGTGCAGAGTTGAAAGCATAAGTACAACTTTATTCGCTTTAGGCTTGTATGAAAGAAGTGTCATTTCACTTTGAAAGCCAAAAAACACTAGTGTGTACATTTCTACCTCTGCTGATGACAAACTCTGAGGGGATTTCCTTTTTATTTCTTTTTAAGGTACCAACAATTGTTAGTCTTAAATTGTTGTAAAAGTTTTAGAGCTAAAGAATAACTGGTGAACCAGTTATCCATTGTTACATTGCGGCCAGTTCCCTTGATTGGCTCACACAATCGTTCCACAACGTCACTTGGACTGTTGCTGACATTGTAAGGACCTTCAGGGTTTTTTCCTGAATAAATCTCCAAGTTACAAGTATAAAACATTTTTGAATCCACGAGAGCAAATAATTTTATTCCATATTTATTGTGTTTACTCGGAATATACTGCCTGAAATTGCATTTCCCTCTGAAAGCGTCAAGCTTTTCATCCACCGTTATATATTCCGAAGGAGAATAATGCTTTTGGCAATTTTTTACAAAAGTATCAAGAATCAATCTCACAGCTGCTAATTTATCTTGACGAAGTCTTTCATTTCTTGTAGCTTTGTCATCAAAACGAATTACTCTGAGAAGAAATCGGAATCTGTTTTCAGACATAGCTATTCTACACAATTCAAATCCAGTACTATCTCTTGCCCATGCATCATCTGTATTCATTTTATTCGCTTTCATGACCCCAAGAAAGTAAATAATTCCCAATAAAGCTTTAATTTCATGTAGGTTTGTCAAATTAGCATCTCTTTCTCTGCTATAGTTCTGCTGAATATTCCTAATGTAAATGTTAGTATTTGTAACTATGCATTCAAGTATATTGTCATCTATAAAGAGATTCCAACAATCTAATATCGATTTAGCATTTTTTGCTTCACCCTTTACCCCTGGTAGATGGGTGATAATATTTTCACTGCGAGTTCGAACATTTTTTGGGGGAAGAGCTTTCTTCCATTTAGTCTTTTGGTCCTTTCCTATATAGTAATTGAAGCTAGGATCCTCATTGTTTTCTTCTTCTGATAATGTATACTGTTCAGTGTCTGTACTCCAATTCCTCTCTTCTATATGATCATCAGTTTCTGATTCCTCATCATCGGGATTTGGAATATTATTATCACGGAGGAAAATCAGCATTTGAAAAGCATTTTATGTAAAATAATGTAAAAAGAGGAAATAAAATATTAATCCTACCTTATTGTTGGAAGAATAGATTGTGTGGAATAATGGATCTCCGGACGCCGTCCAGACAGCTTGGGTGACAGTAAACAATGCCGGCGGCGCCAGCCGCCAACATAAACATTAGAACACGGCTTGGTTTTGTTACCCACCAGTCGCGTGTTTTCCTCTGTCCTCTTAATATGTATTAAATAAAGTTAGTTAGAAGGAGATTTTACCCCCTCCTTTCTGCTATTTAGTGATCTTATTTAAATCCTTGCAACAGCCCACAAAGAATCATCACAGCGAATTCTTCTACTGAATTTCGCTCAGTGTTTTGTGAACCGACTACCCTACAATTCTACACAGATTGTATTATTGCACTTGGAGCAGCAAAACCAAACAACAAGAAGCCAGAAAGTAACTCGAAACTTAATTACGCAAACCAAAACCAAAAGCGTTATAAAGGTCGCGCTGGGTAAAAATTACCCAATGACTAGAACTCAAAAGGTCGCGCTGGGTAAAAATTACCCAATGACTAGAACTCAAAAGGTCGCACTGGGTAAAATTGACCCAAACATGCTAATAAAATGAATATATGTCATAAAATTAAAATTATAGGTTTATTATAATAATCTTTAGAGAGATTTAGAAAGGTACTGAGAATATATTTTAAATATATATATTTTTTAATATAGAAATATTTTCGAAAAGTTCCTTCTGGGTAATTTTTACCCATTGCGACCGCTGCCGGGTTAAACAAAAACTTATAATTTTTTTAATAGCTTAATATTTCAACGTGGTGAATAGACATGTCAAATTTCATCAAAATTAATAAAGGTAAAATATTAGTATTTTATTTTTTGTCAGATTGGGGTGTATCACACCCCATGCGAGTACATACGTAACAAAGTTTTGCGAACAGCCCGATTTCAACACTGCTTAATTCTCATGTAAAATACTTTGTTTACACCATGAATCATATCCCTTTGTTTTAGTGTGAATTTAATTTCACTTCGCCATCATTTAATATCACATTTATCCTATATTATAATGGATAGAAAAAATATTCTATTAAAAAATATATTAAGAAAGAAAAGTCCAACTCCATTAGATGTTTTTTTTTTTTTTTTGCTTATCCCTAGTACACGTGGTACAGGCCATGATAATCATGTGGGGTAGTTAGCGACTGCTTTTTACTGTAAGCGCACCACATGTCTACACATGTGAAAGCAGTTCGACTTTGCACTTACAAATGTGCCAGAGCCCCGTTTGGTTACTTGCACTCGTTGGTGGGGTTGGACTTTTTCAAGAATCGGGGAGCCATTGGAGCATTTTTTTTTTTAAACAGAAAAAAGTGTCCAATGTGAGGATCGAACCCGGGTCGTAGTGGTCGTAAACCAAACGGTTTAACCAGCCTTCCACCGACCCCCCAGATGCTTTTTTGAAGTTTATTAGTAATGACATAATCAAAAAAATGGTTGAATACACAAATATTTTTATTGAGACTATCAGGCCAAATTATGGCAGGAAAAGAGATTGCCGCAATACAAATGAAAATGAAATCGCTATCTGCTAGGACTCATAATAATAATTGGAAAAAATCGTGCATCACATTTGCATTTCATAGAAATTTGGATCCACAAGTTATTTATAAATCAAATCACCTTCAAGAAGAGCCCATAAAAAGATGTCTCTTTTTGGAAAAGATCGGACTGAGTTTGATGGAAGATGATATCAAAGAACGACTTTGCGTTGTGTCACTACCTAAAGACATAAAATGAGCTCTTCGAAGGAAAATTTTAGTGGCAAGTGAACAAACAGTAAATTATATGAAATGTTATTTACAAATATAAATAAACATTTTAAATTTTATGATTTTTTTCAGGAACCAGGAGCAACAGAACCACCTTTAAAAAAACAAAAGCGATGCCATTTTTGTAACCGATATAGTGATAGGAAAACAAAGACTACCAGCAAAAATTGTAAAAGAAATATCTGCAATAATCATTCCAACATTATGTGTGCTGAATGCTTTGAAATTTAATGGGGAAAAAATATTTCTTTTGTGATTAATGTATAGGAATTAAAATTGTAAAAGCTTATAGGATTTATATACATACAACATGTTTTTGTACTTTTTATTTTGATGGAATAAATATATATTTTATTATCATTTAATCAATAAACATTCTTTTATGTATAATATAAAAACGTTTTTAGCTTACATTATATATGTTAGATTTAAGTTTATATTTTGGGTGTGTGTGTGTGTGATACACCCCGCGCGAGTACTTATGTAACAAAAAATGGCGAGAGTACATAAGGGTTAAGGAATCTCTATCCTTGGAACAGATGGTGGTTATGGTTCATTCCTTTCTGTTGCCATTTATTCATCAGAATTTTTTTTTTTATTGTTTAACAAAAGTGTTTGCTATATCTGAATGAAACGCTTTGGTTTTTGTAAAATTTTCAATATATTTAAAATATATATAATTATATACAGTTTCGTATTATGAATAATAATCAGAAGGGTGAATCCCCAGAATTGGGTACATTTGGTAGGTGGCGCTGTACGTTGCCACCGCCGTACCTTAGAGGCGTTTTACACGAGTTAAAGATACGATTTTGGTTGTAGTGATTTATACATTTCGATCTTTTATATTAATGTATATATACTTACTATGCACGAGTTAAAAATACAATTTCGGTGAAATACTTTGAATTTTACCAATTTAAATATATAAATTTAAATTATAATTTTAAAAATGTTTTAACAGTTAAAAAACATTTTTTTAAATAAAATATAAACTGATTTTTCTAAAAACGAACATAATTTTTTTAATTATCTGAAACTAACCTAATTCAACTTATCTAAAACTAACCTTATTTAGCGATTAAACTTACCTCATTTAACCTATCTGAAACTAACCTATTTTAATTAATGAAACTAACCTTTTTATTACACACCTTAAAATAACCTATTTATAACCTATCAGAAACTAACCTAATTTATAAGCCGTCTGAAACTAACCTATTTTACCTATTGGAATATAACATAACGTCATGTTATTAAAAATGTATCAAAATATTTTTACAAAGTTTGTTAATCACATCTTATACAATATTTGTAAAATAAATATAAAACTTGTGTATAAATATATGACTTGAAAATATGCCACATAAAATATTTTAATCAAAACTATACAGATTTTTTTAATAGAGATAAATAAAAAATACATGATCGATTAGATACAAAAGTGTGAACCAGAAAGTCTATTTTTAAAAATGTTATTATTTAATATTATAAACGTATTTTAATTTAATTTTGAAATTAAAAAGGTAGTGTAAATATAAATAAGGTTAGTTTTAGATAAGTTGAATTAGGTTAGTTTCAGATAATTAAAAAATGATGTTCGTTTTTAGAAAAATCAGTTTATATTTTATTTTAAAAAATGTTTTTTAACTGTGAAAACATTTTTAAAATTATAATTTAAATTTGTATATTTAAATTGGTAAAATTCAAAGTATTTCACCGAAATTGTATCTTTAACTCGTGTAAAACGCCTCTAAGGTACGGCGGTGGCAACGTACAGCGCCACCTACCAAATGTACCCAATTCTGGGGATTCACCGTTTAACCAATTCTAAATACAAGTTGCTTGGTTGACTTCATGAAACATGCATTAATTATTTAGTTTCTACCACCCGATTCAACATTTTTTATTAGCTGAAAATAATGATGGCAGGTATTTACACGAAAATGTTTCATTAATGCCAAAAAAAACCTACTTTTTATTGATGAATAAAAACAATAAGTCTGCCTGTTTTATTCTTTAGCGCGCATTTACAATATGAACTTAAAAGTTGAGATATTTTTGCTCAAAATATTTTTGAGACTTTTGTTTACATTGTTTGATTGGTTAATATACTAAATATAATAAATATAATAAAGTACTTTATTTAGAGAGAAAATATCTTTATTTACGGGGCTGCTAAGTACTTTATTTATAGATCACATCCCAATTAAAGAGAAGCGCCCAGGTGATGCACATGTACTCTGTAGTAAAAAGGTTTTTCATATTATATATATATGAATATATATTTTTTTGAATGTGAATATATATACTCAAATGATAATTATTTATATTATTAAATTTTATTATAATATTTGATTTTCAAGTTTTAATAAAATTAATAAAACTTATATATTTTCACCTTTAAATGTATAAAACTTTAATAGATCATAGAAATATCTAAGAAATCACGAAATTAATTTTATTGATTATTAGCGGATGTACCCGGCTTCGCCCGGGTTTTACCTGAGTAAAGGTTTGTCTAACGAACATTTGTTAAAACAATTCTCTATGAACTTATAAAAAAAAAAGATATATTTTGATAATTTGAAACTCGTAAATTTGAATCTCCCGAAAAAGTGAACATTTTTTCAGGTCGCTGTGTGCCGTGTCATCCTGAATTTTGTTTTTCCTAATTTTCTACATTACAAAATCATCGTTTTATCTAGTGAACATTTTACCGGTCCCTTGAAAAATACTCGATAACTAACTTTGACTTGTGCGCAATTAATAGGTAGAAAATCTTACTTTTGATAAATAATCTTTAAGATAATAAACTTAGTGATAATAAAACTTATAGATAAAAAACTTGTTAACATCGTCGCAATGGTGGCGCTGCTTGCGAGGTAAATCTACAAATCTGCAATTAACTCAAAGGATATTCAAGATATTCAAGAAATTATTTTTCAGATCATTCCCAGTACTATACTAAATAACTTCCCAAAGTTTCATGGCGTTCCAATGAGTGGTTTGGTCAGGCATAAAGGACAGACACACACACACACAAGCATTCATTTCTATATATATATATACATATTTTGGATTAAATATAGATTGTTATTTCCAGCCAAAGCAGCTAATGAAAAACACTGAAGTCTTATAACGTTCATTTCACCAAACGGAATTCACTCCAGAAGAAGAATAAATTTTATTCAATCTAGTAGAGTATTTACACACACAGACATACAAAGTTTCTTACTTGTCTTCGCTTCCAGGCTAATTGTCCAATTTTGGGGTATGGACTTATAGCCCCCTTGTCGCATTCCCGATTTTAGACCAATGGGAATGGAGCATGTAAAGAGTGACCTAGTAAAATTTCCTTATTAAGATATACAAGTGTGACATAGGAATAGGCAAATATAGGACTTATACAGCTAAGGTTATACTTGAGGAGATGGAATATCAGATAATATACAAGGTACAGAAGGATTTGAGAATTGCAGCTCCAAGTAAAAAACTTTCATTCATGCCAGGCGTGGGTGTAATTCCCCAAAGGAGGCCCAGCGTCAGGGAGGCCCGTTGACAGGTCCTTCCTGGAATATATATAGGGCGTCGGGTGTCTTGGGCTAACAAGATCTCTGGAATGTGGGGGTCCAACGTCCATTCTCCCCCCTGCTTCTTCTTCCATGAAAGAGATAATGGCGGGCCCCCCAAAGAGGGCTCAGCTATCCTTTTATAAGACTTCTGGGATAAAGTCCTCCCTCGACTTTATTCGCGAAATCTGGTACGACTTATTCCTTACTATTCTCCCTCATCATCAGACAACCCATGAAATCATTATTAAATTGTACAACCCATAAAAGACACCTTCTGGCGATTTAGCAACCCACTGAAGGCGCTGGGAACTATTTCATAGAGGAAAATTATAGCAATAGATCTCTATAATTTCTACAGATCAATTGTAAATAGATTCATACACAAAGGATATAGTGTGGGAAGTTTAGGACAGATGTGTAGAGACATTCCCCATTAAATTAGGGTTCACGTGTACTTAGGAAGAAAGGAGGGAAATATTGAATTATTCCCGTTCCTACACTAAATTAAAATGATCTATGAAATAATGGTCGGCTCTGCCATCAAAACAGACGCTGGAATTGATCGCCATCTATTGGCCGCCTTTACAGACCAGCGGACTCGGGTCCGTGACACGCCCATTTTTGTGTCACGTTCCCTGAGATCATCCAACGACTTTAGGGGATCTCAGATAAAGATGAACATGTTATTATTATAAGCTATAAACCTGAATATAAAACCAAATTAACATTTCTATTGGAGTATAATAAGTTGAAATCAATATTTCAAATTAGATATCATGGAGTACCAGGTTCAGATTTTATTGGTAGAAAAATCTGATTAAACATGCAGGTATCCTTTTAATCCCGATTTTATAACAAAGATCCAACAAAAGACATTCAATTGGATTACTATCTGGGCATATATGGAAGGGACCCTACTTGTAAAGATTATACCAAAATCTAACAAAATAAGCTATAAAACAAGCAAGACTATGGACTTATACTATTGACAATGACATTTGTAATATTTTTAAAACAAAAAGGGTTCCAATAACATCATGAGGGGATCAAAAACCAATGAGTGATAAGGCAAAATGGGTCTTTACTAAGATTAAATCAACGAATAATATGTAGTAAGTATGATGGAAAAACACACTGAAACACAGGCAGGAGAACTGGCCTATTTAATCACTGAGGACATGACAGGCCCTTTCGAGAGTACATGTGGTCAGAAATTTATTGGAAGGCTTAATTTCATTAGTAGTATTCCCTCCAAATAGGAAAGAACCATACAATATTTCATTTTAAACAGTGAAAGAAGGGTAAATTCCACATATAAAAATACATGTTACTGAAACCTGACAAAGAGATACCCTCAAAGCGGGTAGAATCGTATTTACCGCTGTTCCTGTGTTAAAGTATCACAATACTGTACGATACACAACTCTATTCCATTAGAGCCGGAGCTCTATATTACAGTACAATTTGTTATAATAAGATGTGGGGGGGGGGGGGGGGGTAGTACCATAAAACAAAAGAAATAAAAAAAAAATGTATGAGGGGAAACAAAACTCTCCATATAAGTTGTGTACTAGATATTTATTCGGATTAGGCAAAATTTTGGGGACATTTCATACTGGCGAGACATGCTATTTACATAATGATCTAGGTAGAGGTGACATAAGGTTACAAATTCGTCTTTATAAAGGGGAGAACCTAGATCTCCATCTATTCTAGCGGGACAAAATATACGAACCCTAACATTCCTTTTAAGTCACTTAAAGCCCTTTAGGGCCCATTCAGAATCTAAATAGATTAGCTTCTGTTCGAAAAATAAAGGGGGGCTAAACCATAATGGCGAGGGGCTTACCTTCTCTCGAAAGCGGCGGCAAGGTCTGGTCTCCTCTACGTCTCAGGCCCGACTGGCGGAATCTCTCCTGTCACTGAGCGACTCTGTGCATCTCTCCTCGATTTAGCCAAGAAAACCTCCTTTTATCCTTGCCTCCCTTCATTTTCATTCGCTCCTCACGCCAAAGTTTCTATTGGCTGGCATTTTCATTCGTCGAAAGCAAACACGCACGTGATCATGACCACGCCTCCAATTTACCGTGTTGCCGCGCGAAAAAAAAAATTGTATATATTAAAAAAAACAAATTAAATTCCTTTAGTAAATTAAATAATATATATATCCCGAGTATTAAAAAAAAAAAAAAAGGTTATTGATTTAGTGTTTATATGACAAATTGTTTTCCTTTGGTCACCTCTAACTAAAATGAGGGGGATATATGTACATATGGTACAGCAGCTCCCAGCACGGATGTCTCTGGATGTCCCCCGTGTCTTCCTCCCCACCAGGCATCAGCCTTCGGCATGGAAGTCTGGTGTCCTCAAGTGTCTAGTTTTTATTTGTACATGTGCTCTTTGTACATCCTTCGTCTCGGCCCTCCCGCAGCGGGCTTTGGGTCTTTATAAAGCATCGTCGGCCATCGTTGGGAGTTCTCCACCTAGGCAACAAACACTTCGGCGAGACAATGCGTATATATTTATATGATGTAAATGTTTACATCTTTGTTGGGTCTTGTCTGGTGGAAAATCTGACCCAACACCCTCATCATGGCAGCAGCCGCGATGTCAGAGGGAAAGGGATCCTATGATCTGGCGGCAGGAGATGTCTTGCAGGGGTGGTGGAAACGTTGGGTAAGCAGGGGGACATCGCCAGGGTGCAGTGTGGCAGGAGTCTTGATTAGGACTGGAATCCAGTAGAAATGGCAGACGGAAGTGGAGGCAGAAGGTCCTTGAAGCCTAGAACTTGAGGGCCCTAGACTTCAGGATGAGGCAGCTTGAGGCTCTCGGCTCGTGTTTGTCAGGAAGGCCCTTGGCACAGCAGTTGGCACACTTGGAGGTGCGCTGGTCGGCAATGGATGGGCAGGCGCGCCCCTCATGGCCGTCTTCACCGCAGTGGAAGCACTTAGGAGGTCTGGTGCATTGGGCAGAGTTCCACAACAGCGGAAGCAGACGCGGGCGCGGATGGACTCCTCGAAGTTGAGGATTACTCCATCCACCACGATTCTCCCGCGAACGCCCAGGGCTCTAAAGGTCTTGATGTCCACCTCGATAAATGGCGGTGCAGGTCCCATTTCTGGGTGCAGAACGGTACGCCACGCGCACCACCTTGTCCCCAGGAAGTTTTCTAACAGCAGCGGTTTCCAGGAAGGTCTCCTCAATGGTGGATTTGGATGTCTCCTCATCCATTTTGAAGAGGCAGATTCGCGGCAGGATCTCCTTCTGATGGCGGACCTTCATTCCATCCAACTTGCTGGCCAGGGAGGTTGTCACCTCAGGGATGGTGTCAGGATTACTGAAGTGGATGACCAGCTTCCCCTTGGTGCGCAGGGAGGCCCAAACGCCTTGGGGGAGAGTGCGGGCAGCGCGGACAGCTTTGAGCATCTCCCTTGGGTCAGCGGAGCCTTGGAGACGCGGGAAGGCGCAGGCTTTGAAGGACCTTTCAGATTTGTCCTCTTTGCAGGCGGGTTGGGAGCCTCAGGCTGCTTCCTTTTAGTTGGAGCAGAAGCAGGCAACGTGGGGGCAGGCTTTTTGGCAGGGAGAGCAGCAGGAGCAGGAGTGGCGGGCTTGATTGGGTCAGTCTGGGAGCCGGTTTCCTTGCAGGAAGGATCTGGGCTGGTTTGGGTGCTGTGGCAGGCAGTCTGGGGCTTGTTGGCCTCCTTAACTTCGTCCAGCTCCGCGAAGGCATCGAGGGTGCCAGTGAGGTTCTCTACTTCAGCAAGAAGGGCCTTGATCAGCTCAGTCCGCATGGCGATGAAGTGGATAAGGTTCTCGTGCAGGGTCTTCAGGGCGGGATGGCCAAAGTAGCGCAGGATGTCGTGGTTGCGGGAGATCACCATTTCGTCCTCCTTCTCCAGGGCAGAGACGTCCACGATGGGCTTGCGTGCTTTCTTCCGCTTTTTCTTAGCTAGATCCATGGCTAGAGCAAGGGAGCAGAGATGTGACCAGGTAGAGAGCTAGCTGACAACTGTGATCAAAGTTTCTTTTTATGCAAAACAAATATATATAGGCGTAATTATTAAAAACATGCAAAACATGATGAAAATTGTACCTACCAAATTATTGTTGATTAAGGTTATCACATTCTTTCCCTCCTTCATTTCAAAGGATCTAATTTGATTTCCTTAGAGGTCCAAAATCTTGGGCTTCCATATGGTTCTACCATATCTGGTTCTGATACTTGGATATTGGTCAATCCCAGGAATCTCTTTTGGTCTTGTCTCATTTCTTGCCTGGCGGGAGAAGTCAAGAAATGATCCTCATCACTATGTTTGTGTGACTGGGGATCCTGTTCCTGATCTCTTGAAGGAAAGTCCTGGTTAAGTGAAGCTTTTCTGCCCAGTTCTGAAGCCCCCTGCGCTGCAGGTGGTTTTACCATTTTCGGCTCATTAGAATCAGCGTCTGGCAGCAACACTCTATTCTCCTTAGATTTTGTTTCAAGCCTTCCTGGATCTGCTTCCAATATCTGATTAATATATCTTTTCCATTGGCATCCATCAATTGATTTAACAACAAATCTGTGACTTCCTAGTTGCTTCTGTCCATTTTCTTCCCTTTCTGAAGTCTCATGCCCATATATGGTCTCAAACTAAAAATTTTGTCAAAATATTTCCTCCATAACGCTGTTGGGCTTTCCTTATTTTGCTCTCTTCCTGTGGTTTCAAAAGATTCAATCTTGATCTTAACATTCTTCCATATATAAGTTAGCATGGAGCACTCTCTGCCTTGAATGTGGAGCACATCTGCACATGCCTAAGAATTTTATAATGGCTTCCTGAATTGAAAGGGCTTCCTTCAAACATGCTTTCAATGCTTTCTTAGTGGTACCCACAAAGTTCTCTGAGGTGTGAAAGAAATTATTTTTCAGAAACCTTCCCAGTACTATACTAAATAACTTCCCAAAGTTTCATGGCGTTCCAATGAGTGGTTTGGTCAGGCATAAAGGACACACACACACACACATACATTCATTTATATATATATACTAGCGGATGTACCCGGCTTCGCCCGAGGTTTTACCCGAGTAAAGGTTTGTCTAACGAACATTTGTTAAAACAATTCTCTATAAACTTATAAAAGAAAGGATATATTTTGATAATTTGAAACTCGTAAATTTGAATCTCTCGATAAAGTGAACATTTTTTCCCGGTCCCTGTGTGCCGTGTCATCCTGAATTTTGTCTTTCATAATTTTCTACATTACAAAATCATCGTTTTATCTAGTGAACATATTTCCCGGTCCCTTGAAAAATACTCGATTAGTTGAATAAAATCATGGTCGTTTATGGAAGATGGACGTAGTTCCCGGAGGTAACCCGCGAGGCTTTTTTCTTGTCTACTTTGCACAGCTGTGTCACCAACTCTGCCCCCGCGCGCCAGGACCTCTTGATCCCTCTGATTGGTCGGTGGGAACTTGGACTGACCGGCCGGCGGCCGGACTGGGGGAGGGGGGGTAGACCTAAGCCTATCTCCGTCGCAAGGTGGCGCTGCTTGCGAGTTAAAACTACAAATCTGCAAATAACTCTAAGGATATTAAAGATATTCAAGAAATTATTTTTCGTAAACCTTTCCGGGGATATGCCTAATAATATCCCAAATTTTCACGGCGATTGGATGTATGGTTTTTGAATCCATAGAGGACGCACACACACACACACAGACATTCAATTTTATATATATAGATATATAGATATCTTCTCTCTCTATATAAAAATGAATGTTTGTATGTTTGTCTGTCTGTATGTCAGGTATACAAATTCGCAGTAGTTCACTAATTCAAACCAAAATTTCCATACATAGGTAAAAGAATACGGGAAGACGATAGGCTATTTTAAAAAATATATAAATCAATTATTAAAACTATATATTTTTAGTCAGATAATGATGATGACGATATTGCTGTATCATGTTTGATTATCAGATACAAAATTATATCGGGAAAAATTCCAAAAAGCAGAGACCACGGGTGAAACCAGTTCATTATTTTGTATGCAGGAACAAAATTTTAACAGAAAAACCATCATTCGAGAAGAAAACAAAAGCCAGATCATATTTCTATAAAAATATCGCTTTTCAGACACAAAGTTTGGAGCGGGACGTTTCACAAGAGTGACATCCACGGCGCCAATTTATTATAATTGTAACGAATAGTATTTGAATAGGGTACATTTAATAGGGTAACACCCAGCTAGTAGAATATATAGATATAAATTATTTAAAAATGCCTATTTTGGATCATAAAGTTTTTATTTCCGATATTTCGTGTGGCAACTCGCCAAACTTCTTCGGGGAACAAGATTGTTTTGAATAGCTCGCGTATCAATTCACGAGTATGTACAACTGCTATAAAATTTTAAAATATCTAAAATCAACAATATGCATGTTTATAAATATAATTATTGATAATAAAATGATATATACAATATTAATATATAGAGGATAAATAAATATATACATGTCATAATTTGTATATAACTGTATGCACCTCCGACCTACTATGTATGTACAATGTATGTTTTAAAAAGATTTAATAAAAGAACAAAGGTAACTGGAGGATAGAACGCCTTAGAGAAAAACCTAGGAAGTAGGCTTAAAAGAGAAGAAAACTATTAATAAAGTCACAGTTAACCTTCTGACCCCGGAAATCCTAAAAGCTAAGTTTAACGCCCAATATTTCCTGGGCGAGGCCGGACGTATCTTCCGCCAAAGAAAGCTGCAAGGCCCAATTAGGAAACAATACCTAAGTAGGTCAACCAATAGAAAAACGGCCGCGTGACATCTTCCTACCAATTAGGAAACGACACCTAAGTAGGTCAACCAATAGAAAAACGGTCATGTGACATCTCTCGACCAATGGGAAAGAAGATAAGTCTTGGTGTTAAATCGAGAAGCAAGAATTGTTAGTAGCGCCTTCGCTCCCAACAAGGTAACATCTGCTCTCGAGACCTCCCCGCTCATCCCATAGCTAAGTCAATCACCGCCATGTGATCAGATAATTAATAAGTCAAAATCGCTCCGTTTTCTCAAGCTTTCTTTCCTCCAAACCAGTTGCCTTTTATTTTCAAACCCCATTACGTGTCCTGATTATTCCTAACTGTATGCTTCACCTTCCACTCAAACGACTGCGTTTCAATCAAGCCTCACCATTCTCATCGAACAACAAGAAATTCCGCAACGATATTGTCACAGATCGGTTAAGTCGACAGGATAAAGATATTATGGAGCTTAATCAGGATCCCATAGGCGTAAAGTCGGACGGCCCGACGGAAACAACGGAAGAAAGGCAAGAAGTAAGAGAGACGGGCGAGACAACTGCGCCCCTAGCGGACGTCGTCACCCAGCTGTCGACGCTCTTGACCCGAGCAAAGGTTTCTGATGGAGCCGAGGCGACAATCCTGCCTTTCGATGGCACATACAGCGCGACCCAGTTTTTCCAGGCGTTCGATCGAAAAATGGAAGACGCCTCCATGGGAGAACAAGAAAAATTACTCCGCCTGCCAAACTATCTGGTGCGACAACCCCTGGAGCTCTTCAGGAAACTTTGGCTGGCCGACCGGAGCTATTTCCAGGTGAGACAAATCCTCCTAGATCTCTATCCTGAATCAAGCGAAGCATCCTTTGCGAAATATTTCGCCATGAAGCTCACTGGACAAGCCAACTTAGAGACCTACTACCGGGAGAAAACCGCCATGGGATTGCAACTAGGACTTCCGCAGGAGGTGATCCTCGAGACGCTGACAGAAGGGCTGCCATTCAACGACCAGCGCCTAGTCCGCGTAGTGCCTCCCGAGAACCTAGGAGAGTGGTTCCGACTGGTACAGCGGATCCACGGGCCCAGTGTACCGACAACGCGACCCAGAGAAGATCAACCACCCACAATGTCGGGTCCGTATCACAGCACACCCCGACGCCCAGGTGCATGGAATGTACCTCTTCCGCCGTCCAACTGCAAGTTCTGCGGCGCGAGGCACTGGCACAGCGAATGCCGACATCGACCAGTCCCGACGACCCACGAAAAAGTGCGGACAGTGCAAACAGTCCCAAAACAGCCAGTCCCGAGTCCACAACAACCAAGTCAAGCCAGAGACACCCCAGCCGAGCAGACTTTTCGAGACTGAGGTAGGATCCCTAACCCAACTGACTGTAAAACTTTTTCTAGCCCCTAAAATACCATGCCCCTTTTTAATTGATACAGGCGCCAGCCTGAATATAGTGCCATATAATCTTTACCATATGTTAAAAACCCATCTGCCTAATTTAACCCTTGAGGGACATTCACTGAATCTCCAAACCCTAAACGGTTTTGCAAAAACCATGGGTAAACTGTCTATCCCACTGACAATAGGCCAAATATCCCGAAGAGAGAATTTCCATGTAGTGAATGCACCGTTACCATTTGGAATTCTTAGTATCAATAGCCTCCATAAATTCAGATTAACCATAGATTTTAATAAATGCACTATATTCCAGCTGGGCGCCCCATTGTCTACCCCATCCTACCATTTTAACAATGTACCAAATGTATGCACGTACTGGCAGTGTCAGGCGATGTCACAAAGATTTCACCATACAGCCAAATCTTCCGCCTATGACAACCTTTGCGTGCAATCCCATTGATACACAACAAAATCCTTTGCCACATGCATACTACAACACAACATCTAACACTCACTATACACCGCAGTTCACAACACTTCTACAGAGATACACTCACATTTTCACACAGAACAAATTCAACCTACCATGCTTACGGATTCCACCAGTAAAAATACCCACGAATTCCGATAAAATAATTACCATACGTCCATATCGTGTTCCGATATGTGACCAACAAGAAATCCGTAATCAAGTCCAACAAATGCTGGAGAACGGCATCATAGAGCAATCTTTTTCACCTTTCTCGAGCCCTGTCACCCTCGTCACTAAGCGCGACAAGACCAAACGGTTTTGTATCGACTACAGGAAGGTGAACGAGCTAATCAGCTCTGATGTCCATCCCCTCCTGAGAATCGAGGATATCCTAGACCGCCTCGCACAGGCCAAATATTTCTCCACGGCGGACATATCCTCTGCGTATTGGCAAGTCCCAATACACCCCGATTCTCGACCACTGTTGGCCTTTGCCACGCTCGAAGGGTTATACCAGCCCACTCGATTGCCTTTCGGGTTAAAAACCAGCCCTCAGATCTACGAACGAGCCATGAGTCAGGTCCTACAGAGACACGGACTTGACTGTGTGGCACATTATTTTGATGACTTCATCATTTTCTCCAACACACTGGAGGAACATCAAAACCACCTGCAACAATTTTTCGCCTTTTGCGAGGTAGAGAAGTTACAACTTAACTTCGAAAAATGCGAATTTTTAAGCAGTCCATAGATTTCCTAGGCTACACCGTCACAGCTGGTACAACCACACCGCTCACACGCAACACAAACATAATCCACGCCATCAAACAACCCCACAACCGAAAAACACTACAATCCTTTCTAGGCGCTGTGAACGTCTATAACAAATTCATCCCGGAATACTCCCGCTTGCGGGCACCACTCAACAACCTTCGCAAAAAGGATGTCGTGTGGGTCTGGGATGAATCTTGCCAAAAGGCGTTCATTGACCTGAAAGATAACCTCACACAACATCCCATTTTACACCTTTACAAAGAGGGCCTGCCATGCCAGGTGTATTGTGACGCATCCACCCTCGGTATAGCAGGCATCCTCAAACAGGTTCACCCTGATGGGAATGTATATCCAGTTCAGTATTTCAGCCGCACTCTGCGCCCACACGAGCGAAACTATTCCATCTCTGAACTTGAGTGCTTAGCAATCGTTGAGAATGTGGAGAAGTTTCGCATCTATCTGATGGGCAGAAAATTTACTATATTTTCTGACCATCACGCATTGCAGTGGCTGAAGACAATCAAAAACCCGTCAGGCAGATTGTTTCGATGGAGTTTACGGCTGTCGAGTTACGAGTATGAGGTCCGCTACGTAAAAGGAAAACAACAGTATGAGGCAGATCTTTTGTCCCGTAACCCGTTCTGTGGGTTCTTAGACGCATCCCTTATTAAGACCCACCAGCCTTCTCCATCGGGAGAGTCTAGCCTGACCATTGATCGCAATGGACTGCATACCGTTTCCCGAAAAGGTGTAACAAAAATATAATCCCAAAGACACTCGTCCAACAACTCTTACAAACAGTACACACACAATACAATCACCCCGGTATTTCACAAATGTCACGACTCATCTCCACACAATATTACTAGCAAGGAATGTCCAAAGATATTAAACAAAAGGTTAAGACCTGTCCCCCCTGCCAGTTAACAAAACGGCCATTGGGACCCACTTACGGGGAATTAAGTCAACCTCCGGAAGCCAAAGAACCCTTTGACCTATTATCCCTTGACACCATAGCAGGATTTGCCAAATATGGCAACACCAAAATATACCTCCATGTGGTAGTCGATCATTTTTCGCGCTACGCGTTGACCTTTCCATCTAAATCCACCAGCATCATCACCTACCAACAGGTACTTAAGCGAGTATTACAGGATGGCTCTCCAAAACGCCTTCTTACGGATAGAGCCCCTGCTTTCACTTCGCCAAAATTTCGTAATTTCCTACTTAATAGAAATATTCACCCATTACTCACAACCAGCAACAATCCACAGGCCAACGGTCTATGTGAACGCCTGAACGCCACCCTCACGAGAAAACTTAGGCTATTACATATAGAAAATCCTAAGATCGCATGGACCAAGTTGGTCAAAAGAGTTACAATTATATATATCAAAACCCCACACTCTACCACAGGTTTTCCACCCATCTACTTAATGTTTGGTATCCTACCCCCCGAACTCTCTGACCACAGCACACCTTACCCAGATATTGACAAAGCTAGAAAAATTGCACACACACGCACACAAAACAAGCATTTACAAGACAAAAACATTTATGATCAACGACACAAACAACCACATTTTGAAGTAGGTGATCTAGTGTTAATAAAATTATATCACCGCCCAAATACAGGGAAACTTGCGCCATATTTCACAGGACCCCACTCAATATTAGAAATTATTTCACCAAATGTGGTCCGTATAGATCGACCAAATCAACCTCTTCAAAGAGACAATGACACAATCCACGTCAACAAACTTAAGCTGTATACAGAAACAATCCGTTATATATCACCACCCGCCGTTAGCACATATCACATAAAGCACGAACCCAATTACACGTTCCCTTTCAAACATTTAACACCCGAATTATTCCCAGCAGAGTCATTAAGGTTCAAACCCACCAGCAGCGAGCCTTTCAGGCATTTAGACCCTGCCATTTTTGCAACAAGGCGATTTGCATCACTCTTCCCCGATGTTAAAAACTGCAAACCTGACAACCATTTCAATCATATCACACCACTCCCCAAAGATATCAAACAGTGCGAAATTAAACGACCAACAATGAATAAGGTTCGAACAAATATTTCAGTCCCCATTTACAATAATATGGAAGAACATGGGGCAATACCCTATCTTTCATCTGATTTTTATCCTTTGTTTGTTAGTTCTACCATACAAATATATCCCAGTTTTATTTCTTAGTTATTTGTTCATCTATACCATGCTCTCTCATAGAATTTTCGAACTACAAGAGGCAGTTTTTCATTGTGGACAAGCATTTATAAAACTTCTCATAATTTTAGGAACCATTTTTGCAGAAAATCTAAATAAAATCCGAGGAAATAGAAGTAACTGAAAGTAACAAGATCCGAGCCACACCCACAAAGTCAAATAGAAAACAGGACGTAGTTCCGCGAGGTCATAAAATTTGAGTAAGACAGCTAATGCAAATAAAGGGAGCGTACTTCCTCGGCACGCCCCAGTCCGGATCCAATTACCACCCCTCATTTCCGGCCAACACATAAAAATAAGTCACCGCTTTTCCCCAGCCTCAGATTTCTCCATATCATCCTACTTTTTCATGCCACCGATTTTGGATTCCAGTTCAAGCCTGCGCATCGACTTTTACAAAATGTAATCAAATCGACTGTCATTCGAAAATCAAACAAGGTACACGCACACACATTTAAATGAGTTCATATTCCTATTATAACTAATCATAATTACTTTACAGACTTCTAACATTTTTCACAACACACACAAAGACAAAAAATTATACATAAAGGTTATATAGATTTCCATGTCTCCTGTACACATAGCATAAACGCGCACTTGAGGACTAGGATCACGTTTTCAGCCTAAGTGTCGCTACAGATGAGACAAAAAATTTATAGGGCATAATCGAGCAATTAAAACATTTAGATCAGGGCATGTAGATACAAAGGGGTTCAAACCAATACACCTTATTTTTCATATTAATCATTTTCATTATTTTCTCTCAATTAAAATTTAAATATTTAATCAATTTAGCAATTTATTCAATTTATTATCACTTTTAATCATTAATTATCATTATATTTACTACTTAGTTTATATTATCATAGTTTCAAAACAACGAAAACTCACTGGTTTTCTTTTAAAATTAGATATTATATTTTATTTTGATTTACAAAAACATTCTCCTTTTTTTTTTAACCATGCATCAAGCATTCACTTTGATTTCTTCCAACTTTTATATTATTTTTGATTTCTCAAAAGCCCTAATAAAAATCCCTCGATTTCCATTCCCAATTTCGAGCAAAAATTAGTTAGGCATTTTTCCTTTTTTTTTTCACCATGCATCAAGCATTCACTTTGATTTCTTCCAACTTTTATATTATTTTTGATTTCTCAAAAGCCCTAATAAAAATCCCTCGATTTCCATTCCCAATTTCGAGCAAAAATTAGTTAGGCATTTCTTTTTACCATGCAACAAGCACTTTTCCTTTTTTTTCTCACCATGCAACAAAGCATTTTTTTTTCTTCACCATGCAACCAAGCATTTACTTTGATTTCTTCCAACTTTTATTTTATATTGATTTCTCAAAAGACCTAATAGAACTCCCTCGATTTTATTTCAAATCTCGAGTAGAATATTGTTTAGGCGCATTTTCTTTTCTTTTAACCCACTATGTACCCTAGCATTCATTTTGATTTCTTACAATTAAAAAATTTTTGATTTCTATTAATTATACTCAACCTATATCATCAACACCATTCTATTTTACCTCTTATATCACCACCAATGCTTGTATATAGCCTCTCAATACCCACAACTAATTTTCCCACAAAATTATTTTTCCCTTTACAGAATTCTCTCAGGCTAACCCCTTCTTGAATTCTTCACATGTAGGGGGCGCATCTGTCATAATTTGTATATAACTGTATGCACCTCCGACCTACTATGTATGTACAATGTATGTTTTAAAAAGATTTAATAAAAGAACAAAGGTAACTGGAGGATAGAACGCCTTAGAGAAAAACCTAGGAAGTAGGCTTAAAAGAGAAGAAAACTATTAATAAAGTCACAGTTAACCTTCTGACCCCGGAAATCCTAAAAGCTAAGTTTAACGCCCAATATTTCCTGGGCGAGGCCGGACGTATCTTCCGCCAAAGAAAGCTGCAAGGCCCAATTAGGAAACAATACCTAAGTAGGTCAACCAATAGAAAAACGGCCGCGTGACATCTTCCTACCAATTAGGAAACGACACCTAAGTAGGTCAACCAATAGAAAAAACGGTCATGTGACATCTCTCGACCAATAGGAAAGAAGATAAGTCTTGGTGTTAAATCGAGAAGCAAGAATTGTTAGTAGCGCCTTCGCTCCCAACAAGGTAACATCTGCTCTCGAGACCTCCCCGCTCATCCCATAGCTAAGTCAATCACCGCCATGTGATCAGATAATTAATAAGTCAAAATCGCTCCGTTTTCTCAAGCTTTCTTTCCTCCAAACCAGTTGCCTTTTATTTTCAAACCCCATTACGTGTCCTGATTATTCCTAACTGTATGCTTCACCTTCCACTCAAACGACTGCGTTTCAATCAAGCCTCACCATTCTCATCGAACAACAAGAAATTCCGCAACGATATTGTCACATACATTTAAAATAAAAGAATTGAAAATCAGTAATTTGTTATATATATATAAATGTATAGTAGTGCTATACGGTTTTAAATTGTAAGTATAATTGAGGAGTGTCTATTTTTCGATTGATACTGTTTTTATCTTCTATTGAGGTCCAGCTTTCTAGAAAAAGTCTTGAATGCTTGTCCTTGATATTTTGATATACTATTTCAGTTGAGTCAAAATATATACGTGATGATATTGGAATAGGATGACTAAATTATAACAGATAAAATTAATATATTTGTTGGCTTTTCTCATTTATTTGCTTGTAATTCCAAGGACGTTTTAGATAGGAATCTGAATATTTGGATTTCTAATTCCTTCCATGTCTTGAACATTTATTGAAAAAATCCATTCGCAATCTCCAGCATTTTCCGAGTAGATATAATGCAACATATAATACAGTATAACCTCGTTAATTCGACACACCCCAATTCGACACTCGGCGATAATTCGACCATGTTCCGATGTCCCGACCTCCGGCCTATCAAATAACAAACCGTAATTCGACAGTATCGATAATACGACAGTTCCGATATTTCGACCATTTTAAAATTCGAATTTCGACAGTTGAATGTTATTTTACATGCAACTTTACCGCTAAACGGTATTACGGCGGCGACGATCGGCATCGGCGGACGCCGATACGATCGCGCCTGCGCACTTTTGGTTTCTGGTTAGTTTAAGTTTCACTTTGCAGTGCCGTTGCGCAATTTCGCGGATGTTATTGTTGTTTTTTTTTACGCGGGAATTTCGGCATCATGCGCTAACTAATAATAATTTTTATTTTTTATTTTTAACATTGAAATATTTTAGCTATTTTTAAATTTATAAATAATTTCCTTTTAAATAAATAAATCTTTATACAATGTAGCCACAATGATTATGATAACATTTTATTTCAATATTCCATTTCTGTGTTATTATAAAAGATTTAAACACATCATCAATAACACCTGCAACAGCAGTGGATGCCTTTAATACATTAAAATTTATTTATTAAAAGACATTTCAGAGGAAGAAAGGCATGCATGTTTTTTCAAAATGCCATCTGGAATACATCCTGAATAGGATTTCAGTGCAAAAACAGATATCTATAAAGGAATTTTTTAAAAGATCTCTTCATGATTATTTTAAAATAATATTTTAAAATTTTCTTTTTATATATTTACCATATTTATTTCCTTTCAACTGCTATATTTTTGAATTAGAATAAAATATTATTTAATATATATATATATATATATATATATATATATATATATATATATATATATATATATATATATATATATATATATATATATATATATATATATATATATATATATTATATTTAATATTTTAATGTCTGTAGAGTTAATATTTGATTATATTACTGAAAAGAAACACATTGCCAATAAATTTATTTGTTACAATTATTTATGTTTCTAAAATATGTATTAATGCCATTTTGTCACTGATACTAAAAGTTAATCATGAAAATATGTAATATAAAAACACACAATGGTTTCAATTAATATCATTAATTTATATTACAAAGCTATTTTAAAAAAATATTATTTTAGCGAGTTAGATGATTACCTAATCATATAACCTTAATTCAACCGAAAGCTCTGATCCCTTGGGGTGTTGAATTAAAGAGGTTCGACTGTATTAAAAAATAAATAAAGATAATGGTTCATTTCCCGCCTTCCCGACCACCCAGAAGTCTGAAAATTAGTACACTTGCATTGTTAATTGGACTGAGCGAGTATTGTGAGTTTCATTATTCTATATGGTCTGGAAGCATATTAGAATTTAATATACAAAATTTGAAAGGAAATTTGTCGTTCTTGGGCAACCTGACAACCCAGAAATCTGAAAATTGGTCAGCTAGCATTGTCATCAGGTTTGAACATGTGTACCAAATTTCATATTTCTAGGTGCCCTATAAGTATATTAAAAATTGATTACAAGATTTGGCGACAAACATCCAGACAGACATGGAGGCAAGTTAAATAAAAACTTTTAAATAAATAAAAAAGTGGACCATTCTCAATGAAAATGGTACCATTAGAAAGAGCGTAAAAAGTATAAAAAGAAATCTAAAACAAGAAGGAGAAATCGAAGGAAAATCGCTAAAAAAGAACGGTTCGCGAGATATTGGCAAAACAAAATAAATAAAATTAAATATACAAAATTTGAAAGGAAATTTGTCCGTTCTTGGCCTACCTGACAACCCAGAAGTCTGAAAATTGGTCAGCTAGCATTGACATCAGGTTTGAACATATGTACCAAATTTCATATTTCTAGGTGCCATATAAGTATATTAAAAATTGATAACAAGATTTGGCGACAGACATCCAGACAGACAGACAGATAGGCAAGTTAAATAAAAGCTTTTAATGAAAAGGAAGAAAGATTACAATTTATAATGTGCACACTACATAATATTTATTTTTATCCATTAAAGTTTTTTCTACACACATTATAACACTTACAATATTCATATATCACTAGAAAAAGAATAATGTTGGCCTAGATATTTTAAAAACAAATCTAACTATTAAAAAATTAGAGAGAGAGAGGACCCACAAATCCCTATTAAAGATTTAAGAAACAAATTTTTTTTTTAGGGGAGGTATGATGGCCAAGGTTTTCCAAGGTCCACTCTCCCCGCGACCACCTTCAAACTCAAAACGCCCCAGTGACCAAATCATAACAAAAAAAAAAAAAAAATTTCATCAGAACACCCTCTGTGATAGGTCGAAAAGACAAAAAATAATATACCTAGGTAAATATATATATAATATGATGCACCAGCGCCATCTGTTATGAAAATTATTTTAAAAGCGTAATAGGTTCACCACTGATGAGCCAGGCCCTCCCATTAATTTTTCCATTGCAGTAAGGGCAGTAGAAATTGTTTATTTTCAAAAAGAATATTACCATTACAAATTAATTAAATAATTGATGAGAATTATTTAAATCAATACATTCTATTTGGAAAATAATAATTAATTTAACAATTCTCAGGAATTATAGAGCCAATTTGTAAATTTATATAAAAATTAGTTAATAAATAATTCAGATGAAGTATTTAAAAGTTACTCTTACTATTTAAAAAAATGCTTTGTTAATCCTAGGCCAACATAAAATATTTACAGAAAAGAAAAAAAGGCATGCATAAGAAGGATAAAATTAGATGGTGCAATTGTACGTTCCTCCCGCCATTAAAGGTTCTTCCCAGGATGAAGGATGAATCATTGTCACTGGACACTCCTTCAGGCCACAGGATAAATCAGCATAATGTGCCATAATGGTCTGCAGGATCCATTAAAGAGTATCCTGCTCATCCAACATCCTTCCAGAGAACCTTGTTTCCTCATATCCACACTCTTATAATGTCCATTGCTGGGTCAAATGGAACCCAACAATTTTCTCCACTTGCCAGAGTGAAAATGTGTTTGATTCTAAATCAAATCTGTTTATAAAATATGATAAATGTGATTAAAGAAATAAATGCATTTTTCACGATACACTAGATTAAACAGTGACCGACACTCAGGCAAAGGGAGAAACAAAACAAACAGGCTAGGGTATCTTAAACAGGTTAGCATATGGTAGGTTTTGAATAGTTTCATCCTTGCAATTATTGGGCAAATTTACAAAGCCCCCTTTTTGTTTATCTGTAACTTGCTAGTATTGCCATCTGGGAAGTGACTCCATGACCTCCTTACTGTAGTCCTTCTAGTAGAGTGGGGACCATCCCAAAGAGAACATTATCATACGGGCGTCAAGGAGTTGTGTTTCGGAGTAAATTAGACATGCACAACTTCTAAAACATATCTAATCTTATTATAGGAGAGTACAATATAAGTTACATAAAACTGTGCACAATACTGCAATGATTCATAGTAAAAAAAAAAGGAACAAATATGAGTATAACTGTTATACACTTGCGTGACATTGAAAATGGAACACCAAGAAATAGTGGCCAGAAAGTGATGAAACTCGGCAGACAGAGAGAGACAGGGACGAACAATAAGGGATCTTTATTTCAAAATGATAGTCATAATACAGAGCGAGAACGGCGTGGGCTTAGTAGCAAGTAGGACCACCGCGGACGGCGATGCACGCAGCAACACGTCTAGGTAGAGAGTCAATTAGAGTACGGATGGCGTCCTGAGGGATGGCTCTCCATTCCCTCTCAACCATTTGCCACAGTTCATCTTCTGAACGCGGCTGTGGCAAGGCATGCAAACGGCGTCCAATGATGTCCCAGACGTGCTCGATTGGTGAGAGATCAGGAGAGTACGGTGGCCAGGGAAGCATCTGTACATCTTGCAGAGCTTGTTGGCTAATGCGAGCAGTGTGCGGTCGGGCGTTATCCTGCTGATAAAGGGCATTGGGTACCCCCTGAAGGTAGGGGAGTGTCACCGGTCGCAGCACATCATCAACGTATCGTTGGGCCGTCATAGTGTCCTGAATACGAAGTAAAGGTGACCTGGAATCATACGCGATTGCGCCCCAAACCATGATTCCACGTTGTCGCACGGTGGGGCGTTCCACAATTGCTGCCGGATTGGACCTTTCTCCACGTCGACGCCACATGCGTACACGGCGACTATCACTGGACAAGCAGAAACGCGACTCATCTGAGAACACGACCCTGCGCCATTCCGTCATCCACGTCGATCTAGCCCGGCACCATTCCAAACGTTGGCGCCTATTCGGTGGGGTCAATGGCAGTCTTCTTAGCGGACGGCATGAGTGAAAGCCATTAGCAACCAATCGACGGGAAATGGTTCTAGTCGAGATGGAATGATCTAGGGTGTCTTGCAGATGTTGCAGGATGGCGGTACAAGTGGCTTGTGGGGCCGCCACTGCTTGTCGAAGGATACGCCGATCCACACGTGCTGACGTCACTCTGGTTGCACCGACATTCCTATAAATTGCCACATTTCCTTGTTCCAACCATCTTCTCCACAGTCGGTGCACCGTGGACGCACCAAGGTGTGTATCAGCTGCGATTTGACGTATGGACCAACCATGTCCCTCGTAAAAGCGTCTGTCTGCTTGAACTGCCTCCGTTTAGATGACCTGGCATTCTCTGTTATTACACGTGTCTTTTGACACAAGAACAAAATTTCAACAATGATTTTCCTTGAAGAAATAACGACACGAATACTGTCCTTTCTGCAAGTTCCTTCCCTTATATCTTACTCCATGTGCGCACGAGAGCTGCGCATTTTACATCATTTGCATAACTCGGTTAGGCGCGTCTACCCTGAAATTTGCATAATTTTCTGGCCACTATTTCTTGGTGTTCCATTTTCAATGTCACGCAGTGTATAACAGGATAGAATAAATAAATATACATATATATAATATATAGGATATTGAGGTTATATATAAGCAACAACCTCATAGAAACAATTGTGTAAATAGAAGAAATACGACATCGAAATCACAAATTAATTCTCCACCCTATAATCAAATAACGGAAAGTTACTTCGACATAAATACATGTAAATATGATTCTCAAGACGATGACAATGCAATTTTTTCTGAAAATTCGCGAGACATCGCGGGAAAAATATTATGCTGGAATAAACAGTAAAACCCCTCTATAGTGAACCCCAATGGGACAGAGCTTTTGGTTCACTATAGCCACGGTTTGGCTATTTTTTTTTTACTTTCCAAAATTTTTAGACCGTATAATTAAAGGACAGCCATACACACAGCAAGAGGCTGCCTCTTAATAGTGGTCACTTTGTTTTAATTCTCATAATTGACCAATTTCCTTACATTAATACTGAATAATAATAGAAATCATTAGATGATAGGTTCTTCTTATCATTAACATACATGTACCTCTATGTCTAATTTAAAAATCATGACAAATCCTAGGCAAAGTTTTATTAAATATATATTCAAAGATATAAAAATGATTTTAAAACATCTTTATCACATTATATAATACAATGTAGACTTGGAAAAATGACTCTAATACCTTGTTGCTTGAAAGCACTCTTCAAGCATTGCACCATTCAAATAAAGTTAGTGTTTTTCTTCCATTTCATGTTTCCACATATTCTTCAAAGTCTAGATTTCGTTTTTTAACCTGTCATGCAAAACATTGCTGACTTTAAAATCACCATAGTTAATGGCATAAAAATAATTTTTGTTTCATCACGGGACCGTTTATTTGAACTTTTTTTTTGCCCTAAAACGTACGATCGCGATTGCGGCAAAAGTTGAGGTTGATTCCTCTTTGTAACAATTTTTAATAGCTTTATATTTTATCTTTTATAATAGAAATGTTATATTCTCTTATTTTAATATGTTCTTAACATTTTGCCTGAGTTGCTTTACTTTGAAAAGTTCTGAAAATGGCCTTTTTTAAAAAGAAATAAAGTTTTTGTTTTTAAAATGGCTTTGTTTTCTTTATTTTGGAAGCCATTTGCATTTTTTATATTTCAAATTAAATGGATGCAAAGATATTCTATTTAATAAAAAGTATAATGTGTAAAAATTTCTACAACATACAGCAAAAATAAAGTGCAAAAATCAAAACAAACAATGCCGCTAAATTCATAGTTTTGAAATCGCGATCCGCGAGCTGAAACATGCTTAAAATTTTGTTGTTTTAATTTTTTTAAATTACAATTCTAAGTTCGTTATAAGCATAGTATTTTAAATAGATTTTATTATTTTGGGACCGAAAATAGGTTCGTTATAGGGGTAGTTCGTTATTCTAAAAATCGCTAAATTCGTTATAACGATGGTATTTTTAATGGTATGGAATTGGGAATCGGCGTGGGTTCGTTATAAGGGAAGGTTCGTTATATCCAGGGTTCGTATTAGCGGGGTTTTACTGTAAATGGTTTCTATAGGATTCTTTCGATATTTCCACTCCTCGAGCACATAAAGAACTACGAAATTTTTGCTCTACTTGAAACATGGTGCCTGAACAGGACTAACATAACACTAAAAGATTATCAAATTATCGAATTACCTGCCACCAAAGAATCTGGAAGGGGAAGAGGGTCAGGGGGTATGATTGTCGGTTTTAGGAAAGGCGGACATAATAGAGTAGACAGTTCAGAAAAGGATGGCACTTGGTTATCTATTTTCTATCAACAAACACAAGAGCCCTCCAACATGTTATCTGTTTGATATTTGTATACCTTTCTCCAAACCAAATACAGCTGCATAACTTAGATAAACTGTCTACATACATTCAAAAGCAAATAGCAGATGGAAAGGAAATAATTTTACTTGGAGATTTAAACATCAGAACTGGGAAGTTTGGAGGACTACACAATCCCCTTAATTTCCAGCTCCCTCTAACATCGGAAAGAAGGGCCAAAGATCATATAATATCATCTCTGTCTGATAAACTTCTTGATTACATATCTGAAAGAGGCTCTTCGACTATTGACTATTGCATACTCTCACAGGGTTCACTACAAATTTTACTGGACTTCAAAGTCGATGACCAACTGTACTCTGACCACCACCCTTTGGTTTTAACAATAAAAGGCCAAAACTTCAATGAGAAAAAAACCAAACGGGAAGATTATAATATTACGAGATATAGATGGTCAGCCGAGGGACTCGCAATGTTTAAAATGAATCTGGAAGAATTGCGGGATAAAAACATACCAGCCTCCGATGACCTTGTATATACTTTCAATCAGTGAATTTTGGAAGCAATGTCATCTGCAAAAATAACGTACTCAATTAAAGACGGCCCCAGGAAATCTAAGCCGTGGTTCGATAAGGACTGCTATGATATGAAAAAAACTGGCAAAAGAAAGTCTGAAGAAATATCGTAAAACAAATAGATTGGAAGACAGGGAATGTTATGCTTCTTCCAGAAAGAAATATCTCGCTTTATTGGAACTAAAAAGGAAAGGCTTTGATAATGAAAAACAGGAAATACTCAGAAATGCTAAAGACTCAAAGACCTTCTGGAAAACTATTGCGCTCTACAAAAGCACATCTATAATCCAAGGAGAAATAGCTATACAGGACTGGCTGAACTTTTACCGCGAACTAATGACTACAGAGAAAAATTTGAGAATTTGTAATTTACATAATGTGATTTCTCAGAACGATCCTATATTAGACTCAGAGATAACCAATGCAGACATATACAAGGAGATAGCTGGTTTGAAGAGTAACAAGGCATGCGGGGCCGATGGCATCCCCAATGAAGTATTAAAAATACTCCCTGATTCGTACATACTGCTGTTGAAACAACTCTACAATAGTGTTATGACGACTGGAAAATACCCAGCAATTTGGACTAATTCCACTATACACCCAATCTTTAAAAATGGTCATAAGAACAGCCCCTCCAACTACTGAGGTATTGCACTGATTAGCAATGTATCAAAGCTTTTCACTTCAATCCTAAGATCAAGACTGGAGGAATGGGTCGAGGGAAGAAGGGTTATACCGGAAAACCAAGCAGGATTTAGAAAAGGAAGATCATGTATTGACCACATATTTGCTGTAAGCCGACGACATAGCAATTATAGGTGAGTCCAGGATGAACCTCCAAAAGAAGATCAAAATACTGAAAGAATATCTCGATGAGAACTTAATGACACTAAATGAGTCCAAGTCAAAGATTATGGTGTTCCGTAATGGAGGTAAACCCTCAAATAAGGATAGATAGTTCTGGAATGATAAACCCATAACAATAACTTCAAGATATACATACTTGGGATACCCTCTGACACCAACAATAACAACTACTCACCCGGCAAATTACTTTAAAGGAAAAGCACTTACAGCAATTAACGCCACACACCCAATATTAATAAAATCAAAAGCAAAGTCAATAAATTTATCAATCAAACTCTTTGATACAATAGTGAGAGCTGTCCTGATGTATGCCGCTCCATTGTGGGCAACAGAGCATAAAGACTTACTGGAGAGTATACAAGGCATATTTATCCGTAGGTTCCTGAATCTGCCCAGATACACTCCAGGCTACATAATCAGATTAGAAACCGGTTGTATCTCATTGAGTGTAACAGCTTTAAAATTAACCCTGAAGTATTGGCTGCGGGTGTTGAATATGAGCAGTGACAGATTGCCGCGTATGTTTTAATAGAACACGGGAACTGTCTAATGCTTCGGGCACACCCATCAGTTTCATTAAAAAGCTCACCAATCTGCTTAACAATAATGGATCCCCTGCACTTGTTTCCTGTGATGATCCTGAAAAGCTGAGGAGCGCGATTACAGGGCTCTTAAAAACAGCGGCAGACCAATCTATACAAAACGACCTTACAAGAATGGATAAATCTAAGCTATACTCTCACTACAAAGACATTCACAAATCTTTCATGACGGAGGGATACCTTTTAGGGGATTTTCCTTTCCCGGTTGTAAGACTACTTGCACAAATTAGAATATTTTCAAGTTTTTTTTAGAGAAAACCACACCAAGATGCGCTGCGGTGAGGACCCGATTTGTACCTTCTGTAATTCAAAACTAAAAAATGAAATCACTCACTATATTTTTGATTGCTCTGCTCTGAAAGAAGAACCCTTATGCTCAAAACTGGGCAACTCTATGCTTCACTTCCATCAATAATTGACAATATGACCCAGAATAAGTATATTGCTACGGCGTTTTTATGGTTTCCACAAGCCCATATCTCAGAAGAAGGCCAAGTGACACTCACTCCTCACTTTCTTACTGCTTCTCTTTTTGCGTTGTTTTTCTTGCTTCCCTCTTTCTCTTTATTGTTTTTTTCTTTTTCTTCTGTCTATATTGTTATTTCCTTTGTCTCACTGCTTTGTTTTTATGCATGCCTCTGGTGAATCCTGTATAGGGTCAGTGACCCTAAATAAAGGCTTTTTGTTGTTGTTGTTGTTGAGGTTATATATATTAATGGGATTATATGAGCTGAGAGCTTAGTTTTATTCGTAATCACTATATGTTGAAATCATGTCATAGTCAGATATATTAGTCCATCCAGAACTACAGTGGTTGGGGAAGTTTTACATGTTAATTCAGCAGGCTGGGTGCAAGAATCGTCATCACAATACATCAGCAAGAAATTAAGACCATAATGTTGTCAAAGTCCTTCTTTGACTTTCTTCGGAAAACCTTTACTTTGTGTAAAACTCCTAAGTAAGTTATTCTGTTGAGTTTTTTAATGACCCTTTTTAAATTACTACTACTAGGAACTATCTTAACATTGGACAAAATAATCTTGTCTTAAAATAATACTAACTTTGCCATTATATGTATATGTCAGAATGTACTCTTCCAGGAATAATAAAGTAAACCTACAGACAATCCAGAGAGAGACAGGAGGGTAAAGACACCAGCGACATTCCAAGGGGTTACCACTGGGCTCCTTCAGTTAACACCTCTGGACTTTTAAGACAGTTGGTGATGATGTGCGACACGAGTGGCCGCCCAGCTGTGCCGGCCCGTCTCTTTCTCTCTCTCTGGTTGCCTGGGTTCCTCTTCAAAATTGTGGTGTGTTTTTCCCCCACCTATCATACCACATAAAACGTCAACAGGATAAGACCTGGCCGAGAAGTAAATTCCCATTTCTACTAGAATATAAAGAAAACAAGAAGCAAAGCCATGTTGATCGGACAAACCCACAGCTAAGTTCAACAAGAATTACAAGCAACTCAACTGTAGCCACTTCTCTTCGAGCTCTCACCCCCTCCCTCTCCAACTTTTGAACAGTGATCCAGAAGAAATGATCACCTATGACTGAGATGAACCTGCCGCACACTTCTCCCAGCACTAGATCTGCCCAAGAACGATCACTGTGCCAGAGCATGACACCTTCCACCACCAAGGACAAGACTCCGCCATTTCCCTGCCGCTACTGTTGCGGACAACACTGACACGCACAGTGTCTGCAGACAGAAACCTCCCTCAATGAACTCAATGAATCTACTTCCGCCCTAAACCAGCTGTGAGTGCAATTGTTTTACCCCTACCATTCATTTTTCACAGAAGTCATTCCTTGTAAACTCTGATGCCAATATTTCCATAATTAGTTTAGTTCCATTTATTCTCTTCACACCAATTAACAATGATTTTATTATCCATACTATATATCTAGATATATATGTGATAATCTGTATATAGCAATATGTAACCCCACCACGATCTATGCAATGTATCATCAAAACTTTAATAAAAAGTTAGGCTTCGCGAAAAGGGAATAACAATTAACAGGATTGCATCATCCAGGAAGTAAAGGTCACTGCCCAGGACCCATAAAACTTAAGTTCAAGGACCTTCTACTTCCTGGAAGATTGCAATCATGGCGACAATGGAGGTACTAGGCCAATCACAGTTAAGCATGAAAAATCAACATCCAATCACCTTTAAGCACGACCAACTGATAGCAAATCATCAGAGAGCACGTGGAAGGATCTCCACCAATGAGAAGTCAAGATAGTTAATGACGATGATCTCGGACAAGAAGTTAAAAAGAAGGTAGGTGACTGTGCTAGAAGCAAGGTGTGCTCAACATAGGCTCCAACCAAGGTAGTGTCCGCTCCATCATGTGATAGGCAAAGTACCTCCTCCAGTCTCATCACTCTCCCTTTCGCAAGGTCTATTTTCTATCCCATCCAGGTGTGCTCGTTCTTCCCCTGTGGAAAACCACCATTCGACCAAGACTGCGCCATCAATCACTAATCCAATCAAATCCACCCAACCACACAATTCACCAATTCAACATAATCCAACATAGGATTCAACAATTCACCAGGATTCAAACTGATTATTATAGTGAGTCGACAGGATCCACTAATATTATATATATGCAACCCATTAAATTTGTTACCTTACCAATCGAATTTAATATTCTTCATTTTAATGAAATACAGTAAAACCCCGCTAATATGAACCCTGGATATAGCGAACCTTCCCTTATAACGAACCCACGGCGATTCCCAATTCCATTCCATTGAAAATACCATCGTTATAACGAACTTTGCGATTTAAAAAAAAATGAACTACCCCTATAACAAACCTATTTTCAGTCCCAAAATGATAAAATCTATTAAAAATACTATGCTTATAACGAACTCTTTAAAGTCATCCTTTAAAATTGGAATTGTACCTTTTCATGCTTTACTATTTTTAAAATTAATAACAGATTTTCATAATCAATTGATCCATCAAAACAGTGCTCCAGTACCTGAACATTTTTATTACTCTGTATGTGACCTTAACCTACTTGTAATTTCTGGCTCTAATCGACTATTGCCTACAACCAACCCTTAGTAACCCTTATTAATCTTTCCCTGAATGCCCCTCTCATTCTTACAACTTTGTTAACCTTCTACCAGCCCGTCTCTCTAAAGACTTATTGATTAATCAATTATCGAACTACTTTATTGCCACTAATTTCCTTTATTTATGATAATATATTTTGTAGTTTCTCTCTAGCATATCCACCGACCCACACCATCTAGCCACTGGTGTGTTTGTCACAGGATGCAGATTGACTAACTGCTAGATGCTTATCAACTTCTTTTTGTTTGCACTTGAATACTCAGCATCAAGCGACACAGTTCGCTCTTCCTCGCGCCACACAGACTCTGTCTTCGAATCTATGTTTGTCCCTTGTCCATACCAGCACGATATAACCTATATAACCTACGTCCGATATCCCATGAAGGTACGTTAAACATCGTCGCTGATTTTGTCCGGTCAGTCATTATTTCGCAGACATGGGTTTTACGTTCAACCCGTCGCGAAATCATCTCCTCACACAAGCTCCTACGATGGGTCAAACACCTCGTGGACGAGAAGCTTGTCAATTGTAAAGGACAACACCGTCCTCATCTCTCAATGTTTGGCACTGTGCGCGCAGACTTTCCTTCAAATAGTTAAAACTACTATGTCCCTTAGTATCAAAATACTTAAGGTGGAAAGGCCCAAAGCAAGTTTCCCCTTGCTCTGTTAACCTATATTCTACCTTTGTATCTCAAACTATTTTAATCTTCTCAAACCAACTATAAGTCCAAGCGACTTCCTCATTTACACACGGGACTTTTCCCCTTTGACTCGCTACACGAGTAACTGCATAGATAAGGTAGAATGGCTCAAAGCAAGTTTTGCCTCGCTCTGTTCGCCAAAATTCTAACATTGTTAGTAGTTCTATATTTACCTCAGTTCTGAGCTCACACAATTTCCACCCCCAACCTCATTTCTCGTACTCTACACCTATAGCATAGAAAGCCCATGCCAAATTTTCCCTTGCCATGTCCGCCTGAAAAATATCTCCAAGTCTAGGGTTCCCAGTCTTAATGACCTTAAGATTTACATCATGTGTATGTGACTCCCCTTCTCCTTGTTCACACCTCTCAATAAAATTTCCCCTATAATACATTAGATGTTATTGTATATAGCCTTCTATGACTTTTATATTTCAACAATCCCTTAAATTTTAAACACTTCTTAGATTTTAAAATGATTGTAAATAATATTTACCTGTGTACTATACAATATTTTATATACATAAAACTATGTTACCATAACCTTAATTAATTTGAAATATAAAATTATTTTCTCTATTTCTGGCTTCTCCAGCTTTGAGAATACTCAAACTATGTTCAGCCTTCTTCAACGGGGGGGGGGGGGGGGGGGCATATGTCATAATATACTCTTCCAGGAACAATAAAGTCAACCTACAGACATCCCAGAGAGAGACGTGAGGGTAAAGACACCTGCGACACAAGAGGCGACCACTGGAGTCCGTCAGTTAACACCTCAGGACTTTTAAGACAGTTGGGGATGGTGTGTGACACAAGCGGCCATCCGGCTATGCCAGGCCCGTCTCTCTCTCTCTGGTTCCTGGGTTCCTCGTCCAAATTGTGGTATGTTTTTTTTCCCACCTATCATACCATATATATATATATATTTAGACTTGAATTCTCTTCAGTAGAACGTATGGCAGAGCTAGTTCTTTAATGATACACCTTTGTCAGCCTGGGTGGACTTCAACTGAACAGTCCTGGACTGTCAGGTTTTTCTCGTAAGTGCTTGATTAATTTATAGCTCATCTAGCTATAATTCTGTAGGCAGTATGATCCTTCGCCTAATAAGCCAGTTGTACGACACCCCATTGTAATCCCTCATTCCAGTCACGCAGAGAGCGTTGAAACTACGCAAAACACCTGGTTACCTGGTATCGTGTCATCGCACTTTTCAAAATTCCTTCATTGTGCGACCTGGGTAAAAAAAATCCCCCTCATTTATCAAACAGTGCATCTATACCTCAGCGTTCCCTCTTGCGAGGCGATGAATGGGCATTGGCTTGTGGTCTAAGAAACCACCCATTATCTTCTTACCTAAGAATTGAGAAAGAAGAGCATCAATCATCAATTCTAAATTCAAGTTACCCCTAGTATGTAGGCTAACTGAAATCTCCAAGATTCTTCCTCATGCGTATAAGGCCTCGTCCCGCTAGATCACAAATTCACCTCATAAATTAAAGAAATCAAAATTATACTCCCTAAGGAGAGAAACTAACATATTGGAGCGACTATTTCCTATCAATGGAGAGTTGTATAATCCTGAGAGGCTTCCGATCCTAACAAATCAGAAATCAAAATAAAAACAATAAATCGAACCTGTTAAATTCCCTAACACTATACTATAGTACCTTTGGATTAACAGTATATTAAATTATATCCTTGTGACATTCATTGCTAAAATCCATTCATACACCCCCGCTTCCTATTTCACAATCGCCTAGCTCATACATACTAAGTTTTAGAATCTATTGTACAAACCAAAGTTACTCCTATCTCATGATAAAAATATACCTAAAATTAAAGACATTTCGGGACTCATCATATAGGGAATCAAACATAAATAAAACTTGGGAGCTACATGCCCTTCGATTAAAATTACCCTATGCCTCATACAACCTCTTATCTAACCATTTATATTCAAGAAATGGCCAATGGTGGATTCATTTGTAAGCTAACCTATCATTAAAAAAAAAAAAGAGAAATATTTATAGTCCTATATTATCCTTTCCCTAACACTAGGTGTCATGGCGAAGATGGTTTAGTAAGACATTTACTTGTAATTAGAGCGAAACTGGATCACCAAAACACAACTCTTAAAGCTTTTTGTCAACTTCTGATATCTCGCCAAACTCCCAGGGACTGCTTCCTGTAGATCTATTTGCTGCTCTTATCCTGGTATCTGCTGTTGACAGGGCTGTACCCAGTTTTAACGTTGAACACATTATAGAGTTTTTGGTACTCACCACTCTATATTAAAAATGGTATATTTCCAGCTAAACTCATCCTATCACTAGCATATTACTATGCAGCATCTTCTCTCTGTCCCTTGGCTGAGATCTATCTACCCCCTCTTCAGCTACCACAATTAAAGCTTCTCATTGATATTTCCGCACTCATTAATTAGCCAATTCACATTCATACCTTGGACATAGCAAATTAGAGGGCTTCAGGCTACCCAACACTGTTCCAAGGCATGAATGGGGTTGACTAGGATTTTATGCTTCATCAATCTTTAATTGTAAGAACCTGGCTTATTGAATGGAAGCAACAATCATCCTTCTCTATTATTATTAACCTCCACTGGGAACCTTTAAAAAAATACTGTTGAGCTCTCTCACTTGAATCATATCTTGATACTAAAACAAAAAAAATATATAACTTAAAAAAAAAAAAAACTGAAAACTGAAATTTTTTAAAATAGATTTGTTATTCAATACAACTAAAGACTTAAAAATTTTAGATGGACTGGTACATGTTTCACTGCATACACCACTTACACAAGTTAGTGCATAAAGTTACTGCACTTCAGGCAAATTAGCCTATACAATCTCTCAATGCATATTTTATACAATCAGTATCTACAATGTTGGCCACTAAGCCAAAAAAAAAAAAAAATGTAGGCTCTATGAATAATACAAGATGAAGAGCCAAATTTGCTCTATGAAGACAAAAGAAGAGTCAGAACATTAATTACACACTCATTCTAACACTTTTCTATTGTCTTTCTATTAATCTTTCATTCATATTTCATCATTTTTATCATAATATTTCTATCAGCTATCTATATATTTATATCATTTTTCAATCATTTTTATATCATCCGATCATCATGAATTTTGAACCTAATTCGATATAAAAGGTAGCAGCTGATTAGCAATTTTTATGTGTTTGCTATATTTTACATCTTCTCTAAATATGATCGTCCCCCGCTTCTTTTATTTTCACTCAGATACATCTATTCGCTCAATGACAGAAGATACAATATTTTATTTTTTTCCTTTTTAGTGCATTTAAATAAAAGCTTTTGTTAAAAAAATGTATTTACATCTATTAATTTATTTAGTTCGTTTAGTCATGAATTTACAAAACTTAGAATCTAAAGTTTACTGGGGGATTAGGCCTTAAATAGACGGGAGCCTGCTCGTGGCGGATTGGTTAATTCATTGTAAGGGGCATAACATAAGACTTTAAAAGAAATATAAAAATTTTATAATTCCTGGCCATTCCGAATACCCAGAATTCTGAAAATCTGTACACTTGCTTTGTTCATTGGACTGAGTGTGTTAAAATTTTCATTACTAATTTGATCTGGAGATATATCAATATTAATTTTGATAATTTGAAAGGCAATTTGGAAATTTATTCGTTTCAGGCCACCCTGACAACCCAGAAGTTTGAAAATTTGTCAACTTGCATTATCACAGGTTCTGAAAAGTGTACCAAATTTCAAATTTCTATGTGCTCTAATAGTATATTAAAAATTGATTGCAAGATTTTTGGATAGACAGATGAATTGTGATTTGTATCAATGACAATTATCTTATGGGCTAGGCAAATAAGACATTGAAAAGTGCTTATGGGGTAGTTATATAGTCATTCTAGAAGCAAGTATTTTCCCTTTTATAATGTAGAGATGCTGGTCCAAAAATTGTTCTTGATGATGTTTTCTTGGGAAATTTATTTCCGTTCTCTGCCAAAAAATTTTTTTTATCACATTTTATGCAAATTTTTAACACACTCTAAACACAATTGCAGTAAAGCTTCATATATCAAAAATAATTCTATTTCAAGGTTATATATAAATATATATGGACATTTTGCCGGGAGGATAATGATCTAAAGAGACAAAGGTCGCCTATCCCATCTAAATAGACGTCAAAACCTGACGCCATCTATTGACTGTCGCCTCCAACTAGCGGCCTCGGGTCTGTGACAAAGCCACAACACCAGCTTTGGCATGTGGATCTCATGGAATAAAGGTCCCCCCAAGGCTGACGAGGGCCATTAGCCCGAAACCAGGGTCTCTTGGTGGACACTTTTCAGTTTGCCAAAACTGGTGTTGTGGCTTTGTCACTGACCTGAGGCCACTAGTTTGCGGCAACGGTCAATAAATGGCATCAGGTTTTGATGTCTATTTTGACGGGAGAGGCGACCTTTGTCTTTTTATATATATATATAAGATATATTTTCAGATAAAACATATTTAAAAAAAAATTATACAGTCGAACCTCTTCAATTCAACACCCCAAGGGATAACTTGCTAAAATAATCATAAGGTAATAAGACCAAATCCAAATAAATAAATAGTGTGTGAGGTTTCGGTAACAGCGTTTTGTCTGAAGATAGTAACAACGCTGTTACTGAAACGTCACACACTATTTATTTATTTGGATTTGGTCTTATTAACTTGTGTTTATAATCTATAATCCAAATTATGCCTTATCATTGCTAAAATAATATTTATATTTTATTTTTTATATTTTATTTTTTCAAAATAGCTTTTTGTAATATAAATTAATGATATTAATTGAAACCATTGTGTGTGTACTTTTTGTATCTTTTTTAGTATCAGGGACAAAATGGAATTAATACATATTTTCAAAACAAATAATTACAAATAATATTTTATTCTAATTGAAGAATATAGCAGTTGAAAGGAAATAAATATGGAAAATAAAAAGAGAATTTAAAAAGAATCATGATCTTTTAAAAAAATTCCTTTATAAAATCTTTTATAATAACATGGAAATGGAATATTGAAATAAAATGTTATCATAATCATTGTGGCTACATTTTATGAAGATTTTAAACACAAGGTAATAAGACCAATCAAATGAATAAATAGTGTGTGATGTTTCGGTAACAGCGTTGCTACCATCTTCAGATAAAAGTACTGAATGAGAAATTTGGAAATATCTTTATTTACGGGGCTGCTAAACAGAATGGATGATTTTTGAGCCCTAATAGACACATAAATGAAATATATACAAAGCACTATAAACATTGACTGTTGGAGGGGCCAAAGTGTATGATTTTTTAGCCCAAAAATAATGTAGCAAGCAGACAAGCCGCAATGCACTATATCAAAGTACCAAGGTATTGCACGCAAAGAAGGTTGTTCAAAAAAGGTCAGGTCAGGGAAAATAAAAGAAAGATAGGTGCTGTTTAGATAAGAAGATTAGATAAAGCAGGAATGATTCAGCAACTGATGGGAAAATATATATTTTCTTTTTGTAAAAATAATAATATAAAAAGTTTTAGGTAAAAAAAAATTGGTAATATATACAGTTAAACCTGTCTATAGTGCCCCCTCAAAATAACGCCTGATTTTAAATAGTACGATGCCATTTACATTAAAAGTGACCTGTATATAGCGCCCTGCAACCTCAGAATAGCGCCCCCCCACTTTTTTTTGAAAGTCATAATTCTAAATTTTTATTTAAAAATACCTTTAAATAGTGACCATATATTAAAATTTATTAAATTCTACAGATTAATAAAATGCTTCTTTGAATCAAAATGAAAAAAAAAATGGAGCTACCCTTTAAAAAAAAAATGATTATAATGAGGCATGTTTTTTTTTGTACTGGATCCCGTGAAATATTAATTTTAAAATTATGGTTTTAAATATCAAGTTATTGCTTTATATAATGATGTCCAGAAAGCACCTAACTTCACCTTGAAAACTCGAAGTGATAAAGGAACATCAGGAAAAAGCGTGCCGACCGTTGCGAATAAATATGGAATTAGCCAAATACAAGTTAAAAGGTTGATTAAGAAAAAAAAAATTAATCAAAATCCTCTTCTAAAAAGAAAAAAGAATGAAGAAATCAACAAAATTTGATGCGGTAAATGATCTTGTTTGGAAATTTTTCACAGATATGAAGGCCCACAAAATTATGTTTCTAGTCCAATGTTACAAGAACAAGCACTCAAATTTGTGCTGGTTTGAAGCTTCCAAAGTTTAGAGCATCAAATGGTTGGCTGGAAAGCTTTAGAAGCAGGTATGGAATAATATTTGGTTCCCATAGCGGAGAAACTGGGGATGTGAAAGAGGCCACAATTGAAAATTGGAAGGCAAGTTTGATTAAAATATGTAATGGGTATTCCCCTAAAGATATTTTTAACCTTGATGAAACTGGACTTTCTACAAGGCAGTATCAAAAAAGTATTTGAAAATGAAATGTGACACGACTAAAGGGGTCAAAAATAGTAAAGAGAGAAGAGGGAGTATAGTCCTTTTGACCAATGTGCTTGGAGAGAAAGAAAAACCAATTGTGATTGGAAAAGCTAAAAATCTCAGGTGCTTCAAAAACCTACACAATCTTCACAATCACAAAAACACAATCTTCCAGTTATGTATGATAGTAACAATAGTGCTTGGACCACAAGTGATTTTTACAAAAATAGTCAAGGATTTTGATACGAAAATGGGTATTGCCAAAAGGAAAGTGCTTCTTTTTTTGAACAATGCATGCACCCATATCAAAATAAAACTTGCATTTCTACAGGACTGCCTCACCATTCTATTCAAACACATTTATTGTTTGCTTCTACAGACAGTCATCAAAGACTATGCTTACACTTAACCCTTAAGTACTTGAACGGGGTGTATCACACCCCAAGCTATCACTTTACTTTTGAAAAATTATTAAATCCTTAAACAAAAACTTCTAATTTTTTAATAGCTTAATATTTCAACGTGGTGAATAGACATGTCAAATTTCATCAAAATTAATAAAGGTAAAATATTAGTATTTTATTTTATTTTTTTCAGATTGGGGTGTATCACACCCCACGCGAGTACAAACGTAACAAAGTTTTGCGAACAGCCCGATTTCAACACTGCTGAATTCTCATGTAAAATACTTTGTTTACACCATGATTCATACCCCTTTGTTTTAGTGTGAATTTAGTTTCACTTCGTCATCATTTAATATCACATTTATCCTATATTATAATGGATAGAAAAAATATTCTATTCAAAAAATATATTAAGAAAGAAAAGTCCAACACCATTAGATGCTTTTTTTTTATTATCCCTAGTACACGTGGTACAGGCCATGATAATCATGGTGGGTAGTTAGCGACTGCTTTTTTTACTGTAAGCGCACCACATGTCTACACATGCGAAAGCAGTTCGACTTTGCACTTACAAATGTGCCAGAGCCCCGTTTGGTTACTTGCACTCGCTGGTGGGGTTGGACTTTTGCAAGAATCGGGGGCCCATTGGAGCATTTTTTTATTTTTATTTTTTTAAATAGAAAAAAGTGTCTAATGCGGGGATCGAACCCGGGTCGTAGTGGTCGTAAACCAAACGGTTTAACCAGCCTTATTAGTAATGACATAATCAAAAAAATGGTTGAATACACAAATATTTTTATTGAGACTATCAGGCCAAATTATGGCAGGAAAAGAGATTGCCGCAATACAAATGAAATCGCTATCTGCTAGGACTCATAATAATAATTGGAAAAATCGTGCATCACATTTGCATTTCAAAGAAATTTGGATGCACAAGTTATTTATAAATCAAATCACCTTCAAGAAGAGCCCATAAAAAGATGCCTCTTTTTGGAAAAGATCGGACTGAGTTTGATGGATGATCATATCAAAGAATGACTTTGCATTGTCACTACCTAAAGACATAAAATGTGCTCTTCGAAGGATAATTTTAGTGGCAAGTGAACAAACAGTAAATTATATGAAATGTTATTTACAAATATAAATAAACATTTTAAATTTTATGATTTTTTTTAGGAACCAGGAACAACAGAACCACCTTCAAAAAAGCAAAAGCGATGCCATCTTTGTGACCGATATAATGATAGGAAAACAAAGACTACCTGCAAAAATTGCAAAAGAAATATCTGCAATAATCATTCCAACATTATGTGTGCTGAATGCTTTAAAATTTAATGGGGAAAAAATATTTCTTTTGTGATTAATGTATAGGAATTAAATTTGTAAAAGCTTATAGGATTTATATACATACAACATGTTTTTGTACTTTTTATTTTGATGGAATAAATATATATTTTATTATCATTTAATCAATAAACATTCTTTTATGTATAATATAAATATAAAAACGTTGTTTTTAGCTTACATTATATATGTTAGATTTAAGTTTATATTTTGGGGTGTGATACACCCCGCGCGAGTACTTATGTAATAAAAAATGGCAAGAGTACATAAGGGTTAAGGAATTTCTATCCTTGGGACAGAAGGTGGTTATGGTTCATTCCTTTCTGTTGCCATTTATTCATCAGAATTTTTTTTTTATTGTTTAACAAAAGTGTTTGCTATATCTGAATGAAACGCTTTGGTTTTTGTAAAATTTTCAATATATTTAATATATATATATATACACTGCGTGACATTGAAAATGGAACACCAAGAAATAGTGGCCAGAAAGTGATGAAACTCGGCAGACAGAGAGAGACAGGGACGAACAATAAGTGATCTTTATTTCAAAATGATAGTCATAATACAGAGCGATAACGGCGTCGGCTTAATAGCAAGTAGGACCACCGCGGACGGCGATGCACGCAGCAACACGTCTAGGTAGAGAGTCAATCAGAGTACGGATGGCGTCCTGAGGGATGGCTCTCCATTCCCTCTCAACCATTTGCCACAGTTCTTCTTCTGAACGCGGCTGTGGCAAGGCATGCAAACGGCGTCCAATGATGTCCCAGACGTGCTCGATTGGTAAGAGATCAGGAGAGTACGGTGGCCAGGGAAGCATCTGTACATCTTGCAGAGCTTGTTGGCTAATGCGAGCAGTGTGCGATCGGGCGTTATCCTGCTGATAAAGGGCATTGGGTACCCCCTGAAGGTAGGGGAGTGTCACCGGTCGCAGCACATCATCAACGTATCGTTGGGCCGTCATAGTGCCCTGAATACGAAGTAGAGGTGACCTGGAATCATACGCGATTGCGCCCCAAACCATGATTCCACGTTGTCGCACGGTGGGGCGTTCCACAATTGCTGCCGGATTGGACCTTTCTCCACGTCGACGCCACACGCGTACACGGCGACTATCACTGGACAAGCAGAAATGCGACTCATCTGAGAACACGACCCTGTGCCATTCCGTCATCCACGTCGATCTAGCCCGGCACCATTCCAAACGTTGGCGCCAATTCGGTGGGGTCAATGGCAGTCTTCTTAGCGGACGGCATGAGTGCAAGCCATTAGCAACCAATCGACGGGAAATGGTTCTGGTCGAGATGGAATGATCTAGGGTGTCTTGCAGATGTTGCAGGATGGCGGTACAAGTGGCTTGTGGGGCCGCCACTGCTTGTCGAAGGATACGCCGATCCACACGTGCTGACGTCACTCTGGTTTCACCGACATTCCTATAAATTGCAACATTTCCTTGTTCCAACCATCTTCTCCACACTCGGTGCACCGTGGACGCACCAAGGTGTGTATCAGCTGCGATTTGACGTATGGACCAACCTTCTCTTTTCAGTCCGATCACCATGCCCCTCGTAAAAGCGTCTGTCTGCTTGAACTGCCTCCGTTTACGATGACCTGGCATTCTCTTTTATTACACGTGTCTTTTGACACAAGAACAAAATTTCTACAATGATTTTCCTTGCAGAAATAACGACACGAATACCGTCCTTTCTGCAAGTTCCTTCCCTTATATCTTACTCCATGTGCGCACGAGAGGTGCGCATTTTACATCATTTGCATAACTCGGTTAGGCGCGTCTACCCTGAAATTTGCATAATTTTCTGGCCACTATTTCTTGGTGTTCCATTTACAATGTCACGCAGTGTATATATATATATATATATATAATTATATACATAGTTTTGTATTACGAATAATAATCAGAAGATTAAGATGCTCATATACACAGCTAGTTCTTAATATAAGTTTTTAACCAATTGTTTTTTTTTTTGCTTATCCCTACTACGAGGTGGTGCCCATCATAATCATGGTGGGTAGAAGAAGGCGACTGATTTTACTGTTTAACCAATTCTAAATAAAAGTTGCTTGGTTGACTTCATAAAACATGCATTAATTATTTAGTTTCTACCACCCGATTCAACATTTTTATTAGCTGAAAATAATGATGGCAGGTATTTAAACGAAAATATTTCATTAATGCCAAAAAAACCCTACTTTTTATTGATGAATAAAAACAATAAGTCAGCCTGTTTTACTCTTTAACTTTTTATCGAGCATTTACAATGTGAACTTAAAAGTTTAAATATTTTGCTCAAAATATTTTTGAGACTTTTATTTACATTGAGACGTTACAAAAAACAATTTTCAATTGTACATAAATTCCTTTAAGGTGTTACTTTAATTTTTAATATGTTTATTTTCAATTTCTTTTTCTCATTCATTAAAAGTAAATGATGTACATGCAAAATTAGTAAAAAAACTCAATAAAAACGTGGCATTTGGCACAGCCGAAAAGGATACGGAAAAGAAAAAATGGCGGAAAATCCAAACAACCGGTTGCAAAAATTCAACGGCTCGAAGTCGGCAATTAGGCCTGAGTCATGGATCAAATTATATGATTTTGAAAATAATTCTTTAAAGGAAGATGAAAAAATCAAAAATCTTATGTGCTACTTGACAGATTCAGCACTTGAATGGTATGCAGACGAGATTATTTCAAATCCTGCAATAAAAAGATGGGAAGTTGTAAAGGAAAAGTTGATTCAAAGATTTGGTTCATACAACGCAAATCCAATTGTCTCAGCATCACATCGAAGATTAAAACGAGAAGAATCAATAGAAAATTATTTTCAAGATAAAATTCGCCTGTTAAATCAAACCCATCTAACGAAGGAGGAAAAAATTCATTTATTAACAGACGGACTTCCAAATGATTGGAAAGATTTAATTGTGGCTGCACAGCCAACTGACGCCACAAAATGGTTTCATATCGCAGCTTCAATTGAACAAAATAGGGCTTCAATTCAGTTTAAGCCTAAAAACAAAATACATCTCGCGACAAAAAATAATGATAATAGAAAAAATGTTTGCCCATTCTGGTGTCCAATATGTTCGAAAAAGGGAATAAAAATTAAACATTGGGTCACAGATTGTGAGGATTATGATCCTAATTATAAAAAGGATAGGCCTAATCAAAACACTTCAGTGAAACAAGTATGCGGAGCCCCGGAATTGTTGAATGTAAGTACTTTGACAAATACCCCTACACAAGGAGCTTTCAAGCTTATCAACATAAGTGTTGAAGTAAATGGAATTCCTGCGCAAGCATTTGTGGATACTGGAGCAACAGTATCAATAATCAATTGGCGATTGTTCAAGCGAACCTGTCTTCAACTTCAACCAAATTCAGACATTCACATCAGCCAAGCGGATGGTGTTACCAGGACATGTGGAAGCCTTCAGACCAAGGTAAGAATAGATAAACTAATTAAACCTGTAACTCTCCATGTAATTAAGAACTTTAAATATCCACTCTTGATCGGATTAGATGTTGCATATCTTTTTAATCTTTTAATAGATGTCAAAGACAAAACAATTTACACCAAATTTGATGGATTACAAAATCCAATTCTTGTAAATCATCTAGAAGAGATAAGGGAACATGAATTAAAAAAAATACTTGAACACAATAGGAATGTATTTTGTCAGCATGCCATTGATTTGGGAAAAGTAGCTATACAACATAAGATCATCACGAAAAGTGAACAACCAATTTCTCTTAGACCCTATCGTCGTCCTCTAAAAGAGTATGAAGAGATAGCTGAACAAGTTAAAGAACTTCTCGAACACAAGTTAATAAGAACTTCAGATTCTCCTTGGGCATTTCCTGTTGTTATGGTTCCCAAGAAGGATGGAAACAAAAGGATGTGCATTGATTACAGACGTCTTAATGAGATCACGCTGGATGACAGGCAACCCCTACCTCACATACAGGACATGTTTGATCGATTGCATGGATCCAGATTCTTCTCTACCCTTGATGTTGCATGGGGTTATTGGCAGATCGAAATGGACCCGCAATCTATTCAAAAAACTGCATTCGTCACAAACGATGGTCATTATGAGTTTTTAGTGATGCCCTTTGGTTTCAAAAATGCTGCTTCAACGTTTCAAAGGATAATCCAACATATTCTAGGTGAATTATTATGGAAAGGAACTTGCTCTTTCCAAGATGACATATTGGTGTACACGAAAACATGGCAAGAGCACATAGAGCTTCTTAGTAAAGTTTTTGACAAATTAAGACAGTACAACATGAAATTAAAATTGTCGAAATGTATTTTTGGAAGAACTGAAGTAAAATACCTCGGACATATCATCAGTCACAATCAATTAAAACCTGATCCAGGAAAAGTAAAATCTATTCAAGACTTTCCAAGACCTGATACTGTAAAGAAAGTTCGTCAGTTCATGGGATTGTCAAATTATTACAGAAAATTTGTGAAGGACTTTTCTAAAATTTCATTCCCCTTGGTTCGACTCACTCGGAAGAATCAGCCCTTCATCTGGAATGAGGAAGTAGAGGAGTCATTCGCTAAACTTAAAATGGCACTATCTACAAAACCTGTCCTTGCTATTTACAACCCGGACTACCCCTCTAAAGTTTATACAGATGCCTCCAAATATGGAATTGGAGCAATCCTAACACAAATTGGTCCAGACAATGAGGAACATGTAATTGCTTATTACTCCAAAACACTGCAACCACACCAAGAGAATTATTCTGCTTATGAGATGGAATGCCTAGCCGTAATACAAGCAACTGATCACTTTCATGTATACATAGAAAACCAACCATTTGAAATCATCACTGATCATGCGGCGCTCCAATGGCTTTTCACCATGAAGAAACCGAAACCTAAGTATTTTAGATGGATTCTTAGTTTATCCTCGAAATCATGTAACATCGTTCATCGTTCTGGAAAGCAACAAACTCATGTTGACGCCTTATCAAGACTCCCAGTTGTTAACATTGCAACTCAAGAACTTCAAGAATACCAACAAAATTCAGATTTGAGTTTCTTGAAAAATTCCCACACTCACGACGGTGTGGTAATGATCAAACAAAGAGGAGTTTTTAAAGCAGTTGTCCCAAACTCGCTTACAAAAAAAATATTGGAAGAATATCACGATTCATTGAGTCACCCATCAATAACCAAAACATGCAAACTTATAACTCAATGTTATTGGTGGAAAGGAATAACAACTGATATCAAAAATTATGTTCGATCTTGTAAATCTTGTCAACTAGTGAAGGTCAGACATGAACCAACTTTAGGAGAAATGATCACTCCAACGTCAAATATCCAACCATTACAAATGATCGGTTGTGACACTATTGTACTGGGAACAGCAGCAGCTAACACAAAGCATAAATTCATTCAAGTTTTTGTTGATCACGCAACTCGTTATCTATGGGCATATCCCACAATAACAAACACTGCTCAAGCTGTCACTCAATGTCTTGATAAGATAATCAAATCTGTTAATTCGATCAATACTATCTTAACAGATAATGGCAAAAATTTTATATCAAAAGAGTTCAACAAATTTATTTCTTTACAAGGAATTAAACACACATATACTTCGCCTTATCATCCTCAGTGCAATGGCATTTGTGAGAAATTAAATGATACGATAATGACAAAACTGAGAATAGCTGTTCTAGAGAAACCTAGATGTAAATGGAGCTCATTGTTACCGCAAGTTGTCAAAAATTATAATTCCACACCACACGACGTGACTGGTTTTTCACCGCTTTTCTTAATGTATGGAATCGGTAATGTACCCGAATTTGCCGACCAAACTCCAATTACAATTGAAGAAGCCAGGAAGAAAGCTAGCCTGCGGACAGAACAAATTAGAAGTAGGTGGAAGATTAAACACGATAGCCATCACCCCAATTATGTCTTTAAAGAAGGAGACTTTGACATAAGAAAAATTGCCTTCAACGACCCTCGTCTCATCAAGACATCACCAAAATATGAAGAACCATTTGTCATTCAAAAAAAGATATCTGATGTAACCTACGATATCTCTCTGAAAGACCAAAAGCAAGCAAGACGCGTTCACATATCTCAACTTCGACCATTTGTTACCCGAGAATAAATGCTTCAAGAAGGAGAATATGAGACGTTACAAAAAACAATTTTCAATTGTACATAAATTCCTTTAAGGTGTTACTTTAATTTTTCATATGTTTATTTTCAATTTCTTTTTCTCATTCATTAAAAGTCAATGATGTACATGCAAAATTAGTAAAAAAACTCAATAAAAACGTGGCAACATTATTTGATTGGTTAATATATATAAAAGTACTTTATTTTGAGAGAAAATATCATTATTTACGGGGCTGCTAAGTACTTTATTTATAGATAACATCCCAATTAAAGAGAAGCGCCCAGGTGATGCACATGTACTCTGTAGTAAAAAGGTTTTTCATATTATATATGAATATATATATTTTTGAAAGAATATAAATACTCAAATGAAAATTATTTATATTATTAAATTTTATTATAATATTTAATTTTCAAGTTTTAATAAAATTAATATAACTTATATATTTTCAATTTTAAATTTATAAAACTTTAATATATCATAGAAATATCTAAGAAATCATGAAATTTATTTTATTGATTATACATATTTTTGATTAAATATAGATTGTTATTTCGAGCCAAAGCAGCTAATGAAAAACACTGAAGTGTTATAACTTTCATTTCACCAAACGGAATTCACACTCCGAAAGAAAAATAAATTTTATTCAATCTAATAGAGTATTTACAGAAAAACAAAGTTTCTTACTTGTCTTCGCTTCCGGGCTAATTGTCCAATTTTGGGGTATGGACTTCTAGCCTCCTCATAATGGCAGCAGACGCGATGTCAGGTGGCAAGGGATCCTTTGATCTGGCGGCAGGAGATGTCTCGCAGGGGTGGTGGAAACGTAGGGTAAGCTGGGGAACAGCGCCAAGGTGCAGTGTGGCTGGAGTCTTGATAGGCCAGAAATCCAGTAGAAATGGCAGATGGAAGTGGAGGCAGAAGGTCCTTGAAGCCTAGAACTTGAGGGCCCTAGACTTCAGGATGGGGCGGCTTGAGGCTATCGTCTCGTGCTTGTCAGGAAGGCCCTTGGCACAGCAGTTGACACACTTGGAGGTGCGCTGGTCGGCAATGGATGGGCAGGCGCGCCCCTCATGGCCGTCTTCACCGCAGTGGAAGCACTTAGGAGCTCTGGTGCATTGGGCAGAGTTGTGGCCGAAGCCACAACAGCGGAAGCAGACGCGGGCGCGGATGGACTCCTCGAAGTTGAGGATTACTCCATCCACCACGATTCTCCCGCGAACGCCCAGGGCTCTGAAGGTCTTGAGGTCCACCTCGATAAATGGCGGTGCAGGTCCCATTTCTGGGTGCAGAACGGTACGCCACGCGCACCACCTTGTCCCCAGGAAGTTTTCTAATAGCAGCGGTTTCCAGGAAGGTCTCCTCAATGATGGAGTTGGATGTCTCCTCATCCACTTTGAAGAGGCAGATTCGCGGCAGGATCTCCTTCTGCTGGCGGACCTTCATTCCATCCAACTTGCTGGCCAATGAGGTTGTCACCTCAGGGATGGTGTTAGGATTACTGGAGTGAAGGACCAGCTTCCCCTTGGTGCGCGGGGAGGCCCAAACGCCTTGAGGGAGAGTGTGGGCAGCGCTGACAGCTTTGAGCATCTCCCTTGGGTCAGCCTGTGGGTCATCTTAGATGACCACTGTGTGGGCCGCCGATTTTTCTCCATGGAAGGTCACTTGGGCGGCCGTAGGCTTGGAGACGCGGGAAGGCGCAGTCTTTGAAGGACCTTTCAGATTTGTCCTCTTTGCAGGCGGGTTGGGAGCTTCAGGCTGCTTCCTTTTAGTTGGAGCAGGAGCAGGCAACGTGGGGCCTGGCTTTTTGGCAGGGAGAGCAGCAGGAGCAGGAGTGGCGGGCTTGATTGGGTCAGTCTGAGTGCTGGTTTCCTTGCAGGAAGGAGCTGGGCTGGTTTTGGTGCTGTGGCAGGCAGTCTGGGGCTTGTTGGCCTCCATAACTTTGTCCAGCTCCGCGAAGGCATCGAGGGTGCCAGTGAGGTTCTCTACTTCAGCAAGGAGGGCCTTGATCAGCTCAGTCCGCATGGCGATGAAGTGGATAAGTTCTCGTGCAGGGTCTTCAGGGCGGGATGGTCAAAGGAGCGCAGGATGTCGTGTTTGTGGGAAATCACCATCTCGTCCTCCTTCTCCAGGGCAGCGACGTCCACGATGGGCTTGCGTGCTTTCTTCCGCTTTTTCTTAGCTAGGTCCATGGCTAGAGCAAGGGAGCAGAGATGTGACCAGGTAGAGAGTGTTAGCTCGGTTATTATCGTGACGAAATATTATTTACTGTGCTATAGTTTCAAACGATATACGCCCCATTCCAATACATTTCAAAAGGATTTATGATTATATTAAAATATCGGTAAAATGATAAAAACACATTCAATGGCAAATATACGAAAACGCAAAAACGTTGGTTCAGTTTCCAGTATGGCGAGGTATAGATTTACTGTATTTGTAATCTCGGGTGATATATGCTTTTTTAAAATACATTTCAAAATGATTTCTAATTGATTTAAAATATCGGTAAACTAACAAAAACACTCAATGGCAAATACACAGAAACACAAAATGTTGGCTCAGTTTCTAATGTGATGAAATATAAAACCACTACATTTACAATTTTGAACGATATATGTATACATAAAAAAAATTCTGAAGCTGATATATGTGTTAACACTATGTTTATATATAGGCATGTTTATATGTTTATAAGTGAGACTATCTAGGGAAATACCATTGGGTGAATAAATTTCTTTTGATGATTATCAGAATATTCAACATTTTTTTGTGTAAGATATATGTATGTTTAAGATAAAATTTCCATCTATTTATGTATGTTTAATTTAGAACAAAACACTATGACACAAACTGATGAGAAACATATGTGGGATTTTATTACATCTAAAATTTTCCTATATCATGAGATAAAAAAAAGAAAATAAAAGTGAAAGGTTCCATCCTATGCAAGCAAATTCTTTGCTTCTAATTTCATCGATGTATATAAAATTTATTTATTTATTTATTTAGCGAGTAGTAAAATAAAAAAAAATATTTCAAACGTGTCCTATAATCGAGGCCATAGCTCTACAAAAGGCTTAATATATTGTACCTAAAAAAAAAAATTAAAGAAAAACTTGCTAAATGCGACAGAAAATTTCTCTATTCTAAAAGCGGGCTTTTTAGCCCACATGAACTGAATTTAGTAGGATTGTTCACTTACCATTTAGTTTATTAATCACATCTCTTTCAAGATTCAAACGTTAGGTCCTTTTTGTCCTCCTCAACCGCCGATTCCCGACTCCAACTGACTTTTTTTTTTTAAATCCCCGCGTGACCAAAGAGATTTTTTTATCTCTTTTACAGAGCGAGTAAAATATATTTTATTTGTAGAATAATTTCGAAAAAAAAATCTTTGGAAATAAAAAAAGAATTTAAATTAATAATAAAAATAAAAAAAATAGAGACGATTCCTTGAAAAATATTTAATGTAGTATTTCTTTTTAAGATTCCATTGTTATCTTTGAAATATCTAAATTTTCAACGTGGTAATCTAAGAAATCTTGTTGATTTTAACCTTTCACTATATATAAGGAAAAGGAATGAAGTATGGTACATATACTTTTTTAATGTACATATTTACATTATGTACACCATTACTGCTGTGGACCTCGGAGTACAGAAAGCTCAAAGCTCGTCCAGGTCCTCCATCTGGACAACAAAGACTTCGGCAAGGCACTGTAAATATATGATATAGGATGTTTACATCATTGTTGGGTTTGTTTGGTGAAAATGGCCCAACAATACCTCCCCTGCCAGAGTGAAAAATGTGTTTCATTCTGTTGGGCCAGATTTTCCACCAAACAGACCCAACAAAGATGTAAACATTTACATCATATATATATACAGTGGCTCGCCGGAAGTGTTTGGTGTCCAGGGAGACCCCACCACGGTGGCCGACGATGCCCAAGGATCATGGATCCCATTGCAGAGAGGTCCAGCGCAGGATCTACACCAGAAGGCTGGAAATGCCATCTATACCTAAAATTCACCCACAGTGTAATTGGAAAGCTGGTGGACAATGGAGAAGCTGCCCCGACAAGAGAGAAAAGGACGTCGAGCATTCTTCTTTGTTAAACCAGACCATCTTTTCACCTTTCCTTTTCTTAATTTTTGTATATATATCTTATGATATCACTTTCAGATAGATTGGGCATATTGAGTATTATTACAGAATTTCTTAAAGAAGAAATTAATATGTTAATTGGTAGATCAGGCATGTTTAGTATTATTTCAGAATTTCTTAAGAAGAAATTAAAATGTTAACTGATAGATTAGGCATATTTAGTATTATTTCTGAATTTCTTAAAGAAGAAATTAGTATGTTAAGTTTCTCAAAGGGTCAAACATGTTCGTTTTTTGTTTAACTGTATTGCTAATCTAAGTTATCTCTTGGTAGAAGGATAGTTTAAATTTTATTATTGTTATTTTTTTTAAAGAATAAAATCAGTCATAGGACGAGTATGTTCATTTATTATTTCAGAATTTCTCCTTTGAAAGGAAAATTATTAATAAAACTATTTCTTTATTCCATAAAAAGAAAAATTATTTTCTCTTTAAAAATAATAAAAATATTATTTTTATTCTGAGAATATCTATGAGTAATTTTTATTACTCTGTAGGAAAATATTAGCATTGAGGGCGCTTTTGTTTTTTTTCGAAAAAAAAGGGACGGCAGTCCTGGGGCAGTCTTGAGTTAGTCTTGATCGAGCTTCCAACCGGTCTGGAGCAAGCTTTCGGAGGGAGAGATCCATTTTTCTTATCAGGAGAGAGGTATGTAGTCAAAGATACCTGGTAAGTGAACTTAAATTTTTGACATAGTGAGGTCAGTATAGGAAACATGGCGAAGCCATGGCAGATGCCAAAATTTTGATAAATTTGACTACTTAAGATATATACAGCGAGTAGAGGTGTGGACCTTTATGTTTTCTTTCTCTTTATATTAGTCATTTTGATTGATTATTTTATCCAGATGGAGTAATTTGGTTGAACTACCTAGGTTCTCACTCATTTTATTTATAGGAATTTAAAATTTGCAAAGATGAGATAATCTAATGTTCCAATATTCTTTATGCCTACTCATACTATCTATATATAAAGAATGTTTTTGGCAAAATTTTATAATGATGAATAAATCTTAATATTTTGGATATCTAACAATGTGTGCCGGTATTCATATTTAACTACATATCACATTTAAATCTTTGGTGTGCATTATAAAATTTTAAGTGTATGTGTTTAAAATTTAATCTACTATGGTTAACATTCTAAAGGGCGTACTAGTATTATTATGCATAATCAAATACAAAACAGGTGTGTATCCTTGGTGTGGGTTACAATTTTTTTGTGTATATGTGTTATATTTTTGGCCACTGAGTTAGTCTGGATGAGAATATAGATGTTCCAATGGGACGTAAAACAAATTCTTACATTCATTGCGAATCTTACATTGGCGCCCACGCGCGGCAAGTTACTGTTGAAAAATGCAAAGCAACTTTGCACGAAGTAAGCTCTACGACCCGAAATGAAAGAAATCTCATGCTCTGCCACGATTCACATTTAAGCCTAAAATAAAAATGCATAACAACAACAACAACAACAAAAAGCCTTTATTGGGGCCACTCGCCCCATACAGGATTCGCCAGTTCACAAGGGATAGGGAGAACACTGTGAGGCCTTTTTCCGGGATATAGTCTTGTGGAATCCAAATATCGCCATCGCTATATACCTATTCTTTGATATTTCATTAATCAGTGCCGGGAATGAAGGACAAAGTTGCCCCGTTTTATCATTTAATTTTCGTCTTTCCTCAGACAGAGCCGCACAGTCAAATAAGTAATGCAGCATCTCCGTTGTTATTCCTGATCCACAGAAAGTGCATTTCAGGTCTTCACGCCTCAATAAAATCAAATGGTGTTCTCTGAAAAAAATTGAAAGGGTTCTAAATTGTGCAATTAATCTGATGATAGGAAAAGGGAGTTCAGTTAAGAAGTATTCTTCGGTGGTAAAGGTTGTATATATGTCTCTATAGTGGGAATATAACTTTGATTGGGTTATTCTTGTTAGGTCGTTTTGTATTGTTTGCTCTATCGCAGTTCTTAATATTCCAGGGATAGCTTTCCTTAGTGAGTCAGGATCATTACAATAAGTAAGCCACGAGGATCCGTTATTATTAAGTAAATTGCTTAATTGTTTTATAAAACCGATGGGCGCACCTGTAGCACAGGATAATTGCCTCATTCTAGTTAAACAAATTCGAGGCAGTCTATTTGTATCCATACCCAGCACCCTCAGCCAATATTTCAAGGTCAATTTCAGAGCTGTTATTATTAATGAGACGCGGCCTGTTTCTGGTCTTATTATGTATCCTGGTGTATATCTAGGCAAATTCAAAAACCTACGAATAAATGTATCTTGTATATGGTCTAATAAATCTTTATACTCTGTTGCCCAAATTGGAGCAGCATACATCAAAACCGCCATCGCAATTGAGTCAAACAGTTTCATTGCAGAGTTTAGTGAATTAATTTTTGATTTCGCCAATAATGGGGTTGTAGCATTTATTGCCGCAAGTGCTTTTCCTTTGAAAAAGTTTGCGGCTTGAGTGGTTTTAGTTGTACTGACCAGAGGGTATCCCAAGTAGATATATCTTCTTGTTACCATCAGAGGTTTACCATTCCAGTACCATCTATCTTCTCTTGAGGGTTTACCACCATTGCGAAATACCATAACCTTCGATTTGGACTCGTTCAGTGTCATTTCGTTCACACCAAGATATTCCTTCAATAAATTAATCTTTTTTTGGAGGTTTACCCTAGACTCCCCTATAATAGCAATATCATCTGCATACATCAGCAGGTGGACATCACCAAATTCCGGAAGGTATACACTCGTCAGATCTGAGTTGTCATACATTTTAATCAGGTCCGTCATGAATAATATAAAAAGTAATGGCGATAGTGGCTCTCCTTGTAAAACGCCCGAATGTATCTTAATATTTTCTGTAATTGAACCCCTCCATCTGACTGCCACAGTCGCCTGTTCGTAGTAATTTCTAATTGCATGTATAAATTGATAGCTTACGCCCAGATTGGTTAATTTCTTCCAGAGTAATGAGTGAGGAACTGTGTCAAATGCTTTTCTCAAATCAACAAAAAATACATATAATTTTCCTCTCTTTTTCCTCAGTGAAAGTTGTATTAGAGAGGTCAATGTGAATATCAGGTCCACACACGAACGGCCCCTTCGGAAACCCGCCTGATTTTCTGGAATGACGTTTCTTCTTTCTACCCATTCATTCAGTCTTGATCTTAATATTGTTGTAAAAAGTTTCGAAAAATTACTTATCAGTGCTATACCACGGTAATTTGAAGGGTTGTCTTTGTCACCGCTTTTAAAGATTGGATGTATGATCGATTTAGTCCATATTGTAGGATAGTGTCCCATTATCAGAGCTCTATTGTAAAATTGTTCTAATAAACCCATGTATGAGTCTGGGAGTACTTTTATTATTTCATTGGGGATGTCATCAGGTCCACTTGCCTTGTTATTTTTCAAATCTCTGATTGCCCTGCCTATCTCTTCAGAAGTTATCTCTGGATCAAGTATTGGGTCACTCGGCGAGATCCTCACTTCTATATTACAGATCTTCTCTTTTTCCTCAATACTCATTAATTCGCAATAAAATTCGTGCCATTCCTGTACAGTAATTTCTCCTTGAATTTTTGTTGCTCCTTTAAATAGCGCAATGGTCTTCCAAAAGGACTTTGAATCTTTAATATTTCTCAATATTTCTTGTTTTTCCTGAATATATTTCCTTCTTTTATCATCTAATAAACCGAGATATTTCTTTCTATGGAGAGCATAGCTTTCAAGGTCTTCCTTCCTGTTGGTTCTACGGAATTCCTTCAGACTTTCTTTTGTTAGCTTTTTCATATCGTAACAGTTTTTGTCAAACCATGGCTTAGATTTTCTGGTGGCACTCTTAGTTGAGTACATTATTCCTGATGTTGACATTGCCTCGGTAATTCTTTGAGTGAAAGTATTTACGGAGCTATCGAGATTTGATATTTTTACTACTTGCAATTCCTTTAATTCCTGTTTAAATGTCTTAATTCCCCCAGCTGTCCATCTGTATCTAGTAACACCATATTCTTCTCCCTTAGATTTGTTTTCATAGGTGTTTTGGACTGTTAACTTCAGGATAAGAGGAAGGTGATCTGAGTACATCTGGGTTTCTATCCTGAAGTCTGATATTTTTTCCAGTATTCCTTGGGAAACCATGCAGTAATCAATAGTTGATGAGCCTCTCTCCGAAACATATGTAAAGTCACCCTCTCTGTCTCCTGTTGATCGTCCGTTGATTATTGTCAGCGAATTGTCCTCGAGAAACTCAAGGAGTCCTTCAGCCAGTGGTGAAATTATTGGATCTCTTGCTTTTCTTTCGGAAACTAAAGAGAGTTGAAGATTTGTTGGATTATACAGTCCCCCGAGCCCTCCAGTTCTAATATTTAAATCCCCAATCAGAATTAGTTCTTTCCCGTCAGTTATCTGTTTTTCCATATATTTAGTTAATCTAACTAAGTTGTTCTGGTACAGTTCGTTTGGAGGGAGATATACAAATATCAAGCAGGTGGTGGGTTTGTCGGTTCCTATGTTTTGTGATAAAAAGATCGATATCCAGATGTTATCCTTTTCTGTACTGTGCAATCTGTAATGCCCCCCTTTTTTGACGCCCACAATTATTCCTCCTGATCCCCTTCCCCTTCCTGTGGTCTTAGTTGCCGGCTGTTCAAAAATTTGGAAATCCTTTAATGTTATATTTGTGATGTTTGAACACCATGTTTCAAGTATAGCGAAAATCTCGTAATTTTTAATGTACTCGAGAAGTGGAAAAACAGAGAGCAACCTAAAAAGTCCATTTATATTCCAGCATATTATTGTGTCTACCGTAACTTTTGGATTTTTAATGCTTATAGTTTTAAAACTTTTTTGTGAATCTTTATTTATATGTATTTTATTATCGCCATATTTAATTCTTCCATTTACAATCTTGTGACTAGTATTCGCTTCCCTAGCATGATTTTGCTTTGAAATATTTTTAGGAGCGAATTTGCATATTTCATTATTTAAAGTATTTACATATGGTACAACGCCAGTATTTGAATCTTTATTTTTACATATTTTTTCAATCTTATTAAAATGTGGCTTAACATTTCCTTTCGGAACCGTGATCACCGTTTCTTGTTGCTATATGGTATTTCCCCTAGAATTCACGATCTCACCGTTCACCACACTATAAGTCGTATCATCTATGATGAGTTTGTTGTCCCTTAATTTAGCTTTTATACCCCTCCCAAACAGTTCTTTTCTCTTCGCAATTAGAATTCTTCTTTGGTCTCTTACTTTGAGGCTATAGTCTTTACTGATAAATATTTTTGACCCTTTGAGTTTAATTGCATTAGAAAGCACTCTTGCTCTTTCTTCATGGTCCGGTATTACCGCCAGTACTGGTGAATTCTCAGCTCGGGATAGCCTATGGCATTTTGTTATTTTGACTTCATCGGTGAATCCCATTTTATCAGTGATTATGCTTTTGACCTTGCGGTTACAGTCGAATGGGTTTTCATTTTCCTCTCTTACAATTCCATAGAAAATAAGATTCTGTTCGCGAAGTCTCGCCTCTGTGTATTCCATTCTAGCCTCCAGTTCGCGCAGTTGCAGAGTGTTGCCGTCAACCCTTTTATCGGTGTTGCATTGTGCCTCCATACTTTGAGTTATTTTCGACTCCATCTCTTGAGCTCTCTTATCCCATTCTTCCAAACGTCTTTCGATTTGCACCAATCCCGATTCTAGTCTTTCTCGCATACCTTTCATTTCAATTGACAAATTCAATATCAGCACCTTTAAATCACTGTCTGCCGATTCATGTGTTGCCGGTGAAATCGCGGGTGTCAGAGTTGTTTGTCTCTTAGGTCCAGGATTGAGTTCAATACCTCCAATTATAAGCAAAATAGCTAAAACCCTAGCAAGAAACATTTGGGAAAGTTTTGACGAAGGTAGAGGGGAGCAGTAAATATTGTGCAATAATTTCCTATAGATTTTCATCCTTAAATTAGCATATTTTTGTAACAGAAAGTTTGGCGTTTGTATGCAAATTAGCAAATACAAGACAAAAGTAATATTGGCGCCAGACAGAATTTTCATCTTTTTCTGAATGCTTTATGAAAGAGTGACAGTCTAACAATGTATATTATATGAAAAAAAATTAAAATAATTACTAGTTTAGAGAAATAAAAAGTACTTAGCTGGGAGCGATGTTAAGCGCGGCCGTCTCTCGTAGCCACCATAAAAATGCATAATAATGATGAACAATCCCAATTTTATGCCTTTTGTCCAATTTCTGAGTAATTTCAAAGAAATGTTTAACGTTAAATACACGCGTCTTAATGTACTTTCTTGTTTAACAAGAGCTTTATTTTATATATAAAAATGCATAGTAATGATCAAATTTGTTTTTCGAGTATAATTCTTATTTTTAGAACGCCGTTACATATTTTGCGAGCGTGTTAATTTTATGACTTTGTTCAATTTCTGCATAATTTCAAAGAAATGTTTAACGTTTGGCACACCCTTCTTAATGTACTTTCTTGTTTAACAATAGCTTTATTTTTAATATATAAAAATGCATAGTAATGATGAATAATTTTTTTTTCGAGTAAAAATTTTTATTTTTTTTTTAGAACGCCGTTGCATATTTTTTACGAGCGTGCCAATTTTATGACTTTTGTTCAGTTTTCTGTATAATTTTTCAAAGAGGCGTTTTAATGTCTAATTTGTATTAGTGAACTTATTTTAACACCCAAAAATATACGTTACAACAACAACGTACAGATGGTTATAGGATAGAATTTTTATTTTTTTTTTAAAAGGTCACTGGTCTTTCAATACAATGTTAAAATTTTTCAACTATTTACCCTAAGACTAAATTTTTTTTATTTTTTTCTCTATGTATTCAAGATAGGCCTAAAAACAATGCCTTTCTCAAAATCTGAGAATTTCCCACAAGCTCCAAATTTAGAACCTCTAGGGACATCTTTGATTGACACGCTGGGGCAGGGACCACATCTGTAGAGGGGTGGAATGATGGACGTGAAAAACAACATATGTGCGTGCAAGATGTTTTCGAAGGGGGAGGTAAGCTATGGGGAATGGAGGTATTTTTGGGGTGGACATGTGTCAAACACATGTCTCCACTATAGGCGGGAAGAAGAAAAACAATGAGAGTTCAGTTCACTGCCAGCTACTGAACTAGAAAGGTCAGTTTTTTTTCTTTTCCTCTCCGCTCCTGCGGAAGGGATCCCCCTCTTGAATATTCCATCTTCTTTTAATTTTTCTGACCATTATCCTTTAAACTTGTTAGATTAATGCGATTTATTATCAAGGTTTAATAAATTTTAATTTTCAATTTATTTTTTAGGTTTAATAATTTTATTTTTTTCAATTATTTTCTCAACAAAATATTCCGCTCGATAAGTCTGAAGATATTTCTTTTGAATTTGTCAAATTGTTCTCCAGTTACACCTCTTATCCTTATAGTGTTTAGAATTTATCAATATGATAATCCAAAGCATTTATTTTCTTTTCTGATGTGCATTGACTTACGATTTATTTAATTTTAAATATTTGTATTTTCTGTATTTAAGGCTTCATGCCTTAAATGTTCCATCTCCTTTTAGTTTCTCACCATTATTTTTTTTAATTAGTAGATCAATACGACTTATTTCAAGGTTTAATAAATTTTATTTTTTATTATTTTTTTTCTTCAACAAATTGATTCCACTTGATAAATCTGGAGATATTTTGAACTTTGTTATTGCTATAGTACGCTTAGTCCTCTCTTATCTTTCCGATGTCGAGCATTATCAATGTAAACACAAAGATTTGAAATCTTTGTTTTTCTTATCTAGTTTGAAGGAAAAACGTACATTATCACGCGGTTTAGTTAATCTCATATAGGCCCCCAATTAATCTTTTAATTTTTTTTCAAAGTTATTTCATACTGATTTTTCTTTCTTTATTTAGCAATTCAATCGTTTATTTGATACTTTATGTTATCTCAAGGGTATTTAGCTTACTAGGATAAGCGTGATTTCGGAGCTTTTCTGACATATCTTTTAAAGGTATAGCCTATGTAATGTAATAATTTAGATTATACCAAAGTATAGTGATTTCTATATATTTTAAATCTTTATTTGTCCTAGTAATTTCGCTTGTCATTTTATTTTGTCACTTTGTGATTTGTCATTTTTTTTCTTGCTAACCGAGACAGTATTTACCTCGAAATATTTTGCGTAATTTTGCAGTTACATGAATATAATGTTTGGACATAATGTTCGTTTTACTAAATAATTGTATTTATTTAGCTTTATTTATTCAGGGCCTTTAGCTTTGTTTATTTAATTTTGGTAATCCACTTATTTCATTTTACATTTTGTAAGGTGATGCAGCAGCATTAATTGACATCATATATATGTTGGGGCACGTTTTTGTAACCATACCCCAACAGAAGATGTATGTATGATCAACATCAAATGGATACATGGCTTCCCTCCCACATAGACTTATAGACCACCTTTTTGCCCAGAAACCTAGACACTTGATGACCCCAGACTTCCATGCCGAAAGCTGATGCCTGGTGGAGAAGAAGACACCATTGACATCCAGAGACATCCGCGCTGGAAGCTGTTGTACCATATGTACATATATGCCCCTCATTTAAAATTTAGGTAAAGGTGACCAGAAGAGATGGAGAAGGAAGATTTCCAAAAGACGGGGGGGGGGGGGGCTTATAAATATCCTTCCCGAGAAAGGGAAGCGTTGTATTACAGTTCAAGTGAAAGGGGCCTGTGTCGATTTTTAGCTAAGACGGGGGGGGGGGGGTTTATATATACCTTCCCGAGAAAAGGGAGGATCGTATTACAGTCCATGTGGAGGAGGCCTGGGGTCTGATGAAATTTGACACTAGTGCCGTGGCTGTTTCCATCTTTAATTTTTTTTTTGTTTTGGCAATAAGATATGTTCTATTTTGATGGGAGAGGCCTGGGGCGTCTGTGAAATTGTATACTGGAGCCGTTGGCCATTTTCATTGGTGTTTTCTTTCGACGAATGAAAATGCCAACCAATAGAAACTTGGGCGCGGGCAGCGAATGAAAATGGACAGAGGCAAGGATAAAAGAGGGTTTCTTTGCCAAAGGAAGGCAGATTCAATCTGAGTCGCTCAGTCAGAAGGACGGTCTTCAGTCGGGCTTGAGACGCAGTTAAGGAGGAGACCAGACCTTTGCCGGCACTTTCGAGAAAAGGTAAGCCTTTTTTTTTTTGCCATTATGGCTTAGTACCCCCCTTTTTGAGCAGAAACTAATTTAGATTTCGCATGGGCCCTAAAGGGCTTTAAGTAACTTAAAAAGAATGATAGGGTTCTTATATTTTGTCTCGCTAGAATAGATGGAGATCTAGGCTTCCCCTTTATAAAGGCAAATTCGTAACTTCAGGTCACCTCTACCTAGATCACTATATAAATGGCACATCCCACCAGTATAGAAATGTTCCCTAACTTTACTTGCTTTTTTTTAAATAAATGTCTAGTATATAACTTATATGGAGAATTTTTTTGTTTCCTCTCATACATATTTCATTCTTTTGTTTTATGGTGCTACCCCCCCCCCCCCCCACATCTTATTATTACAAATTGTACGGAAATATACTACCGGCTCTAATGGAATGGAGTTGTGTATTGTACTTTATTATGATACTTTAATACAGAAACAGCGGTAAATACGATTTAACCCGCCTTGAGGGTATCTCTTTGTCAGGTTTTAGTAATATTTGTATTTTCATGTGAGAAATTTGCCCTTCTTCCACTGTTTAAATGAAATATTGTATGATTCTTACCTATTTGGAGGGAATGTTACTAATAATCAAGTCTTCTAATAATTGCTGGCCAACATACATTGTCGAACGTGCCTGCCAAAGAAGGCAGTTCTCCTGTCTGTGATTCAGTATGTTTTTCCATCATATCTACCATTATACTATTCGTTGATTTATTTTAGTAAGATCCATGCTGCCTTATACTCATTGGATTGTTATCTTTGTGATATTATTGAAACTCTTTTTTTAAAAATATATTACAAATGTCAATGCCAATAGTATAAGTCTATAGATTTTGCTTGTCTCATAGCTTATTTTGCTGGGTTTTAGTATAATCTTTATAAATAGAGTCCTTCCATACATCCAGATCGTAACCTAATTCAACGCATTTTGTTGAATCTCTGTTATAAGAATCGGGATTAAAAGTGTACCTGCATGTTAAATCAGATTTTATTACTAATAAAATCTGAACCTGGTGCTTCCTCGACATCTAAATTTGAAATAATATTTTCAACATATTATACTTCTATTAAAAAAATGTTAATTTGGTCTTATATTCAGGTTTATAGTTTCTAATAATAACATGCTTCTCTTTGTCTGAGATCCCTTAAAGTTGCTGGATGATCTCAGAGAATTTGAAACTATATGGGCTTGTCACTGACCCGAGTCCGTTAGTCTGTAGAGACGGCCAATAGACGGCGATCAATTCCAGCGTCTATTTTGATGGGAGAGCCGACCATTATCTTATAGGTTATTTAATTTAATGTAGGAACGAGAATAATTCAACATTTCCCTCCCTTTTCCCAAGTACACGTGAGCCTTAGTTTAATGAGGAATCTCTTTATATGTCTGTCCTAAACTTTCCTCACTATATCTTTTGTGTATGAGTCTATCTTCAATTGATCTGTAGAAATTATAGAGACCTATTGCTATAATTTCCCTCTCTGAAATAGTTCCCAGCGTCTTCAGTGGGTTGCTGAATCTCCAGAAGGAGTCTTTTATAGATTGTCCAATTTAATAATGATTTCATGGGTTGTCTGATGAAAATGTACACTAGTACCGTGGCCGCACGACAATACAACCACGATAAATTGAATTGATCCGCCATTTCCAGCATGGCGGATCAAGGACGCGTTTAGTCATGCTTTTCCGTACACCTCCATGTTAATTTGTTTTATGTAACGATCAATTTTCTTTTATATAGAACAATTAATATAAATTCCCGGTAGTGTACACGAGATAAAACAGTATTTGATATTCTTTCATTTTGGTAACTTTATATGAATGTGCATTTCTCTTAAGATTTAACCCCGATAATTTAGGTAAGCATATAGTTTGCTTGCTTCTTTAAATCGTTGAATTTCGCCATCCTCCTTATCCCAATATGGTGTATTTACAAGATTTGTTTACATGTCGAAATACAATCACAGCGAAATTCCAAGATGGCGGTCAAGTGACGCGCCCGGCGGCCGAATTTCAGTCAATGTTGCCTCCAACTATATATGAATTCCCGATAACGTACACGAAGTGAAAACAGCATTTTGATTTTTTTTTATTTGTTAACCTTATATGAATGTGCATATTTTTTTCTTTTTTTGGAATTAACCCTCCGAGATTTAGAAGGAAGTAAATTCCCCAGAATGGGTGTCTGATTCCGTCATCTCTCTGTACGCTTTCTTTTAGGGTATTTAGGTTGTAAAAATAGGACAACTGGGTTTATAATGATTTACTTGGTTTTTATTTCTTGGGCACCTGTGGGCAGAACTCGCCCAGTATTTAATTATATATTTAGATTTGCAAGATCCTTTTGTTACAAATATTTTTCATACCAGTATCACAGTAGCCAGGATAGTTTTCCTTGTTAGTGTAACCCTTCAAGCGTCGAATCTCACCACCTTCCCATTTCCCTTCCTGATGCTAATTTCTACATAAATATTTGTGTGACAAACTTTCTTTCGTGGACTTGGACAACGGTTTTCGAAAAATTTGAACAACTAAATAGTATAATTTTTTTGTCATCTTTGATTGTATTTTTTTTTTTTTTTGCATATGTCACGCACATTACAAGTAATAACTGCATATGATTTTATCTCTCCCACTTATAGGTGCAATTATGTTCTATTATTTAGTCATTTAGTATTCAATTTAATGGCGATTTTATGATATGATAATCCCTATTGCAGAAATTAGTGGGAAAGGCTTCATTTTTTTTAGTGAAAGTAATGAGATTTGTTGTTCCATTTCCATAACTCCAGCCACAGAACGAAATCACCTTATATTATAACCTACGCCCATGAAATTTAGTGACTCTATTTTGAAATAAGAACTTAGCAGTTCACCAAAATATGACTATAGATAATCTTAGACAAACAGAGATAGAGGGTATAACTCCTCGTGTATGTTTGCACTTGACTGGTTTGATAAGCCCTTCCAGAAGCTTTTATCTACTCCACCAACTTCAGAGTATTTGGCAGCAGAAGCCAGCAACAAAGGAAAGGATTACAGCGTCACAACAGACCTAAAACCCGTTTCGACATTGGCTTTCGTAGTTCCATGAAAAGTGACATTAGACTTTGGTAACCAGTAGCAGAGACTACATTTCTGAGGGGTCGGGAATAGGCCTTGAAAACCAGGAGGGTATCTTGCGTAACCCCAGACTATGGATGTCGGAGCATGCAATTTTGCCTGTAAAATTGTATATTATTTAATAGGGTTTAAGATGCTCACGAAGGTGGACGTGAGTCGGAAAACGACACAAGACAATATCCCGATGGACGCCACCGAGCGTAAGACCACATGGCACGAACCAGTTGAAGAGTGGGTCACTGTGGTAGGATGTGGAGAGAATATTTGAAATATATGCATCAATGGTAGAATACAGAGATGTACTCTACATACTATCCACCTGCAAGGCTGATGCACCTAATTTCGCTCAGAATTTTCAAGATTGATTAATCGACATACCGAGTCAATCTACGCAAGATGTAGTTATGCCAAGCCCGCACCTGTTCGGATGTGTCTAGGCTCGGTTTACCTCTGTCATTCCACGAGAAACCACTGTGATGGCCATGTCTTAACGAGATAAATGTTTAGCACCAAAACGAGATATATATATTTAGCATTCGATGCCGTATCTTTGTGAGATTTCAAAAGGAGAGCGTGCTGTGTCAAACCAGGTCAGGACAAAGTACACGGTATCAGCAAAGGCGTAAACGAGATTAGCCTACAATTAGCAGCATATTTTTTTTTAAACCAACTTGTAGTGAACAAGAGTTCCGGCTGGAATAGGGAAAGGAACAACATGATGAAGACTGAAAAAGAAACAGTCATTTTTATAGAACTCTATTATGTATTGAATGGGAGAGATGGAATTGAGCAGAATCTCTTTATATTTAGCAATTAGGTGTAACCCATTAGGCACAAACATTCAAGTTACAGGGCAGCTAACTTCTGGACATATATATCTCCAATTTCCATGATAAGGCTGCCTTATTTCATTTGGCTGAAGCAAATTATTTATCTGGCTTTATTGCGTTTTAACTAGTCTATAATGCTATGGATTTTTTTTTTGTTAACAAAGTGACTACCGCGCCGAGTGTGTATAGGGGCTTAGAGATCATGGGCCGTCAGAATGATATTACACTAGTAATAATTAATAGTTCATTCTGATACGCAGTAGAGGCAGAGAGAACAGCGCCTTTATCAGTAGGCTACCATAGTTAGCTCGTTTCAATACATCCAGGAAGAGCTTGTCTCCTCGAAGGGGAGATTGGGGGGATGGAAACAGGTTCTCAAGAATTTTCCTCGTGATTTTTACGGTAGCTCTCGCCCTGAACGAATGACAGACTTTAGTATAGAGCTGGCAGGGGAGGGGATAGAATACCTGAATGGCTTCAAAGGGAAGAATGATAATAGATCGGGATCCAATTCCCGATGACGGGTTTCAGAGGAGACTCAGAGGGATGAAAAAGCGGTGAAATGTGTTGAAAGCGATGGAAGAGAGATGCGAGAAAGGTGATGAAAAAGCGATGAAATATGTTGAGAGGTGTAGTAAAGTGTAGGAAGACATTGAAAGATGTGATAGTGTTGAAAAACAGTGAAAGAGGTGAAAAAGGTGGAAATAGTTGAGAGAGAGATGTGTTAGGAAGGTATCGAAGCATGCCGAAATTCGACAGAGATAAAGTGTTGAAAGAGGAAGAATTGGAGAAAGTCTGATGAAGAGTTTGTAAATAGAAGATAAAAAAGAATTGATAGGAGAAGGTACGCTCAACGTTAAGAGTAGTTGTAAATAGGACAAAAACATGCACTGAGAACTAGTATGGGCTGGCTTACCTAAATTTCATTAACAGTATACACTAAGTTAGATGAATGAGCCAAGTATATATGTCGCGTTCCCGTTTTTAGACCAATGGGAACGGAGCATATATGATGTGACCTAGTAAAATTTCCTCATTTAAATCTGCAAGTGTAACAATTTGACAACAACGGCGCTACCAACCTCGGAATGTATGTTGTGACTTAGTAAAAATTTCTTATTAAAATCTGTAAGTGTAACATTTTGACAACAGGGTCGCTACCACAACAGGCAAAGCGTTTGATATAGAGATAAACAATGTAGAGCTTGGGCATCTAGAACTATGATTGGAAGAATGGAATATCAGATAATATACAAGGTAAAGAAGGATTTTAGAGTTGCAGCTCCAAGTAAGACTTTCAACCATGCCAGGCGTGGGTGGAATTCCTCAAAGGGGGGCCCAGCGTCAGGGAGTCCCGTTGACAGATCCTTTCTGGAATGTGGGGTCCCAACGTCCATCCCCCCCCCCCCTTCTTCTTCTATGAAAGAAACAAAATGGCGGACTCTTCCTCGTTGTCTCAACTTATCCTTTTAAGAGATTTCTGATACGACATATTCTTTACTATTCCCCCTGAATATCCTTGTCTAGCACCAGACCTCTTCCAGAATTATCCATAGTCAATTTGTGGCATATACTGTCCGACTTCCATGGAGTCATTATTGATTAGACAATCTATAGAGATACCTTCTGGCGATTTAGCTACCCGCTGGAGGCGCTGTGAACTACTTCAGAGAGGGAAATTATAACAATAGATCTCCATAATTTCTACAGATCAACTGTAAATAGATTCATACACAAAAGATATAGCGCGGAAATTATAGGACAGATATGTAAAGAGATTCCTCATTAAACTACGATAATATAAGACCAAATTAACAAATTTATAGGAGTATAATATGTTGAAATCAATATTTCGAATTAGATATTATGAAGTATTAGGTTCAGAATTTTGTTGGTAGGAAGATCTGATTAGACATGCAGGTATCCTTTAATCCCGTTTTTTATAATAAAGATTCAACAAAATGCGATGGAATATGGTTACTATCCAGATATATGGAAAGGACCCTATTTGTAAAGATTATACCAGAACTAATAAATAACCTATAAAGACAAGCAAACTGTAGACTTAATAGTGGTCGGCTCTTCCATCAAGAAAATAGACGCTGGAATGGATCGTCATCCATTTTGCCGCCTCTACCGCCCCAACGGACTCGGGCCCGTGACGCGCCCAATTTTTCTTGGTGTCACTTTCTCTGGGATCATTCAACGGCTTTGGGGAATCTTAGATAAATATGAACATGTTTCTATTAGAAACTAAAATCCCGAATAGAGAAGACCAAATTAACATTTATGTTGAAGTATAATAAGTTGAAATCAATATCTCAAATTAGATATCACGAAGTACCAGGTTCAGATTTTATTGGTGGAAAGGCCTGATTAAACATGCAGGTATCCTTTAATCTCGATTTTATTACAAAGATTCAACAAGACATTCAATTAGATTACTACCTGGACATATAAGGAAGGGACCCTATTTATAAAGATTATACCAGAATCTAACAAATAAAAACAAGCAAACTATAGACTTATACTATTGACATTAATAATCGTAATGTATCTAAAACAAAGGTCTTCAATAAAATCGTAAGAGAACAACCTAATGAGTTTAAGGCAACATGGGCCTTATTGATTTTAAATCAATGAATAGTATATTGTTTGACATGATGGAACACACTGAAACACTGACACTCGCGACAATGCATGTGGCCGGCAATTTATGGGAGACTTGATTATTAGTAACATTCCCTTCAAAAAAATATAAGAATCATACTATATCTTGTTCAAACAGTGAGGGAAAGACAGATTCTTCACATGAGGATACAAATATTATTAGAACCTAACAGATAGATACCCTCAAGGCAGCCCTAATAAAGTCGTATTTTGCAACTGTTGCTGTGTCAACATATCACAGCAAATACACAGTACACAACTCTATTCCATCAGAGTCGGTAGTCCATATTCAGTGCAATTTGTGATAATAAGGTGGGGGGGGGGGGGGGTATTACCATAAAACTAGAGAATGAAAATGTATAAAGGGAAACAAAACTCTCTGTATAAGTTATATATATATAGATATTTATTAGGCAAGATTTTTGGGGACATTTTATACTAGCGAGACATTCTATTTACATAATGATCTAGGTAGAGGTGACTTAAGGTTACAAATTCTTCGTTGTATGAGGGAAAATATGGATCTCCATCTATCCTAACGGGACAAGACACGAAAAATACTAACATTCCATCTTGTATTTAAAGCCCTTTAGGGCCCATCCAAAATCTAAATGGATTAGTTCTACTTGAAAATTAAAAGGGGGAGCTGGACCATGATGGCGGGGCTTACCTTCTCTCGGAAAGGGCGGTAAGGTCTGGTCTCCTCCACGTCTCCGGGCCGACTGCCTGGATCCCTCCTGTCACTGAGCGACTTTTTCTCTCTTTCTTGTCTAGTCAAGACGGGCCCTTTTTATCCTAGCCTCTCTTCATTTCCATTCGTTGATCATGCCAAAGTTTCTATTGGCTGGCATTTTGATTCGCCGAAAGCAAACACCCACGTGATCATGGGCATTTTCATTCGTCGGAAGAAAACACGCACGTCATCATGACCACGCCCCCAATTTACCGTGTTGTCGCGCGAGAAAAAAAATTGAATATTGGATAAAACAAATTAATCCCTAAAAATTACTTCCTTTAGGAAATTAACTAATATATATATATATCCCGAGTATATAAAAAAATTATTGATTTACATGTTTATATGACAAATTGTTTTCCTTAGGTCACCTACTACTAAAAAAATGAGGGGAATATATGTACATATGGTACAGTAGCTCCCAGCACGGATGTCTCTGGATGTCACCCGTGTCTTTCCTCCCCACCAGGCATCAGCTTTTGGCATGGAAGTCTGGAGTCCTCAGGTGTCTAGTTTTATTTGTACATATGCTCTTTGTACATCCTTCCAAGAGAGACCCTGCGTCAGGGAGGGGGCCTTTAGAGCATCGTCGGCCATCGTTGGGAGTTCTCCACCTAGGCAACAAACCCTTCGGCGAGACACTGCGTATATAAATATATTATATGATGTAAATGAATGTTTAAATTTTTGTTGGGTTTTGTTTAGTGGAAAAACTGACCCAACAATTCCTCCCCCACCAGAGTGAAAGAATGCGTTTATTCCAAATCATATCTGTTCATAGTCTATGAAATATGAAAATTGGGGGAAATGCATTCTTTTATGATATCAGTATGCAATCACTGACACTCGGGCAAAGGAGGAATATACGGGCCAATGAACCTGAAACATGTTAGCTCAAAGTAAGTACTGGAGGAAATTCTACCCTACCATTTAATGGGCAATGTACTAAGCCCATCCTTTCGCTGTCTGTAATCCGGGGAGGCTTGGCCCAGATGTGAGTCAAGTCCACATGTTCTCAGCCATTGTCCCTATGGTGGAGGTGTGGGATGGTCTAAGCACCGTTTCTATACAAACAAACTCTTAGTACCTTCTAGATAAACATAATTATTAAGGGCGCCAAGGAATTGTGTGTGTTAACATAGATATGTACAATTCCTAAAACATATTAAAAAAAACTTTATTGACTCTATATGATATATATGACAGCAAAGGAATGACTATACATGGTTACAATGAAAATGGTAATATAAAAGGAAAAAACTAAAATTGCAACTCCTATCAATGACATTAATAATAGAGCAAAACAGAAACGTGGCAAGTGAATATACATATTAAAGTTGCACGGATACGATGTATGCCAAAGTGGAGCAATGCAGATATACGCGAAGAAAAAAAATTAAAAAAAATTTTAAGATGGATATTTACTATAGGTAGGAAAGGGAATGGTTTGATATACATATATATAGGATATACTACGGTAAACAGATGAATATATAAATTGTGGTTAGAATCTCCATTCGGTACATTTGTCTGAAGATGGTATCAATGCTGTTACCAAAATGTCACACATATTAATTATTCGTTCTTTCTTTATATACAAATATACATGAATATAATAAAGGAATGATACATGCTATATAGTAATATTGAGTATATAATGATAATAAAACGAATAGATGTGCACTGAGGGTCTAGGACATTTCACTAGTATTTCAAATTCTACATGTAATATCTTAAAATTATTCTTACCAACTCGTCATTGGGAGTGTTTTGTCTGGCATGTTCCCCGCTTCTCTTAAATCAGGGAAGATATATATGAAGGGGATCATGGTAGCCAATACGTTCCCAAACCAGGTTATTTCTAAATCACTTTATCGTGATGACAATCTAACCTATCTTTGTTCTTTACCTGAACATGTAGTTAACCCCTACTATACATTGTTTAGATGATCTATAGAATGTGTACTCATACTTTTTTACCCACAACTCAAGTTCTTAACATCTCTCTGAAAATATTTTATTCTATGTCTACAATAAAAAATAAGACTAGCTCATTGCTCTAGGCCATTTCACGGCCGAATCGATCTTTCCTAAAAAAAAAAATTCTTCCTTCTTAGATCTGAAACGCTACATTGGCTTGTTCTGGTAATTTGCTTCAAAAGTTCATTTAGGTGGCCTACTAATTTAAAATTTATCTCAACATGGAACGAGTTATTCTCGTGAAAAAAAAAAAAATTCTGTGTACTAATTGATGTTTAGACTTAAATTCGTCCCAACTAAACGTATGGTAGACTGATAGTCTTTAATTAGGTGATTAACTTTTGCTAGCCTGGGGCGATATAAAACGCAAAGAATCTGGACAGTCCATCTGTCACTTTGCTAATTGGTACCTAAAATCTGTAGACGGAATCGCCTCATCTAATCATAGTTTGTCTCTTCCACGCTCTCTCATTGTTAACTCTCATTAGAAACCCCCTTTAGACTATGACTTAAAAACAAGGATATATAGGTACTGTTTACCCAGCACATGTTTCAAAGTTTCTGTCTATAGAGGATTGGTTCCAAGCTGCGCAATTTATAGAGAAGCTTCAACGCGCCGAACCTTCTCAACCCCCCGTCTGAATCACCCTCATCTCAGTCACGCTCAAAGCGTCGTAAATTACGATGTCAGATCGGTTTTCCGAGGTTTGTCGTCATGCACCTTGCCTGCGACATCGGCTGCTAAATCCCCCACCTAGCACAAAGTTCACCTGATACCTTTCCGCTCCCTCTAAAGAAGAGAAATCTTTGTGGGTTTTCTGGTCTGATCATAACCTCCCACAACCTTCCAGCCTGAGAATCGAGACATGATCATTATCTACGATTCTTAGAATCCAAGTTGAATATAATGAAAAAGAGTAACTGATTACCCTAATGAAAGAAATCAATACTTATACTCCTCTAAAGGAGACCTAACTAAAATGGAGCGGATATTCTCCTAACAGTAGAGTTGTACAGTCCTGTGAGGCCATTCGATCCTAACAAATAATGAAATCAAAAATTGAAAATTGAACCTATTAAATTCCCTAACGCTATTCTAATGTGCCTTTTGGATTAACAGTATGTTAGACTTTAACTTTGTGGCTTCATTCATTGATCATTACATTCATTCATTACATTCGCGATCGCATTCAAACTAAAATTAGACTCTACCATAAAAACCAAAATACTATAAAATTACCATTATCAATATGCCTTAATAGTAATAAATCTTCTAGGACAAATGTGAAATCAAATAAAATTAACAAGTTAAAACAGATCAGGGACCGAAGCCCTGGTTTTCTCAAAATAAAAGAAATTGCCTCATACAAACTCTATGTATATCAATTATCTATACATAGATAATTATTATTTATATTTAAACAAGTCAATATAACTGATTGTTAACAACCAAATGCTGAAATCTAACCTAACAATTTAACTGTGTGCCTCACAGTTTGAAAATCTTCTTATCTTGACACTTGGTGCCTAGACAAACGACTCATCAAACTAGCACTTAAATGGAGCGAACTGAACTTCAAGCATTTACCTCATTGCCAAACCTGATAGACCCACAAGTGTTTTTCCAACCCTATTTCTCATATGGGTCATTGGCATTCCCTTTTCTCTGCTATTCAGCTAAACTCCTTCTTTGTACTTATAGGGCTTTCAGTACCCAGCTCGTTCTGGAGTTTAACAACAGAGGTTACTTATTATCCTATCATATCAACTCTTAGACTATATCTGCCTTACACACTCTCATTAGAAATTCTCTTTTGGGCTTTATCTTGGACCTATGGAATTAGAGGGTGTCAAGTTTAAACCCAACGCATATTCCGAAACAACCCATAGCGAATATATTACAAGCACAGCAGATACTTAATGCGTCTAAGTTCCTTAGTCATTCTTAAAGTTTAACCAAAATTCAGAACCTTAAAATAAAATTTGAAACAACATAAACTGTTGGACTTTAAGTCGTAGATTACAACCTGCCTCCTAATACAGGACTGTAGTTTAATTAAACACAAGAGAAGTAAGGCTGAAAACCTTTAGATTTACCTCCTAACAATAAATCTTAATAAAAAAACTGAAATTCTTTTAAGACCCCATTTTAAGGCCTTCAAATCACTTCCTAATACTTCATACCATGATCAAAAATTTAGCTAAACTCAGTACACATTCTATAGGTTTACTCATTGGCAGCCTGGGCATGATTTACACCCCGTGGGCTTCTTGACCCTGGTTGAACGGCGTATTTCAGGGCCGTCGATAATGCCACCAATTGCTCTATTTACTACCTCAGTCGGGTTTCCAAAGGTTGCTGTCTCCCGTGGTTCCTCTGGTCGAAAGTTGGACGAAATTGTAGCATAAAAAACAGAAAGTAAAAACTAAAAATTCCTATATCATATCTTGACAAGTTTGCGAAAGCTCTTCAAAGCGATGTCTTATATTAAAACAAGGTTGTGAAGACTTTTTAAAGATGAACTAGCATTAAAACAGGTTGTAAAAATTCTCTTCAACGACGTGCTACTCTAAAACGAGGTTGTGACAAGGTTGTGACAAATGACACACTAACATTAAAACAGGTTGTAAAAATTCTTTAAAGATGTACTAACATTAAGACATGGTTGTGAAAACTCTCTTTGACAATGAGCTACATTAAAACGAGGTTGTGACAAGGTTGTGACAAATGACACACTAACATTAAAACAGGTTGTAAAAATTCTTTAAAGATGGGCTAACATTAAAACACGGTTGTGAAACTCTCCGCAATGACACATAAACACTAAAACAGATTGTGACAACTTATTAAAGACGACACGCACACACTAAAACAGTTTGTGAAGACTCCTTAAAGATGATATACTAACATTAAAACGGGTTGTGAAAACTCTTTAAATATGATATACTGGCATTAAAACGGGTTGTGAAACCCTCTAAAGATGATATACTGATATTAGAGCAGGTTGTGACAAGGTTGTGACAAATGACACACTAACATAAAAAAAAACAGGTTGTAAAAATTCTTTAAAGATGAGCTAACATTAAAACACGGTTGTGAAACTCTCCACAATGACACATAAACACTAAAACAGATTGTGACAACTTATTAAAGACGACACGCACACACTAAAACAGTTTGTGAAGACTCCTTAAAGATGATATACTAACATTAAAACGGGTTGTGAAAACTCTTTAAATATGATATACTGGCATTAAAACGGGTTGTGAAACCCTCTAAAGATGATATACTGATATTAGAGCAGGTTGTGACAAGGTTGTGACAAATGACACACTAACATAAAAAAAAACAGGTTGTAAAAATTATTTAAAGATGAGCTAACATTAAAACACGGTTGTGAAACTCTCCACAATGACACATAAACACTAAAACAGATTGTGACAACTTATTAAAGACGACACGCACACACTAAAACAGGTTGTGAAGACTCCTTAAAGATGATATACTAACATTAAAACGGTTTGTGAAAACTCTTTAAATATGATATACTGGCATTAAAACGGGTTGTGAAACCCTCTAAAGATGATATACTGATATTAGAGCAGGTTGTGACAAGGTTGTGACAAATGACACACTAATATTAAAACAGGTTGTAAAAATTCCTTAAAGATGTACTAACATTAAGACATGATTGTGAAAACTCTCTTTGACAATGAGCTACACTAAAACGAGGTTGTGACAAGGTTGTGACAAATGACACACTAACATTAAAACAAATTGTGAAGATCTTTAAAGATGGCAACAAACACTACAGTAAGGTTGTGAGACGATATCCCGCACAAAAACAAGGTTGAGACAAACAACACACAAACACTGAAACAGGGTGTTAAAGCTCCTTTCAACGGTCACTTAACACTAGAACACACGTTATGGTTTAAAAAAAAATAAAAGGAAGAACTGTAAACTATTTAAAGTTCACTATGACATTAAGACAAAAATTGTTAACTTAAATAAAAAAAATTGAAATCTTAAAATTCATTACAACACAAAAAAAAATTCGTAGCTAGAAAAATAAAAGAAAGCTGGAACTCTTTAAATCACAGCTTATCACAAAGAACAAAGTTGTTGTTAATAACAAAAAAAAACTAAATAACTCTTAAACATCATATACCAACATTAAGGCCAAGATTGCAGCCAACAAAAATATTGTTTCTTAACAGGAGAATACATATTTGTTATTTAATATATAACCTAATATTAAAACTAATATTGACCTATGTATATAGATTAGTGTATACAGTAGCTGAAATCTAGGTAAATCCGCTTACACAAACCCTCAGTGCATAATATGTACTATTTACAGATATTGGTATCTAGTCTAAAACAAATTATCTATTAGCGCTATGTGGCGACGAGCCAAATAAAATTTAGATCTATCGAGGCGATATTGCGGTCGACAGCTACACTTTAAACATAGAACGTAATTTCTTCTATCATCTTCCCGCCGTCTGGTCGCTATGTATCAAGGGGAGGGGGGGCCGACGGTTTCTATTTTTAATTGCCTCCGCTACTGCTCCCTTATCTTGTGGTTACTCAGAAATTACCCCCCGCTCGGGGGGTCCATCGAGGGGGTCAGCCATCGTGTTCTCCCCCCTCGGGACATGCAGAAATGTCACGTTGGGGCCTCGGATCTCTGCCACATTGTCTACAACTTACAAATTAGGAATACTCCATTGTTGAATATCTAGAAATTTCCCCTACCTACTTATCTAATCCCTTAACACGTGCATGTGTCCATCGCCACTTAGCGGCTGCTATTAGAAATTTTCCTCTTTCATTTATACAGTATGAGGCATAGTACCTAAGGCCGCATTTCCATGAGTTCGATTCCTTTTTACAACATGCTGAAATGAAGTCAAATGTGGTTATAAGATCATTGCCTACGGGATAACAGGAGCACATTGGATTGGGAAATGACAAAGTTATTTCGCCCTTTAAGACACCGATTTTAACTGAGTCTTCTGTTGGGTTATGATAATATACTGTGAATCTTGTAGGGGAATTACTTTGTAGGGCTTTGTTGCATACCATGGGTTTTGTTTGTTCCTGGGTTAGGAAACTCATATTATTACTTATTACTGTCAGTCTGATAATTACATTCCTGGCTCATGAGATATAGGTGCAACTTGTATAATTCACTGTGGAAATATTTGTGGACATTTAAGAATTTACAGGAGTATATCTAATATGGAGAAGACACCTTAGCTCGATCTATACACATTTTTTTTTTCTGGAATTAGCGTCATATTCTAGATGGACTTCACTGCCCCATCTATTGTCCAGGCGTAGCACCTTGTGTGTGCAAAATTTAGGAAACGTCATCTCGTCCTAGATCTTCCTCCTCTTCATGTTGGCACATCTTCAATGACATTTCCCATATGGGGGACACATCCTCTAAGCGGTCTATCGGCATCCAGTGATCAAACTTGGTAGAAAACGTCGTCAAAGGGGGCCGCCCTTCTCGCGTATCTAGCCTTCTAAACCAACCACGACACCGCCTCACGCCTGCAGATTCCGAATTACATCCAATGTAATATCCTTGCTCGGGTGTCCCAACTTCATCAATCATTATTCACAGCCTTTAGGTGATATTACTTCGCACTGGAGATTCACATTTCGCTAACTTCCTCATTATATACAAGTGTCAAATCGAGCCTCGATAAACTCTCCCGTCTCCTATACCCCTATTATTAGATAGATCCTGTCTCTAACACAGGTGGCTTTTGCTGCCTTGTCATTTACTTAAGGCTGTCCACGCATGCTTCGGGATATCTCATCTGTCTTGCAGACACAAGCTCCAGTCATCTCCTTTCCTTTGAATATTTTAAAGATCATCCCAGGTAGTGTGTCATAAGTTGATAAATGCTTCCACAGTGATTAAAAGTACTCGCGCAAATTGGTCACTATATCTATTCCTTGAGATTCTGCCATTGGAATGTTAAAACCAGGTTCCTACCCATTATTGATTTCAATTAAAAAAATTCAAGAAGAGATGGTGATCGAACTTCTCTCTTCACGGGTATGCTAACTGTTCTTCAATTCTACTTTCATCTTAAAGCTCATTTATTTGTCACTCTCCCAATCCACTATGCGCTGGAGAAAATCGATTAACTATTTCTTACGATGCTAGCCCAAATCTGGATGTACAGGCTCTCTCTCTCTCTCTAGCATGACTTGAAAGAAAGCGCTATAAAATAAAGTTAAGAAATTTGTAGCCGGCAATAATTAACAGAACTCACCTCTGCTGTGAGGAATCATATCAGAGCTATGATGGAAAAAATTCTAAGTCATTTCAGTAGACTACTGTAAAGCACTGATCACCGTTCTAAATTTGAGCCATGGGAATCCATCCTCATTCCCCATACTGTATAAAATAATTTAAGAAAATAAATTAAAATAAGATAAAATTGTAATCAATGGTGCTCGCAACTGAATTTAGAAATGATTGGAACACATAACATTTTAAGAAATGTCCAGAAAGCAGGATACCCAACCACCTTTATATTAAAACACTTCCACAAAAGGTATAACAATCAATAACCCAATAAACAGAACCACAAATATCTATAGGGCGATATGTTACATTCCATACTCACAAACATCTATAGCAATAGCCAACCACCTAAGAATCTTCGGCATCTAAACATATTACAGTAATTCCCCTAACATAGGCTCCACCATTAAAATCCACTATCTAAAATAATCCTAATATCATAAAACTCACTAACCAAAACAGAAATAAAAAGGCAATATATTCCATAGGGTGCAACAACTGCCAAGCCAAGTACGTGGTGGAGACAGGAAGGAGAGACATCAATAGAATATATGAACATAGACGCAACGTTATTAATCAAGACAATAGATCTCTAATTCTTCCTACACTGCAAAGAAACAAGCCACACTTTCGCATTAGGAGAACCAAGAAGACAATACTATAACTTAAACAGCAAATATCAAAGGCTTATAATTGATTCTTTATTATTCAGGAAACACAATAGCATTAATAGAGAATAGATTTGCCCGAAACATATAACACAATATGTCCTAGCACCAGCTAAATATCGACAGTAATATAAGTAACTTATATGTAATAGCCAATAACTATTATAAAATTACTTAAATAATAGAATTTCTAACCTATAAGATAATTCATAGAATATAGCAAACGATAGTAGAATATGCATAAGTACCTTAACCAAATGAAAAAAATATATATCTTAAGAAAACAAACAATGTGCAAAAAAAAAATTCTAATGTATATATATATGTATATATGTACATAGAATCACAATAGTTTTAGCTTCAGGCGGCGTCATATTTTCTTGATATATTGCATATGTTTCCCTTGTAGAAGGACGGATAAGCCCGAAAGCTTGAGAAGACCTGAATAAAAGATACTCATCCCCATAAACGTTTTTACTTTGATATCAGACATCAACGATAATATTAAGGCTTTGTCACAAACAAAGTAAATCGTAAAAAAAAAAAAAAAACAGCGGCAAGTGATGCGGTAGACATCGCCTCAACTTAACTTTCATTGCCTGATAAAAATGCCAGTGAAACAGAAAGCATAAATTAAAATTCACGATTTAAAATCATATCAGTAGGTGCGGTTAGAAAACTGGAAGGACGCTATGAATAGCTCTTAAAATTAACGGAAAATCACAAGGCGACAACATGACATTCCTTAAGTAAGACAACTGGAAATTTTTGTAAGTCACTTTAGATATAGACTCTTAACTCAGGGTGTGAACTACTTCACCAATTTTATTAATTAAATAATTAAATAGTATGGCTTTTCATTAGGTATATATTTCTAAAGTATTTAAGATGAAATATATACTAAATTCGAGCCCCGCGGCGGGCGCCATTGTCGCGTTCCCGTTTTTAGACCAATGGGAACGGAGCATGTATGATGTGACCTAGTAAAATTTCCTCATTTAAATCTGCAAGTGTAACAATTTGACAACAACGGCGCTACCAACCTCGGAATGTATGTTGTGACTTAGTAAAAATTTCTTATTAAAATCTGTAAGTGTAACATTTTGACAACAGGGTCGCTACCACAACAGGCAAAGCGTTTGATATAGAGATAAACAATGTAGAGCTTGGGCATCTAGAACTATGATTGGAAGAATGGAATATCAGATAATATACAAGGTACAGAAGGATTTTAGAGTTGCAGCTCCAAGTAAGACTTTCAACCATGCCAGGCGTGGGTGGAATTCCTCAAAGGGGGGCCCAGCGTCAGGGAGTCCCGTTGACAGATCCTTCCTGGAATGTGGGGTCCCAACGTCCATCCCCCCCCCCCTTCTTCTTCTATGAAAGAAACAAAATGGCGGACTCTTCCTCGTTGTCTCAACTTATCCTTTTAAGAGATTTCTGATACGACATATTCTTTACTATTCCCCCTGAATATCCTTGTCTAGCACCAGACCTCTTCCAGAATTATCCATAGTCAATTTGTGGCATATACTGTCCGACTTCCATGGATCCATTATTGATTAGACAATCTATAGAGATACCTTCTGGCGATTTAGCTACCCGCTGGAGGCGCTGTGAACTACTTCAGAGAGGGAAATTATAACAATAGATCTCCATAATTTCTACAGATCAACTGTAAATAGATTCATACACAAAAGATATAGCGCGGAAATTATAGGACAGATATGTAAAGAGATTCCTCATTAAACTACGATAATATAAGACCAAATTAACAAATTTATAGGAGTATAATATGTTGAAATCAATATTTCGAATTAGATATTATGAAGTATTAGGTTCAGAATTTTGTTGGTAGGAAGATCTGATTAGACATGCAGGTATCCTTCAATCCCGTTTTTTATAATAAAGATTCAACAAAATGCGATGGAATATGGTTACTATCCAGATATATGGAAAGGACCCTATTTGTAAAGATTATACCAGAACTAATAAATAACCTATAAAGACAAGCAAACTGTAGACTTAATAGTGGTCGGCTCTTCCATCAAGAAAATAGACGCTGGAATGGATCGTCATCCATTTTGCCGCCTCTACCGCCCCAACGGACTCGGGCCCGTGACGCGCCGAATTTTTCTTGGTGTCACTTTCTCTGGGATCATTCAACGGCTTTGGGGAATCTTAGATAAAGATGAACATGTTACTATTAGAAACTAAAATCCCGAATATAGAAGACCAAATTAAAATTTATGTTGAAGTATAATAAGTTGAAATCAATATCTCAAATTAGATATCACGAAGTACCAGGTTCAGATTTTATTGGTGGAAAGGCCTGATTAAACATGCAGGTATCCTTTAATCTCGATTTTATATCAAAGATTCAACAAGACATTCAATTAGATTACTACCTGGACATATAAGGAAGGGACCCTATTTATAAAGATTATACCAGAATCTAACAAATAAAAACAAGCAAACTATAGACTTATACTATTGACATTAATAATCGTAATGTATCTAAAACAAAGGTCTTCAATAAAATCGTAAGAGAACAACCTAATGAGTTTAAGGCAACATGGGCCTTATTGATTTTAAATCAATGAATAGTATATTGTTTGACATGATGGAACACACTGAAACACTGACACTCGCGACAATGCATGTGGCCGGCAATTTATGGGAGACTTGATTATTAGTAACATTCCCTTCAAAAAAATATAAGAATCATACTATATCTTGTTCAAACAGTGAGGGAAAGACAGATTCTTCACATGAGGATACAAATATTATTAGAACCTAACAGATAGATACCCTCAAGGCAGCCCTAATAAAGTCGTATTTTGCAACTGTTGCTGTGTCAACATATCACAGCAAATACACAGTACACAACTCTATTCCATCAGAGTCGGTAGTCCATATTCAGTGCAATTTGTGATAATAAGGTGGGGGGGGGGGGGTATTACCATAAAACTAGAGAATGAAAATGTATAAAGGGAAACAAAACTCTCTGTATAAGTTATATATATATAGATATTTATTAGGCAAGATTTTTGGGGACATTTTATACTAGCGAGACATTCTATTTACATAATGATCTAGGTAGAGGTGACTTAAGGTTACAAATTCTTCGTTGTATGAGGGAAAATATGGATCTCCATCTATCCTAACGGGACAAGACACGAAAAATACTAACATTCCATCTTGTATTTAAAGCCCTTTAGGGCCCATCCAAAATCTAAATGGATTAGTTCTACTTGAAAATTAAAAGGGGGAGCTGGACCATGATGGCGGGGCTTACCTTCTCTCGGAAAGGGCGGTAAGGTCTGGTCTCCTCCACGTCTCCGGGCCGACTGCCTGGACCCCTCCTGTCACTGAGCGACTTTTTCTCTCTTTCTTGTCTAGTCAAGACGGGCCCTTTTTATCCTAGCCTCTCTTCATTTCCATTCGTTGATCATGCCAAAGTTTCTATTGGCTGGCATTTTGATTCGCCGAAAGCAAACACCCACGTGATCATGGGCATTTTCATTCGTCGGAAGAAAACACGCACGTCATCATGACCACGCCCCCAATTTACCGTGTTGTCGCGCGAGAAAAAAAATTGAATATTGGATAAAACAAATTAATCCCTAAAAATTACTTCCTTTAGGAAATTAACTAATATATATATATATATATATCCCGAGTATATAAAAAAATTATTGATTTACATGTTTATATGACAAATTGTTTTCCTTAGGTCACTTACTACTAAAAAAATGAGGGGAATATATGTACATATGGTACAGTAGCTCCCAGCACGGATGTCTCTGGATGTCACCCGTGTCTTTACTCCCCACCAGGCATCAGCTTTTGGCATGGAAGTCTGGAGTCCTCAGGTGTCTAGTTTTATTTGTACATATGCTCTTTGTACATCCTTCCAAGAGAGACCCTGCGTCAGGGAGGGGGCCTTTAGAGCATCGTCGGCCATCGTTGGGAGTTCTCCACCTAGGCAACAAACCCTTCGGCGAGACACTGCGTATATATATTATATGATGTAAATGAATGTTTACATCTTTGTTGGGTTTTGTTTAGTGGAAAAACTGACCCAACATATATATATCCAGTATATTTCGTTTAGTGTTGGTATATGATTTGAAGAGTTACTCAATGGATTTTTTTTTAAACACCACTTTGTTCTTAATGGTAAGAAGTGATTTAAGGTGTTTTCAGTTTTTTTTATTATAAGCTACATGTTGCCTTATTGTAAGGATGAACTTTGAGGTGTTTTCAGTTTTTCCTTTTGCTTTAAATTACAATTTGTCGGAGTGTATAGTGAACTTTAAGTAGTTTGCAGTTTTTCTTTTTATTTTAAGCTATAACGTGTGTTTTAGTGTTGAGTGATCGTTGAAAGGGGTTTTCACACCCTGCTTCAGTGTTAGTGTGTTATTTGTCTCAACCTTTTCTTTGTGCAGTATATCGTTTCACAACCGTGTTTTAATGATAGTTCATCTTTAAAGAATTTTCACAACCTGTTTAATGTTAGTTTGTCATCTTTAAAGAATTTCACAACCTGTTTTAATGTTAGTGTGTCATTGTAAAAGATCATCACAATTTTGTCTTTATGTAGTACACTGTTTCACAACCGTATTTTAATGTTAAGTTCACAGTTGAAAGGTTGTCACAACCTGTTTAATGTTAGTGTGTTATCTTTAGGGAGTCCTCACAACCTGTTTTAGTGTTTGTGTGTCGTCTTTAAAAGGTGTCACAACCCGTTTTAGTGTTTATGTGTCATTGTAGAGAGTTTCACAACCACGTTTTAGTATTGGTTCATCTTTAAAAAATTTTCACAACCTTATCTTAGTGTTAGTATATCGTTTTTTTTTCTTTAAGAATTGTCACAACCTCGTTTTAGTGTAATACGTCGTTGAAAAGAACCTTCACAACTTGTCTTAATGCTAGTGTGTCATTTAGAAAAGGTTATCACAACCGCATCTTGGTGTGGTACACTGTTTCACAACCGTATTTTAATGTTAGTTCACAGTAGAAAGGAGTTTTCACAACCTGTTGTAATGTCATAGTGTCATTGTAAAGAGCCTTCACAACCCGTTTTAATGTTAGTGTGTCATCTTTAAGGAGTCCTCACAACCTGTTTTGGGGTTTGTGTGTCATTGTAGAGAGTTTCACAACCACGTTTTAGTATTGGTTCATCTTTAAAGAATTTTCACAACCTTATCTTAGTGTTAGTATATTGTTTTTTTTTTCTTTAAGAATTGTCACAACCTCGTTTTAGTGTAATACGTCGTTGAAAAGAACCTTCACAACTTGTCTTAATGCTGGTGTGTCATTTAGAAAAGGTTATCACAACCGCATCTTTGTGTGGTACACTGTTTCACAACCGTATTTTAATGTTAGTTCAAAGTTGAAAGGAGTTTTCACAACCTGGTGTAATGTCATAGTGTCATTGTAAAGAGCCCTCACAACCTGTTTTAATGTTAGTGTGTCATTGTAAGAAGTTTTCACAACCTTATCCTTGTATAGTACACCGTTTTATTTAATGAGTTATACGAGAGATTTTAGATATGAAATAAGAGTTACTATTTACATGAGCCAAATCGACCCAGCAGTTGGAGCAAGAGGGGGGAACTCAGATATTTCCTCCTCCCACATGACGCCACTGTTTACCCCGACCGGTCGGTCCAGATAAGAGGGAATACCAGGAAACTCTGTCCTCCTCACATCACTCCCTCCACAAGAGAAACAGCGTCCAGCTGTTTACTAGTCGGTCACATGACCCTGGGCGATCTGTTCTTGTACTTCGGGGTCATGGTAGGGCTTCATTCTCACTACATGGACGATATCTTGGGTTTTTGTCTTCTCCTAGTGTAGAATTGTCACAACCTCGTTTTAGTGTGGTACATAGTTGAAGGAGTCTTCACAACCTTGTTTTAATGTTAGTCTGTCATCTTTAAGAGTTGTCTCAACCTTGTTTTAATATAATACATCGTTTTGAAGAGCTTTCACAACCTTGTTAGGATGCGAGCTAAGGGATTTTAGTTTCTCCTTGTTTTTTATGCTACAATTTCGTCCAACTGTAGGACCAGAGGAACCACAAGAGACGACAATCTTGAGAAACCCGCTAGAGGTAGCTAATAGGGCAATTGGTGGCAATGTTGGCGGCGCTGAAATACGCCGTTCGACCAGGGTCAAGAAGCCCACTGGGTGTAAATCATGCTCAGGCTGCCAATAAGTAAATCCATAGAATGTGTACTGAGTTTAGCTAAAATTTTGATCATGGTATGAAGTATTAGGAAGTGATTTGAAGGCTTTAAAATGTGGTCTTAAAAGGATTTCAGTTTTTTTTTTGCAACAACTTTGTTTTTTTTTAAATTTCTTCAAATGTCACTGTAAAGGGGTTTTCAGTTTTTTTTTCTTTGAGCTTTAATGTTAGGAGGTAAATCTAAGGGTTTTCAGCTTTACTTCTCTTGTGTTTAATAAAACTACAATCCTGTATCAGGAGGCAGGTTGTGAGTTAAGACTTAAAGTCCAACAGTTTATTTTGTTTCAATTTCATTTTAAGGTTCTGAATTTTGGTTAAACTTTAAGAATGATTAAGGAACTTAGACGCATCAGATATCTGCTGTGCTTGTAATACATTCGCTACGGGTTGATTAGGAATATGCGCTGGGTTAAATCTAGACACCCTGTAACTCCATAGGTCCACAATACAGCCCAAAGGGAATGTCTAATGAGAGTGTGTAAGGCAGTTATAGTCTAAGATTTGATATGTCAGGATAACAAGTGATCTCTGTTGTTAAACCCCAGAGCAAGTGGGTAAGGAAAACGTTTTGTTCCAAAGGAGGGGTTTAGCTGAATAGCAGAGAAAGAAGACTGCCAATAACCTTATATGGGAAATAGGGTTGGCATGTACTTGTAGATGTATCACATTTGGCAAATGAGGTAAATGCTTGAGGTTCAATTCGCTCCAATTTAAGTGCTAGTTTTGATGATTTGTTTTGTTTAGACACCATGTGTCAAGATAAGAAGAATATTTCAAACTGTTAGACGCACACTTTTAAAGATAGGTTAGATTTCAGCATTTGATTGTTAACAATCAATTTTATTAATTTGTTTAAGTATAAATAGTGTTTATCTATGTATAGATAATTTATATAGAGTTAGTATGAGGCATTTTTTTTTATTTAAGTTAATAGGGCTTTAGTCCCCACTTTGTTTTAATTAGATAACTTTATTTGATTTCACATTAGTCCTGGAGATTAGCAATTGTTAGGGTAATGTTAACATTGATTATTGAAGTGTTTTGGCTTATATAATAGAATTTAGCTTTAGTATGATTGCTCGCTATGAATGAATTTTATGAATGGGAATGCGAAATGAATGTGTGAAAGCTACAGTCTAGTATACTGTTAGACCAAAATTACTTTAGAATAGTGTTAGGGAATTTAATAGGTTCGATTTTTTTTTTATTTTGATTTCTTTATTTGTTAGGACAGATAGCCTCACAGGACTGTACAACTCTACTTGATAGGAAGGTATCCGCTCTATTTTGTTAGGTCTCCTTTTAGAGGAGTATTAGTATTGATTTCTTTTATTAGGGTAATCAGTTACTCTATTTCATTATATCAACTTGAATTCTAAGAATCATAGATAATGATCATGTCTCGATTCTCAGACTGGAAGGTTGTGGGAGGTTATGATCAGACCAGAAAGCCCACTAAACTTCTCCTCTTTAGAGGGAACGCAGAGGTATCAGGAGAACTTTGTGCTAGGTGGGGGGAATTTAGTAGCCGATGTCGCAAGTTAAGTGCACAGCGACAAACCTCGGATAACCGATCTGACATCGTAGTTTACGACGCTTTAAGCGTGACTGAGATGAGGGTGATTCAGACGGGAGGTTGGGAAGGTTCGGCGCGTTGAAGCTCCTCTATATATTGCGCAGCTTGAAACCAACCCTCTATGACAGAAAACTTGAAACACGTGCTGGGTGAACAGTCCCTATAACTCCTTGATTTTAAGTCATAGTCTAATGGGGGTTTCTAATGAGAGTTAACAATAAGAGAGCGTGTAAGAGACAAGTTACGATTAGACGAGGCGATTCCGTCTACAGATTTTAGGTACCAGTTAGCAAAGTGACAGATGGACTGTCCAGATTCTTTGCGTTTTATATCGCCCCAGGCTAGCAAAAGTTAATCACCTAATTAAAGACTATAGTCTGCCATACGTTTAGTTAGAACGAGTTCAAGTCTAAATACCAGTTAGTGAGTAGAATTTTTTTTTTTTTTCACGAGAATAACTCGTTCTATGTTAAGATAAATTTTAAATTAGTAGGACATCTAAATGAACCGCTGAAGCAGATAGCCAGAACAAGCCAATACAGTATTCCAGACTTGGGAAGGAAGAATTTTTTTTTTTTAATGGAAGATTGAATATCAATTTTGTTTTGACAGTGAAATGGCCCAGAGCAATAAGTTTATTATTTTATTTTGGGGACAAAGAATCAATTTTTCAAAGAAATTATTAAGACCTCAAGTGGGAAGATATATCATAAGGTATAAGTTAAACCTAGGTTGTTAATCATCTTGATTTATTTTAGAATTAATTTAAGTGTTTTATTAAAGTGGATTTGTTGGTCAAAGATATGAGTACACATTCTATAGATAAGCTAAACAATGTATAGTAGGGGTTAGCAATCAACGTTCAGCTAAAAACAAAGATAGGAGAGATTGCAACCACAGGTAAGGTAATTTGAAAGTAATCTGGTTTTTGAGATGTACTGACGACCAGGATTTCCTCTCTTATATGTTTTCCTTTGAATTAAGAGAGGCGGGGAACACGCCAGACAAACACTCCCAGTGACAAGTTAGTAAGAACAAGTTTTTCTTTTGTTAGATATTACATGTAGAATTTGAAACGCTAGTGAAATGACCTAGACCCTCAGTGCATATCTAATCATATATACCCATTATTATCATATATCATGTTCATTCATTTTTTTTTGGTATATGTCATTCCCCTCGTTATTTACCATATTATTATTATTATATATACTCATTAATATCATTATTACCATATATTATATATTATTCCTTATTATATTCATGTATATCTATATATATATATGTAAAGCACAATCAATTTGGATTATAGATTATAGACACAAGATAACGGGACCAAGTCCTAATAAGCAGGTAGCGTGTGACATTTCGGTAGCTGTGTTGTTACCATCTTCAGCCAAATGGCCTGAATGAGAAAATTCACCACAGCATATGTGTTGTTGTTTATCATTTATATCCTCTATATCAACGCCATTTCTTTTCTATGTATTTATATCATGTTCATTCTTTTTTTTTTGTATATGTCTTTCCCCTCGTTATTTACCATATTATTATTATTATTATATATACTCATTAATATCATTATTACCATATATTATATATCATTCCTTATTATATTCATGTATATCTATATATATATATATGTAAAGCACAATCAATTTGGATTATAGATTATAGACATAAGATAACGGGACCAAGTCCTAATAAGCAGGTAGCGTGTGACATTTAGGTAGCTGTGTTGTTACCATCTTCAGCCAAATGGCCTGAATGAGAAAATTCACCACAGCATATGTGTTGTTGTTTATCATTTATATCCTCTATATCAACGCCATTTCTTTTCTATGTATTTATATCATGTTCATTCATTTTTTTTTTGTATATGTCTTTCCCCTCGTTATTTACCATATTATTGTATTATTTAATCTTATATATCACTTTTAATTTCTTTCGCCCTATATAACCTTATATAATCATTTTTTTTTCTTTTTTTCATATTATGAAATTACCTCATGTACCCCATTATCTATAGCTAAATAAAGAATTTTAAGATATGTTTTAGGAATTGTACATATCTACATTAACACGCACAATTCCTTGGCGCCCTTAATAATTTATATTTACATAGGATGTACTAAGAATCTGTTTGTACAGAATCTGTGCTTAGACCACCCCACATCTCCATCCATAGGGACTATGGCTGGGAACGTGTGGACTCACCTCACACCTGGGTCAAGACCCTCTGACGTAAAAACAGTGCAAGATGGGCTTAGTGCATTGCCCATTAAATGGTAGGGTAGAATTTCCTTCAGTAATTACGATGAGTTAACCTGTCCCAGGTTCCATGGCCCGTTTGTTTCCCCTTTGCCTGAGTGTCGGTGATTGCATACTGGTATCATAAAAAAAAATGCATTTCACCCAATTTCATATTTCTCATAGAATAAGAACAGATCTGAATTGGAATAAACACATTTTGTTTTACTCTGGCAGGGGAGGAATTGTTGGGCCAGATTTTCCACCAAACAGACCCAACAAAGATGTAAACATTTACATCATATATATATACAGTGGCTCGCCGGAAGTGTTTGGTGTCCAGGGAGACCCCACCACGGTGGCCGACGATGCCCAAGGATCATGGATCCCATTGCAGAGAGGTCCAGCGCAGGATCTACACCAGAAGGCTGGAAATGCCATCTATACCTAAAATTCACCCACAGTGTAATTGGAAAGCTGGTGGACAATGGAGAAGCTGCCCCGACAAGAGAGAAAAGGACGTCGAGCATTCTTCTTTGTTAAACCAGACCATCTTTTCACCTTTCCTTTTCTTAATTTTTGTATATATATCTTATGATATCACTTTCAGATAGATTGGGCATATTGAGTATTATTACAGAATTTCTTAAAGAAGAAATTAATATGTTAATTGGTAGATCAGGCATGTTTAGTATTATTTCAGAATTTCTTAAAGAAGAAATTAAAATGTTAACTGATAGATTAGGCATATTTAGTATTATTTCTGAATTTCTTAAAGAAGAAATTAGTATGTTAATTTTCTCAAAGGGTCAAACATGTTCGTTTTTTTGCTTAACTGTATTGCTAATCTAAGTTATCTCTTGGTAGAAGGATAGTTTAAATTTTATTATTGTTTTTTTTTTTTAAAGAATAAAATCAGTCATAGGACGAGTATGTTCATTTATTATTTCAAAATTTCTCCTTTGAAAGGAAAATTATTAATAAAACTATTTCTTTATTCCATAAAAAGAAAAATTATTTTCTCTTTAAAAATAATAAAAATATTATTTTTATTCTGAGAATATCTATGAGTAATTTTTATTACTCTGTAGGAAAATATTAGCATTGAGGGCGCTTTTGTTTTTTTTTCGAAAAAAAAAGGGACGGCAGTCCTGGGGCAGTCTTGAGTTAGTCTTGATCGAGCTTCCAACCGGTCTGGAGCAAGCTTTCGGAGGGAGAGATCCATTTTTCTTATCAGGAGAGAGGTATGTAGTCAAAGATACCCGGTAAGTGAACTTAAATTTTTGACATAGTGAGGTCAGTATAGGAAACATGGCGAAGCCATGGCAGATACCAAAATTTTGATAAATTTGACTACTTAAGATATATACAGCGAGTAGAGGTGTGGACCTTTATGTTTTCTTTCTCTTTATATTAGTCATTTTGACTGATTATTTTATCCAGATGGAGTAATTTGGTTGAATTACCGAATCGTAGGTTCTCACTCATTTTATTTATAGGAATTTAAAATTTGCAAAGATGAGATAATCTAATGTTCCAATATTCTTTATGCCTACTCATACTATCTATATATAAAGAATGTTTTTAGCAAAATTTTATAATGATGAATAAATCTTAATATTTTGGATATCTAACAATGTGTGCCGGTATTCATATTTAACTACATATCACATTTAAATCTTTGGTGTGTATTATAAAATTTTAAGTGTATGTGTTTAAAATTTAATCTACTGTGGTTAACATTCTAAAGGGCGTACTAGTATTATTATGCATAATCAAATACAAAACAGGTGTGTATCCTTGGTGTGGGTTACAATTTTTTGTGTATATATGTTATATTTTTGGCCACTGAGTTAGTCTGGATGAGAATATAGATGTTCCAATGGGACGTAAAAATAAATTCTTACATTCATTGCGAATCTTACAATTCCAATTCAAATCTGCTCATAACATATGATAAATGTGATTTAGGAATAAAATACATTTTTTACGATACACCAGGATGAACAGTGACTGACACTCAGGCAAAGGGAGAAACAAACAAACAGGTCAGGGTATCTAAAAACAGGTTATTATATGGTAGCCTTGAATAATTTCACCCTACCATTTAGTGGACAATATACTAAGCCCATCTTCATTGCCTGGCTGTGCCTTGCATGTCGGGAATTTGGGACTAGCTGTGAAGTGACTTCATACATTCCCCGCTGCAGTCCTTACAGGAAAAAAAAGGGGGGTGGTCTAGACCCAAGTTCTGTATAAACAGACATTTAGACCTTCCCAAATAAGACATGGTTATGTGGGAGCCAAGGAATTGTAAGTGTTCATGTTGATATGTACAATTCCTAAAACATATCTTGTAAATTCTTTATTAGATATATAAGGCTGGTGTTTACATAGGTTATATAAGGTTGGTGTTTACATAGGTTATATAAGGCTGGTGTTTACCACAAAATAATATGTATATAAGACTAGTAATGATATACAGGGTGTACCAGGTAAATTGGGAATTTCAACAATGGTATTTTAACTGAAATTTTTTGCAAGTAAAAATTAAAATATCCGAATGAAATTTGACACAGTAGTAGATAAAAGGATATAGTTTTTATTTATTCAATGTAGTTTCCATTATCAGCTACAACAGTCTCGAGGCGAGTGCGGAATGAAGCACAGGCCTTGGCGACGATGACCTTGTCCATTTGGGTCATCACCGTGTGAACTGCTTTCTTGACAGACTGGATGGTGGTATGAGGAGCTTTGTTGACATCTCTCTCAACAACGCCCCATACATAGTAGTCGAGGGGATTGCAATCTGGAGAATTAGGGGACCAAATATCAGGACCCCAGTGACTAGGGACGTTAAGTGTCAGCCACGATTGTGTCTTTTTTGCCTTATGGGCTGGAGCTGAGTCCTGTTGGAAGACATACTTCCTTCCTGCGGCCACCATGTCCATCCAAGGCTTCACAACGGTCTCCAGAACATTGATGTAGGTGTCAGCGTTCATCCTAAGGCCCTTCTCAAAGAAATGGGGAGGCATGACATCACCTTCACTGCTGATAACGCCAAGGACCATTACGGAGGCAGGAAATTTCGTGTGCATCACGACAGGTATCTCTGAGGGGTCTTTACAGATCCAGCGATCATTCCTGGGATTTACCTTTTGGTCCACGTCAAAGTTCTTTTCGTCAGAGAAGAACCTTAGCATGCCAAAAGAGTCGTGTTTCAGGTTGTTGAGGAGGGCAGCAGCCTTTCCTTTTCTGTTATTCTTCATATTCTCAGTCAGCAACTGACCTTTGTGAAGGGCATAAGACTTGAGACCAAGGTCCTCATGGATAGTTCTGACAATTGTCATAGAGCCAACGTCCATTTCCTTGGCTATGGTCCTCATGCTCTTCCCAGGGTTTCCATCAATCTTCTCCTTGACATTTTTGACAAATTCTTCGCCTCTTACCCTGTCCGATCGATGCGAGTGCTTTTTCCTTGTAGCTATCCCCTCTTTGTTACTGTCGGCCTCATCAAACTGCTTCTTGACACGATAAATAGTGGTTTTGGGCAACTTAAGAAAATCCACTATCTCTTTGGGGCTCCTTCCGGCGCGCAGAGCAACGATGATGGCAGCTCGATTTTCAAATTCTCGGTTACTCTTCATCACTACACTGCGCACACATGTACTGTTGCATTTTACATGAATATGGCTACGTAATGAAAAAAAACAAGTTTTTAATCTCAAGTAGTTTTTGTTTTATGGACTGTCAAAGTTAGTTCCAATTTACCTGGTACACCCTGTATATATATAAATATAAAAAAAGGTAATGGTGATATGAATGATATAGAAGATACTAAATGATAAAGTAATAAAAAATATATTAAGGTGACAAACAAAAAAAAAGGTAAATATGTTAAAGATAATGGTATATTAATTATTATATCTTATATTAAAAAAAAATAAATATGCACTGAGGGTCGGGGTATTCACAAATATCTTAATGCATATATGCATTGATTAAAAGTTTGTTCTCAGCAAATTTGTCACTGGGAGTGTGCGTCAGGCGTGTCCTTCGCCTCTCTCAACCATGATGGTAGTCAACATAAAAGAAAAAATTTCTAGTAGTCAATGGTCCTCTAAACCAGATTATTCTATATTTACTCTATCTAGGGTGACAACCGTACTTCTCTCTATCTTTAGTTTATCACTGCTGTCAACTTCTATGATCTCATTGCCTAATCTACCTACAGAATGTACATATACATTTAAATTAATAAAATTTCTTTAATGATCGTTTGTTACCAGCCTCAAAGAGAATGAAAGCTGACAACAAGGAATCTACATCTCATTTCTTCCTTATGAGGTCTCTATTCACACTTGACTTCTTAGTATCCCTTCTGTATCTGGTTTCTCATTCTAAAAACTTTCTGTTCTGAACTACTTCTCAGCCCAAAAAAAAAAAAATCAATTGATATTCAATCTTCCCTTTATTATTCTCCATCTTCGAGTCTGATACACTGGCCTGTTCTGGCAATCTGATTTGAAGTTCATTTAAGTGTCCTACTAACTTAAATCCTATCTTATCATAGAATGAGTTACCCTCATAAAAAAAATCGATTCTACTTACTAATTGGTATTTAAACTAGAATTGATTTTAACTAAAACGTACGGCAGACAATAGTCTTTAATAGGTGTTTACTTCTGCTAGCCTGGGGCGATAAAAAAAAATCTGGACAGTCCATCTGTCACTTTGCTATTTGGTACCTAAAATCAGTAGACGGAATCGCCTCGTCTAATCGTAACTTATCTTGGTTAGATCTCAATTGTTAACTTTCATTAGAAACCCTCTTTGAGCCACAACATTGAAACAAGGAATTATAGGGTATCCAATTTACCCAACACATGTTTCAAGTTTGCCAAAGATGATTGGTTCCAAGTTGCGCAATATAGAAGAGCATCTAAACGTGCCAATTTCTCCCAACCTCCCGTCTGAATCATCCTCATCCTAGTCACGCTTAAGGCGTCAAAAACTACGATGTCAGAGCGGTTACCCTAGGTTTGTCGTTATGCCCCTGGCTTTACGACATTGGCAACTAAATCCCCCATCTAGCACATAGTTCACCTGGTACCTCTTCGTCCCCTCTTGTGAGGAGAAGATTTGTGGGGTTTCTGGCCTGATCATGACCTCCCGCAATCTTCCAGTCTGAGGATCGAAATATGATCATTATCTACGTCCCTTAGAATTCAAGTGTTGATTATAATGAAAATAAATTAGTTACTTGAACAAAATAAAAGGAAAATACTTATACTCTTTGGAAAGAGACCTAACAAAAGGAGCGGATATATTCCTATCAATAGAGTTGTGTAGTCCTGTGAGGCTTCCGATCCTAACAAATAGAGAAATCAAAATTAAATAAAATATCCTATTAGATTCCCTAACACTATTCTAATGTACCTTTGGTCTAACAGTATAAGAGTTTTTAACTTTGACAACAATCACTAGTCATTCCATTCATACATATCACATTCACGGACTGCATACATGCTAAAGTTAAAAATTGCCACAAATGCCAAAGTACTATAATAGCCAATGTTAACATTTACCCTACCATTACTAATTTCCAGGACTAAATGTGAAATCAAATAAAATTAACAAACTAAAACAATTTTGGTACTAAAGCCCTAGTTTACTCAAATTAAAGTGCCTCATACAAACTCTATATATATTACCTATACTTAAATAAATTAATAAAATTGATTGTCAACAATCAAATGCTGAAATTTAACCTACCATTAAAATTGTGCATCTAACAGTTTGAAATTCTCCTTCTTGTCTTGACGCTAGGTGACTAAACAAAATGGATTATCTAAATTAGCATTTAAAATTGGAGCGAACTGAACTTCAAGCATTTACCTCATTGCCATTTAGAATATATCCCCAAGTGCTTGCCGACCTTACTTCCCGTCCGAGGTCATTGGCATCTTCCTCTCTCTGCTCTTCAGCTAAACCCCCCGATACTGGAATTATAGGGCTTTTAATACCCAACCTTATGTCTCGGATTTAACAACAGAGTTCACTTGGTACCCTACTCATCATTGCTTAGATCACAACTGCCCTACACACTCTCATTAGAAATCCTCCTTGGACTACACTCTGGACACAAGGTATTATAGGGCGTTCAATTTACCCCTACGCATGTTTCAAGCCTGTCCGTAGGGGTTTGGTTACAAGAACAGCAGTTATCTAGTGCATCTAAGTTTCCTATTAAATATTCCTCTCTACGGATATGCCAGAGTCCAGATACTAATTACTTCTTGAAAGAAAAAAAAAAACTTTCTGACCTAAAATTTTACAATACTATTAAAACTAAATAAAAAAAAAAAAACTCAAAAGCTAGTATTCAGCACACATTCTGTAACTTTCGTTATTGGCAATTTGGGCAGAATTTACACCCTGTAGGCTTCTTGACCCTTGTTGAACGGCGTATTTCAGGGTCGCCTACATTGTCTCCTATCACTCCTCCACCCACTATCCCTGGTGGACTTCTTATGGTTGGCACCCCTTGTGGTTCCTCGGATTCTACAGGTCTAGGGAAGTATATAGGGTATTTCGGATGTATTCAGTGATCCTCATCATTAATGATATAATCTTTTGGATCTTGCACCTTGTTATCCCCTATGGGGTAAGTCTTTACCGGGGCATGATAGGCCTTTATCCTGTCTATGTGGATTTTATCCAAATTCCCAGTTCCCAAGAGCATGGTTTATTATTCATTCCAACCAAGCAATATCTTGGAACTGAAAGTCTACTGAATAATTAAGAAGTAAAAATACATTTTAAAAAAATCTTTCATTTAAATGCACTAAAAAGGAAAAATAAAATATTCTATCTTCTGTTTTCAAGTAATTAGTTGTATCTGAATGAAAATAAAAGCTGCCAGTGGCGATCATCATGAATTTAGAACCTAATGTGATTTAAAAGGGAGCATCTGATTACCAATTTTTAGGTGCTTGTTATATTTATAACTCTTCTCTAAATATGATTGTTCCCTGCCACTTGCATTTTCACTCAGATACATCTAATTGCTCAATGACAGAAGATATTTTATTTTTTTTTCCTTTTTAGTGCATTTATATAGAAGCTTTAAAAAAAATGTATTTTTATTTATTAATTATTTAGTTAGTTAAGTCATGAATTTACAAAACTTAGAATCTTAAGTTCACTAGGGGATTAGGCCTTAAACAGACAGAAGCCTGCTCGCGGCAGATTGGTCAATTCCTTGTATGAGGGTAACATATGACTTAAAAAGAAAACAAAATTACAAAATTTGAAAGGAAATATGGAAATTTACCATTTCCGGCCACCCTGACAAACCAGAAATCTGAAAATTGGTCAACTTGCATTGTCATTGGGTTCTGAAAATTGTACCAAATTTCAGATTTCTATGAGCTCTATAAGTATATTAAAAATCGATTGCAAGATTTGTGGTCAGACAGGCAGATGGACAAAGACAGGGAAGCAAGTTAAATGGAAACTTTTAATTAAAAAAGAGATCTGTGATCCCACAGCTACAATATTGATATCTGTTGTATGCAATATTTCTCATTCATAATTAAATATTAACATAGAAAATAATCATATATTCAGAAGGGGTTATTAAATATATATTTTTTTATTTAGAAAATTTGTCAACTTGCATTGTCATTGGGTTCTGAAAAATGTACCAAATTTCAGATTCCTACATGCTCTAAAAGTATATTGAAAATCGATTGTACGATTTGTGGACAGACAGACAGGGAAGCAAGTTAAATAAAAGCTTTTGATAAAAAGACAATTCAAAAATATTATTTAAAAAAATCAAGATCTTTTAAATTTTTTTTTATAGATGTCTGTTTTTTCTCTGAAATTCTATTTAGGATATATTCCAGATGGTTTAATTTACAAATAAATGCATATCTTTCTTCCTCTGAATTGTCTTTTAAATATCAAAGAGATTTTATTGTATCAAAGGTATCCACTGCTACTGCAGGTGTTATTGATTTTGTGCTTAAATCTTTTTCTGTTGGCTCTACTTCTTCTCCCATTACCTCCTCTACAATTTCTTCAATGGTCTGTTTCCCAGTAACTTGCGCATCTTTATCAACTTCCAAGAAGTGAATGTAGTTTACATCAATGGCTTGATGTTATTTTAATGTCTCAAAACATATTTTTATTTGTTCTTCAACAACTTCTTCCTTTGATAAAAGAAAATAAGACTGAATCTAAATAATTTAACGATGTGACTTTTCAGTAACAATGCTGTTACCGAAATGTCACACATCATTAAACTATTTGGATTAGGTGTTATTATCTTGCATCTATAATTGAAAGTGTGTTTTATCAACCTCTTCCTTTGTTTCATTCATCACAAATCCTGAATGGGAGAAACAATTTTTTTATTGTCGAAGATCTAACCCTAACTGATGCTGCCTCTAGCCAGCTAATTGTAAAGAATAAATGTACTTGAGCATTTTTTTTTCTTCCATGCAAGTTAGAAGATACGTCAGAACAATTCATTTCCCATATTGGGCTATTAGGAGTTTAACCCTTAACTGGACGGGTTGGGTTGATTCCGTCCATGCCTAAATTTAATATAGAAAAAAAAGTATTTTTTGTCCACTGAGAGCTACCAGCTTTCATGTATTCTAATTTTACAGTGATACAAATAATTTCCATCCATTATTTACGAATATCAGTTTTGGGAGGGGGGTCAAATTTGCATGTGGCGTGGATTTCGCCCAGGTCGCCAAGAAGCGTATGAATTTTTTGTGTCAGTGTTAGCTTGTGGCTCATACTTGAGTCGCTATCTTCCGCTATTTTTAGCCTCCTTTTATAAAATAATATTTAAAAATAATCATGATCTTTTTAAAAATTCCTTTATAGATGTCTGTTTTTGCACTGAAATCCTATTCAGGATGATAATTACCTATTATTACCTTGTGTTCCTATTCAGGATGTATTCCAGATGGTCTATTTTCAAAAGACATGCATGTCTTTCTTCCTCTGAAATGTCTTTTAAATAACAAAGAGCTTTTATTGTAATAAAGGCATCCACTGCTGCTGCAGGTGTTATTGATTTTGTGTTTAAATCTTTTTTAATAACATGGAAATGGAATATTGAAATAAAATGTTATCATAATAATTGTGGCTACATTTTATGAAGATTTATTTATTTAAAAGGAAATTATTTGTAATTTTAAAATAATTAAAATATTTCAATGCTGAAATTTAAAAAGAAAATAATATAATTAATTAGCGTGTGATTCCTAAATTCCCGCGTAAAAATAAACAACACACGCGACATTGCGCAACGGCACTGCAAAGTGAAACTTAAACAGAAACCAAAAGTGCGCAGGTGCAATCCTATTGGCGCCCGCCATCGTCGCCGCCGCCATAATACCTTTTTAGCGGTAAAGTTGTATGTAAAAAAACATTCAACTGTCGAAATTCGAATTTTAAAATGGTTGAGCTATCGGAACTGTCGTATTATCGATACTGTCGAATTACGGTTTGTTATTTGATAGGCCGGAGGTCGGGACATCAGAATATGGTCGAATTAAGGTAGGGTATCGAATTTGCGTGTGTCGAATTAACGAGGTTTTACTGTGTAGAAATTTGTTATTTCTGGCCATTCTGACCACCCAGAAGTCTGAAAATTTGTACAAATGCATTGTCCATTGGAAAGAGTAAGTGTTAAAAGTTTCATACTTCTACGTGATCTGTAAGTATGTTAAAATTAATTTACAAAATTTGAAAGGAAATATGGAAATTTGTCCATTTCCGGCCACCCTGACAAACCAGAAAACTGATAATTTGTCAACTTGCATTGTCACCGGTTTCTGAAAAGTGTACAAAATTTCTAATTTCTATGTGCTCTAAAGTATATTAAAAATCAAATACAAGATTTGTGGTTAGACAGACAGGGAAGCAAGTTAAATGGAAGCTTTTAATTAAAAAAAGGATATCTGTGATCCCACAGCTATAATATTGAAATTTGTTGTATGCAAAATTTCTCATTCATAATTAAATATATTGACATAGGAAATAATATATATATTTAGAAGGGGTTATATAATAATTTTTGTTTTTATAATAAAAGAAATAAGACCTAATCCAAATAATTTATTGGTGCGTGACGTTTCGGCAACAACATTTTCACCATCATCAGACAAAAGAATAAATGAGAAAAAATATTACAGCAAGTTCTTATATAGTACTGTTATATAGAACAGTACTATATAAGAACTTGCTATAATATATTTTCTCATTTATTTTTTTGTCTGATGATGGTGAAAATGTTGCCGAAACATCACACACTAATAAATTATTTGGATTAGGTCTTATTTCCATTATTATAATCTATAATACAAATTGTGCTTTATAATTTTTGTTTTTAATTTTGAAAATTTGTCAACTTGTCATTCGGTTCTGAAAAGTGTACCTACATGCTCTAAAAGTATATTAAAAATCGAGTGTACGATTTGTGAACAGACAGACAGGGAAGCACGTTAAATAAAAGCTTTTAATAAAAAGACACCAGAAATCAAATTTAAGGAAAGAGCCTATAATCAGAGTAAGCCTACAGAAAGCACGACAGAAGCTCAGGCAATAGAAATCTACCTCCCAGAAAAAACAATAACAATCATAAATGTTTATCACCCCGATAACACTAGCATCAATACAGGCCTGATAGAGACATTAAGTGAAGCGTCTTCGGATATCACAATCATACTTGGCGATTTTAACGCCAAAAGTCCAACTTGGGGATCACCTGTCCAAGATAACAAAGGTCAGCAGGTTGAGGACATGTTAACCGACCTCGACCTTACACCGTTAAATAATGGAGAGAACACCTATCTATCCAAGTCCACAGGAACAGAATCCGCAATAGACATCACAGCGATAAATTACAACATCGCACACACAACACAATGGAAAATCCTGAAAAGTGCAATCAGTGACCACAGACCAATTTTAACAACCCTAAACTTCAAAATTGAGAATGTCCAACAAAATAAAAGAACATGGAACTTTAGGAAAGCCGACTGGAAAAAATTCACAGAAAAGCTCGAAGAACTGTGCAAAGAATCAAATTACAGAACGCTTGACAAAAACTTGGAAAAATTCTCTTCGAACATATCCAAAGCTGCAAAAGCATCAATACCTAGAGGCAGACGTAAAGACCTGTGGATACCTTACTGGAAGGACCACAGCATCGAGGCAATGATTGCAGAGAGAGACAATATCAATGAACTTCTCAAAACAAATAAAACAGAAGAAAACAGAAAGAAACTCATTGAAATTAGTCACAAAATAGAACAAGAAATTTGGATATGCAAACAAGAAAAATGGGCAGAATTCTGCGAAAAATGGATCCAAGAAAGGACAGCCAACACTGGAATATAATTAGAGTGTTGGAAAACAATCAAAACCAACACCAATCCTCCAATACTCTAACCGATATGAATAGACCAGCGAGAACGAACAAACAGATGGCTGATATGATTGCTGAATATCTTTCAAGCACTTCCAGACTCAACTACACGAATGAAGACAGTACTCTAAAAAATAATATAAACAAGTTAGTTAAACAAGCAAGAAATTACCATCAACAAGATATTTTTTCGAGAGACTTCACACTGAATGAGCTAAACTCATCAATAGAAAAGTTAGATCCCAAGAGGTCACCAGGAGATGATCTAATCTTTGGTCAAATGATTAAACACTTTGGAGACAAAGCTAAAAATCAACTCCTACGAATACTGAACATTTCATGGCAAACTGGTAAACTACCAAAGAATTGGAAGATATCAATTATAGTGCCAATACTGAAACCAAACAAAGATGCCAAGGAATGCAAGAATTATCGGCCAATTGCTCTCACCAGCATACTTTGTAAAATAACAGAACGAATTATCCACTCTAGGCTCATAGTCTGGCTCACTAACAATAATAAAATAAACTTCTACCAAACTGCCTATAGATCCAGACACTGTACAACTGATCAACTGTTCTACTTCTGCCAATCAATAATAGATTCTTTCCAGGAAAAACCAACAAAGAAGACAACGGCCGTATTCCTGGATATGACCTCAGCTTTTGATCGAGTGTGGAGGGAGAAATTACTTGAAAGGCTGCACAACATCGGAGTAAGAGGAAAAGCCTTAATCTGGATTGCAGACTTCTTAAGGGGAAGAAGGATAAAGGTTCGGGTTAATGGAGCATTTTCCAAGGACAGAAGAACATGGGCTGGTGTACCTCAGGGATCTGTGCTCAGTCCTCTACTCTTCCTGCTATATATTAACGACATCCATCCTTACCTCACTGAAGACACAAAGGTTGCCTGTTATGCAGATGATATAGCCATATGGCACACAAGTAGCAGTATAGAAAAATCAGAAAAAATACTGAACACATCAATGAGAGGACTGGAGAAGTGGGCAATGGAACTCAAAATGACCATAAACCCAATAAAAACAAACCTATGCGTCTTCTCCACTGACAGGAAAAACAGGCATAAATTTAATCCCAAAATAAGCATAAACAACCAAATAATTGATAAAATTAGAAATCCAAAATACCTAGGTGTGATACTTGATGAGGAATTGCGATTTACAGAACACATAATTAGCACCTCGAATAGAGCTACCAGAAAACTAAATATTCTGAGAAGGTTATGTGGAACAAATTGGGGAGCAAAACCCAAAACCCTCAGAACAACATATACCACCTTAATAAGGCCAATAATGGAATATGCAACACCTGTCTGGGCTCCCTCAAGCTCATCACTAAAAGGAAGACTAGACAGTGTTCAAGCAAAAGCGGCCAAAATAATCACTGGTGCTGTTTCTTCCACCAATAATGAGAAAATTCAAAGAGAATGTGGCCTAGACCTACTCGAAAGCAGAAGACAATTAAAAACAATAAAATTCACAAATAGCTTAAAAAGTAAAAATACCGAACACATATCCCATAAAACCTATTTAAACTGGACACAAAAAGAAAGACTTAAAAGATCTTCAACACTTCAGTACGACAACAACATTAGAAAAGGCACAAACATGAAACACAGTGACTTTCAAATTCAAGAAGAACCAACATTTCCTACCACATTACCTTCAAATATAATCATCAACCTCAACCTGAACGAACCTTGCAATAAAAAGGAGAACAAAACCATACTTAAAAAGAAGGGACTTGATACAATTGATTTATATGATCAGAAAAATTATTTATTAGCATACACAGATGGATCATCAGACCTTACTCTGAGTAATGGAGGGGCCGGAATTAACGTAATACTCCAAGATGGAACACACATCAAAATCAAAGAAGGAGCAGGAAAGATTTCGTCAAACTTCACTTGTGAACTGACAGCTATCTGGAAAGCCCTTGATGTATGCCTGAACCAACCATCCCTGCATCAAGCAGAAGGAATCATAATATACAGCGACTCCAGATCCGCTCTAGAAGCAATTCAGAAGGGCAATACTAGAATCACGCAGAAAATACACTCATTACTTACCCAACTGGAAACATTGGAGAAGAACTGCATTCTACAATGGATTCCTGCCCATGTTGGGATCGAGGGTAATGAAATGGCAGATGAATTGGCAAAGGAAGCCAGAAAGCTGAGCCAAAGGAAAGAACAAATGTCAGTATTTGACGCTGATGCTTTGGCAAAATACAAGATAATCAAACAAAAAATAAGAAAAGATCAAATATGTGAAATAAACTCTGTGAGAAAACTGACAAAAACCATAACAAGACTTAGAACAAAACACTATAAAGGAATGACAATACATCCAGATGGCACAAGAACTTATAAAGCGTGCAACAATTGTCCTGGTGTGGAACTAACACCTACTCACATATTCTCATGCCCAGCAATGGCCGCAGCCTTGCAGAAAATCGACTTAGACCCAGAGCAGCAGCTTTACACACCCAAGATAGTGGATATTGCTGCTGCTGTGATGGAGATGCATGGAGACATCTGAGACTCTTCTTTGGACACGACAACAACAACAACAACAATAAAAAGACAATTCAAAAATATTATTTGAAAAAATCAAGTTCTTAAAAAATTTTTTTTTTATAGATGTCTGTTTTTTCTCTGAAATTCCATTTAGGATATATTCCAGATGGTCTATTTTAAAAAAAAAAATGCATATCTTTCTTCCTGTAAATTGTCTTTTAAATAACAAAGAGATTTTATTGTATCAAAGGCATCCACTGCTACTGCAGGTGTTATTGATTTTGTGTTTAAATCTTTTTCTGTTGGCTCTACTTCTTCATCTTCCTCACCCATTACCTCCTCTACAATTTCTTCAATGGTCTGTTCCCCAACAACTTGCACATCTTTATCAACTTCCAAGAAGTCAATGTAGTTCACATCAATGGCTTGATGTTCTCTTAATGTCTCAAAACATTTCTTTATTTCTTCTTCAACAACTTCTTCCTTTGATAAAAGAAAATAAGACTGAATCTAAATAATTTAATGATGTGACATTTCGGTAACAATTCTGTTACTGAAAAGTCACACATCATTAAACTATTTGAATTAGGTCTTATTATCTTGCATTTATAATTAAAATTGTGTTTTGTTTTATCAACTTCTTCCTTTGTTTCATTCATCACAAATCCTGAATGAGAGAAACAATTTTTTTTTATTGTCGAAGAGCTAACCCTAACTCATGCTGCCTCTAGCCAGCTAATTGTAAAGAGTAAATGTACTTGAGCATTTTTTTTTTTCTTCCATGCAAGTTAGAAGATACGTTCGAATAATTCGTTTCCAATATTGGTCTATTAGGAGTTTAACCCTTAACTGGACGGGTTGGGTTGATTCCGTCCATGCCTAAATTTAATATAGAAAAAAAAGTATTTTTTGTTTACTGAGAGCTAACAGCTTTCATTTATTCTAATTTTACAGTGATACAAATAATTTCCATCCATTATTTATGAATATCAGTTTTGGGAGGGGGGTCAAATTTGCATGTGGGCGCAGATTTCGCCCAGGTCGCCAAGAAGCGTGAGAATTTTTTGTGTCTGTGTTAGCTTGTGGCTCATACTTGAGTCGCTAACTTCCGCTATTTTTTAGCTTCCTTTTATAAAATAACACTTCTATCTTTGGATAAGTAGAATTATCAATCAAGTGAACAGAGAGAACTATCCCTGCCAACCCAATATATATAAGTTTTAGAGATTAGTCACCACTTTGGAAGAGTAATGGAAATTTTACAGCAGACAATTGGTTCACTTCACTTAAATAAGTTGATAATTTGAAAGAACATGGCTTTACATATTTAGGAAGGATGATAAAGAACAAACCTCAGATTCCACCACAATTTCAACCACACCCTAATAGAGAATCAGCAACATTGATTTTTGGTTTCTCTGGAGCAACCACTTTAGTCTCCTATGTTCCCAAAAAAAGAAAATCGGCAATCAGATTGATTAAAAGAATAAAAAAAAAAGGATTCATTTTATAATTGATCTTGGGAGAGCATTTACTGATAAACACCTGGCCACACATAATCTCAATTCTCTTCTGCTGGAATTACAGATGACAATTCAAGTACATCAAGGGTATCTACGATGCTACAACAATCTGATACTCCAAAAAGGTGCTACAAATGTCCATAAAAAAACGCAGTAAAAAATAAAAACCCTTTGCTCTGTATGTCAACTGAGCGTTTGCAAAAACATTTCTTAAAAATTTGTGAAAACTAAATAGATTATATTCAGAATTTTTAAAAGTCAAAATCGGTATATTAACATTTGTATTCATTAAATATTTTTTTGAATATTGATTTCAATCATTATTTAGAGCCTATTTTATAAAGTTACATAAGTGGGTTGAATCAACCCAACCCGTACAGCTATGTAAGAAAAATACACCCATCCAGTTAAGGGTTAATGATACCAATATCACAGGGTTGTAATGCATTTGTAATTAGGGCAGGAAAAATCTTATTTCAGTTTTTTTTAACCCTTCTGGTATTTGGTGGGAGGGGTAATTATCTATACCTAATAAAATTATAATACAATATACAGTCGAACCTCTTCAATTCAACACCCCAAGGGATCAGAGCTTTCAGTTGTATTAAAGGAAGTGTTGAATTAAGGTTAGATGGTTAGCTAATCATCTAACTCACTAAAATAATATTTTTTAGAAATTGCTTTGTAAAAAAATTAATAATATTAATTGAAACCATTGTATGTACTTTTTGTATTTATTTTTTATTTTCATGATTAACTTTTAGTATCAGGGACAAAATGGCAAAAATACATATTTTTGAAACATAAATAATTACAAATAATATTTTATTCTAATTGAAGAATATGGCAGTTGAAAATAAATATATATGGAAAATAAAAAGAAAAATCGAAAATAATATTTAAAAATAATCATGATCTTTTTAAAAATTCCTTTATAGATGTCTGTTTTTGCACTGAAATCCTATTCAGGATGATAATTACCTATTATTACCTTGTGTTCCTATTCAGGAGGTATTCCAGATGGTCTATTTTCAAAAGACATGCATGTCTTTCTTCCTCTGATATGTCTTTTAAATAACAAAGAGCTTTTATTGTATTAAAGGCATCCACTGCTGCTGCATTGATTTTGTGTTTAAATCTTTTTTAATAACACGGAAATGGAATATTGAAATAAAATGTTATCATAATCATTGTGGCTACATTTTATGAAGATTTATTTATTTAAAAGGAAATTATTTGTAAATTTTTAAATAACAAAATATTTCAATGCTGAAAATTAAAAAGAAAATAATATTATTAATTAGCGCGCGATTCCTAAATTCCCGCATAAAAAATAAAGAACACACGCAACATGGCGCAACAGCACTGCAAAGTGAAACTTAAAAAGAAACCAAAAGTGCACAGGTGCGATCCTATTGCCGCCCGCCATAATACCTTTTTAGCGGTAAAGTTGTATGTAAAAAAACATTCAACTGTCGAAATTCGAATTTTAAAATGGTTGAACTATCGGAACTGTCGTATTATCGATACTGTCGAATTATGGTTTGTTATTTGATAGGCCGGATGTCAGGACATCAGAATATGGTCGAATTAAGGTAGAGTATCGAATTTGCGTGTGTCAAATTAACGGCGTTTTACTGTATAGAAATTTGGTCATTTCTGGCCATTCTGACCACCCAGAAATCTGAAAATTTGTACAAATGCATTGTCCATTGGACATAGTAAGTTTTAAAAGTTTCATACTTCTACGTGATCAAAACGTTTACAAAATTTGAAAGGAAATATGGAAATTTGTCCATTTCCGCCCACTTTGACAAACCAGAAAACTGATAATATGTCAACTTGCATTGTCATCGGTTTCTGAAAAGTGTACAAAATTTCTAATTTCTATGTGCTCTAAAGTATATTAAAAATCGAATACAAGTTTTGTGGTGAGACAGACAGGGGAGCAAGTTAAATGGAAGCATTTAATTAAAAAAAGGATATCTGTGATCCCACAGCTACAATATTGAAATCTGTTGTATCCAAAATTTCTCAATCGTAATTAAAGGAAATAATATAAATATTTAGAAGGGGTTATATAATAATTTTTGTTTTTAATTTTGAAAATTTCTCAACTTGTCATTGGGTTCTGAAAAGTGTAGCTACATGCTCTAAAAGTATATTAAAAATTGATTGCACAATTTGTAGACAGACAGATAGGGAAGGAAGTTAAATAAAAGCTTTTGATAAAAAGAAAATTCAAAAATATTATTTTAAAAATAAAGATCTATTTAAAATTTTTTCATAGATGTTTTTTTTTTTTTTCAAATTCTATTCAGGATATATTCCAGAATGGTCTATTTTTAAAATACATGCAAATCTTTCTTCCTCTGAAATGTGTTTTAAATATCAAAGAGTTTTAATTGTATTAAAGTCATCCACTGCTGCTGCAAGTGCTATTGATTTTGTGTTTAAATCGTTTATAATAACACGGAAATGGAATATTGAAATAAAATGTTATCATAATCATTGTGGCTACATTTTATGAAGATTTATTTAAAAGGAAATTATTTGTAAATTTTACAATAACAAATATTTCAATGCTGAAAATAAAAAAAAAAAAAAATTATTAAATAACGCGCAAAGCCTAAATTTCAGCGTAAAAAAAAAAACAATAACACTCGCAACATTGCGCAATGGCACTGCAAAGTGAAACTTAAAATGAAACCAAAAGTGTGCAGGCGTGATTCTATTGTTATTTGATAGGCCGGAGGTTGGGACATAAGAACATGGTCGAATTATCATAGAGTGTTGTATTAATGAGGTTATACTGTGTATAGCTTAATCACATTTTTACATAACATGACCATTTTGAAGAATAAAAATACCAAACAAAATTTGAATATAAAACATATTTATTCTCAAAACACAAATCATTATAAAAGTGTAGAAATAACCTAAGCTGCTTTTAAAAAATTTAACTAAATACAAAAATATTTGGGCAAAATTACTTATATTGCTTAATCACATTTTTATATAACATGACCATTTTAAAGAATAAAAATACCAAACAAAATTTGAATATACAACATTTTTAATTTCAAAACACAAATCATTATGAAAGTGTAGGAATAACCTAAGTAGTTTTATAAAATTTAGCTAAATACAAAAATATTCGGGCAAAATTACTTATATAGTATAGCTTAAACTTATTTTGAAAATAAGTGAGATGCTTCATAAAATGTATAATTCACAACATGTTTGAAAATTAATCTCCTCTAAGATACACAATTACATTTTTCTGCTCCAATACACAAAACACAAACACATGTATATTTTGAAAAATAAATGTCTAAAATGATACTCCTGAATACTTCTGGATAATTATGTAACAAAATTAGTACTTCTAATTGTGGCTTTGAAAAAATATTTCCAACACATATGCTTGCTTAAATGATATTTTTGAATGATTTTATGTGAAGTTTTTGGCTACAATGTTCCTATTTGAGGCTTATAACAAATGTGCTTATTAATATGTCATATAGGTCCCATCTCACAAAGTGAACAGTTTAATAATTACATTGACTAATTTCAAACGAGTTCCCTGTGTAAATGATGTGTTTTATATTTCTTATGTAGTTCTATAATTATACAATACTCACACTTGAAAGGGGTATAACAAGTGTTTAGTTATTAAATTCCCTTTGAGCTCATTTAAAAGACTACCTGTATGAAAATTTTATGTGAACATATTAACTTTTTTTATAAAGATCTATAATCAAAGTATTCCCATTTAAAAGGTTTATCACGTGTGTGAATACATCATTTTATTTATCTTTTCTGGGCAGGTGTATAATAACAAATTTCACATATGAAAGGCATATGATGTGTGTGTTAGAATATGCCTTTTGAGATTCCATTTTCTTGCTGTTCTAAAATTACACTCTTGTGAAAAGGCCTTTCACCTATGTGCGTAATTTTTTTTTTTAGATAACTTGCTAATGCAGTCTTGAAGTCATAATATTAACAATTAAAAATCTTATCCCGGGTGTGTGTTGATAAATGCCCTTTAAGGTTATCTTTTCTTGGACTTTTAAAATCACAATGTTCACATTTAAAAGGCTTATCATCGGTGTGTGTTTTTGAATGACTTTCGAGAGAACTTGGTAATTTTGTAGTATAATCACAATATTCACTTTTAAAAGGCTTGGCTTAAGTATGTCTCAATAAATGCTTTTTAAGGTAACTTTTTGTGGTTGTCTTAAAATCACAATGTTCACATTTAAAAGGCTTACCATCAGTGTGTATTAATAAATGCTTTTTAAGATAACTTGTTGTAGTTGTCTTAAAATCACAATGTTCACATTTAAAAGGCTTATCATTTGTATGTGTTGATAAATGGATTCTAAGATTACATTTTTTTATTGATCTATAATCACAATAGTGACATTTAAAAGGCTTATCATCTGTATGTTTTGATAAATGATCTTTAAGAGAATCTTTTCTTATTGTTCTATAATCACAATAGTGACATTCAAAATGCTTTTCACCTGTGTGTGTTTTTAAATGATCTTTAAGAGAATCTTTTCTTATTGTTCTGTAATAACAATGTTCACATTTAAAATGCTTATCACCTGTATGCTTTAATAAATGGATTGTAAGATTAGATTTTGTTATTGATCTATAATCACAATAGTCGCATTCAAAAGGCTTTTCACCTGTGTGTGTTGATAAATGATCTTTAAGAGAATTTTTTTTTATTGATCTATAATCACAATAGTGACATTTAAAAGGCTTTTCACCTGTGTGTGTTGATAAATGATCTTTAAGAGCATCTTTTTTTATTGTTCTATAATCACAATAGTGACATTTAAAAGGCTTTTCACCTGTGTGTCTATAATTATGTAATTTTAGATACTTTTTACTTGCAGCTCTGTAATCACAATGCTCGCATTTATATGGCTTATCTCCAGTGTGTGTTGCTAAATGCAGTTTTACACTATTCTTACATGCTGTTTTATAATTACAATATTCATATTTATAAGGCTTATCTCCAGTGTGTGTTGCTAAATGTCGTTTCAGATTTAGCTTATACGCTGTTTCATAATTACAACATTCACATTTATAAGGCTTATCTCCAATGTGTGTTACTAAATGTTGTTTTAGATGTTTTTTATATGTTGTTTTATAATCACAATATTCACATTTATAAGACTTATTATTATCATTAATGTCTACTGATAAATGAATTGAAGGATTATGCTCCATTTTTATTTGATAGTCACTATGTTGCTCTAGGAACCTGACTATGTCACTACATCCACATTTCAAAAGCTTTTTGCACAATTTTCTAAGTCTACTAAGGTTAATTTGGTCTAATTATTTCTTTCTAATCAGAGTATTCACAGACAAGTGTCTACAAATTTATAAATTTAAAATATTTTAAACTAGTAATATTTACTTGAAAGTCATTCTTCAATTTTGGGGATGAAAGCATCAAATGCTGATTTGTATCAATGACAATTATCTTATGGGCTAGGCAAATAAGGTAATGAAAAGTACTATAGGGGTAGTTATATAGTGATTCTTGAAGCAAGTATTTTCCCTTGTATAATGTAGAGATGGTGATCCAAAATTGTTCTTGATGTTTTCTTGGGAAATTTGTCAGTTATCTGCCAAAAAAATTTTTTTAACACACTATAAACACAATTGTAGTAAAACTTCATATTCAAAATAATTCTATTTCAAGGTTCTATATAAATATAAGATATATTTTCAGATAAACATATTTTTAAAAAATTATACGGTTGAACTTTTTAATTCAACACCCCAAGGGATCAGAGCTTTCGGCTGAATTAAAGGAAGTATTAAATTAAATTTACATGATTAACTAATCATCTAACTTGCTGAAATAATATTTTTTCAAAATAGCTTTTTGTAATATAAATTAATGATATTAATTGAAACCATTGTGTGTTTGTACTTTTTGTATCTTTTTTAGTATCAGGGACAAAATGGCATTAATACATACAGTAAAACCCCTTTATAGTGAACCCCAATCGGACAGAGCTTTTGGTTCACTATAGTCACTGTTTGGCTACCTTTTTATACTTTTCAAAATTTTTAGACCGTATAATTAAAGGACAGCCATAAACACTGGAAGAGGCTGCCTCTTAATAGTGGTCACTTTGTTTCAATTCCCTTAATTGACAAATTTCCTTATACAGTAAAACCCCGCTAATACGAACCATGGATATAATGAACCTTCCCTTATAACGAACCTACGGCGATTCCCAATTCCATTCCATTGAAAATACCATATTATAACAAACTTAGTGATTTTTCAAATAACGAACTACCTCTATAACGAACCTATTTTCGGTCCCAAAATAATAAAATCTATTAAAAATACTATGCTTATAACGAACTTAAAATTGCAATTTAGAAAAATATATAAAAAAAAAAATTTTGATGATGTTTCAACTCGCAGATCGCGATTTCAAAAAAAAAATTTAGCGGCATTTTTTGTTTTCATTTACATTCTATTTATGCTGTATGTTGTATAAATTTTTACACATTATACTTTCTATTAAAAAGAATATCTTTGCAACCATCAAATTTTAAATAGAAAAAAATACAAATGGCTTCCAAAATAGAGAAAACAAAGGCATTCTAAAAACAAAAACGTTTTACTTTAACCTTTTGCGGACCTGTGTCGACCTCAGGTCGAAAAGGTAAAATGATCCAGCAGGTCTTGTGTCGACCTAGGGTCGACATGGAAACTGAGCCCCCCTATATTAACTCCAGTGTCGACTTACGCTAGACAAACGTTTTATGGACATCTCACGCCATCTATGAATGAAAATTTAACTAATTTGGCATCTGCCCATTTTTTCATATATATTTTTTTTACTTTTGAAAAATGGCGTCCTTTAGTGAATCCACTATTATTGATGATGAAGATTATGAAGTTGATAGTGAGTATGATACATTTTATGATTAGGATGATACAATTATTTATAATTATGAAAGTGAAACTAAAAGTGTGAATGAAGAAACATGGCTGAATGTTTCTAATAACGATATAGCTCGAGTTCGTCATAATTTTACTGCGCAATCTGGCCTCACCCAAAATATATCACCTCAATCTAAACCAATAGATTATTTTTACTTATTTTTTACAGCAGAATTATTAAATCAAATAGTTCTACAAACTAATAAATATGCAGAAAAAAATTCAGAAAAAAAATTGAGTACACATTCAACTTGGCTCAAATGGAAAAATGTAATACTAGATGAAATGAAGGCCTTTATTGGACTAATTATAAATATGGTTATAGTAATTTTACCAAATCTGAAAGATTATTGGGCTACTGATTTTTAACTACTCAAGAATGTTTCCCAAAAGTTTTCACCCGTCAAAGATTTTTACAAATATTTTGGATGCTTCACCTTTCAGAACCTACTCCTGCTGACACCCCTATTCATACACGGGCCCAAAAAGTACAAAATTATCTTTCCTATTTGAGCAATAAATTTCTTTCAATTTTCAAACCATCAACAAATATAGCAATAGATGAATCAACTGTAGGATACAAAGGGAAAATATCATTAAAAACCTATAACCCTCAAAAGCCAAGAAAATGGGGATTGAGGGTATATGTTGCTGCCGAATCAAAGTTAGGCTATATTTATTTATTCATTTATTCCTTATTATGGCAAACTTACTACAGACTCTCTAATATGATCTGATCTATCATTTACCTCTAGAATAGTTCTTTCTCTATTTGAAAACATCAGAATCAAATATCCAGACCTAAAAGGCATGCACATATACACTGACAGATTTTATACCAATGCTCCATTAGCCCAAGAATTATCTTTATTCAAATGCCACCTAACAGGCACAATAAATCCTGGAAGAAAAGGATATTGTAAAGAAATCAAAAAGCCTAAAATGTCTAAAGGAGAAACACTCGCCTATAGAAAAAATAATATTTTGCTGCTCTCTTGGAAAGACAAGAGAATCGTTACTATGTGTTCTTCATGGCATGATTCCAGTGTAGAAACAATTGAAAGACATACTAAACAAGGACTTGAGCAAATAAAAAAACTATAGTTGTTTCTGATTACACTCAAAATATGGGAGGCATTGATATTGCTGACCAATTCCACCTATTCTTTTCTAAGAAAATCTTTGAAGTGGTGGAGAAAATTATTTTTTGGGGTCTTGAAGTATCCAATATAAATTCATATATCTCTATATATATATAAAAGTCAATTTCTGTCTGTCTGTTTCGCGATAAACTCAAAAACAACTGAACCAATTGGTACCTAATTTTGCATGTCACTTTTTATAAACCTGAGGAAAATTTTCGGCTGCATTTTGATTAGTATTTTTGGCTATTTCTTTTTTTCATTTGAAGAACTTTTTTTTACGCGGACTAATCCGGAAAGGAATGAATACCTAAATATGGCCATTTTTTAAAGCATCGGTGGTTCAGTGGTAGAATGCTCGCCTGCCACGCGGGCGGCCCGGGTTTGATTCCCGGCCGATGCATTTTTTTTTTACAATTTTTAAAACTCATTTATATTATATATAATATAAATATATATTATTATATCAACTATATTAATTAAATCAAATACCTAAACACTAATATAATACAATTTTTGCCATCACACACACTTTTTTCCTGTAGTTTGTGTTACTTCTGTATTGCTATTCTATGGCGCTTCTAATATTTATTATGGATATACTTTTAGTATGAAGGAAATTGCACCCAAGGGATTTCTCGGGCGAAGCCGGGTCATTCGCCTAGTTTTATATAAAGAAAATAACATCAAACATAACATCAATTATAAAAATCACTTAGAATTTAGGAAAGAAATAATTATATATATATATATATATATATGGAATTGATAAAAATGTCCGAGTGCCACAAGAGTCAAGGAAAAGAGTTCACCAATCAAGTCTCCACACCGAAGAACACTTGACCAATAAATTACATGTAATGGTCCGACATCCAGAAGGGAAAACCAAAGACTGTAATGTATGCTCCAATTGAAAGGTAAAAGGAGGAAGAAAAGTAACTGCGTTTTTTTGCAAAACCTGCACAAAAAAAACCTGGTTTGTGCATTGGAGATTGTTTTGAGGCATACCATACCAAGGTTGTTTATAAATCTTTTTAATTTTTTAAAATTTTTTTCCTTACATATATATATAGAAGTCTTATTTTTATATTTTGAATAAATTTGTTCACTAAATATTATGTTTTGTCTCTTAATTCAAGTTTTAAGCATACTGTATATAAAACTTGGCAGGTTGCCAATTTAAGCCTAGTCTTGCTGAAGGTTCTCATGTATCAGCCATAAGTCCGCAAAGGGTTAAAAAAAAAAGGCCATTTTCAAAACTTTTCAAAGTGAAACAAGACTGGCGAAATTAAAGAACATGTTAAAATAATAAAATATAACTTTTCTACTATAATAGAATATAATATTCTATTAAGAAGGCTATTAAAATTGTTTACAAAGAGGAATCAACCTCAACTTTTGCCGCAATCGTACATGTTAGGGCAAAAAAAAAAAAAAAGACCAAATAAACGGGCCTGTGATGCAACCAACTTTATTTTTTATGCCATGAACTATGGCGATTTTAAGGCCATCAATGGTTTGCATGACAGGTTCAAAACAAATGGAATTCTAGACTTAAGAAGAATATATGGAAACATGAAATAAAGAAAAACACATTAACTTTATTTGAAAAGTTCAATGCTTGAAGAGTGAAGCAACAAGGTATTAGAGCCTTTTTCCAAGTAAACATTGTATTATAGAATGTGATAAAGATGTTTTAAAATCATTTTATATCTTTGAATATATATTTAATAAAACTTTGCCTAGGATTTGTCTTGCTTTTGAAATTAGACATAGAGGTACATGTATGTTAATGATGAAAAAAACCTATCATCAAATAATTTCTTTTATTATTCAGTATTAATGTAAGGAAATAGGTCAATTAAGGGAATTAAAACAAAGTGACCACTATTAAGATGCAGTCTCTTCCTGTGTGTATGTCTGTCCTTTAATTATACGATCTAAAAATTTTTAAAAGTAAAAAAAAAAATGCCAAACCGTGGCTATAGTGAACCAAAAGCTCTGTCCCATTGGGGTTCACTATATAGGGGTTTTACTGTATTAATATTGAACAATAAAATAAATTATTTGATGGTAGGTTCTTCTTATCATTAGCTACATGTAATTTTATGTCTATTTTCTAAATCAAGACAAATCCTAGGCAAAGTTTTATTAATGATTAAAATGATTTTAAAACATCTTTATCACATTATATAACACAATGTTTACTTGAATAAATGGCTCTAACACCTTGTTACTTCAAATCACTCTTCAAGCATTGCACCTTCCAAATAAAGTTAGTGTTTTTCTTCCATTTCATGTTTCCACATATTCTTCTAAGTCTAGATTTCATTTTTTTAACCTGTAATGCAAAACATTGCTGTCTTTAAAATCACCATAGTTCATGTCATAAAAATAATTTTTGTTTCATCAGGGGCCCTTTTATTTGGAAGTTTTTTAATTATTTTTTTTTAGCCCTAACACGTATGATCGCGGCGAAAGTTGAGGTTAATTCCTCTTTGTAAACAATTTTAATAGCCTTCTATTTTATCACCTATAATAGAAAAGCTATATTTTTTTATTTTAACATGTTCTGAAATTTTCTGTGTTGTTTCACTTTAAAAAGTTTTGAAAATGGCCTTTTTTAAGTAACAACATTTTTGTTTTTAGAATGCCTTTGTGTTTCTTTGTTTGGAAGCCATTTGCATTTTTTAAATTTCAAATTTGATGGTTGCAAAGATATTCTATTTAATAAAAAGTATAATGTGTAAAAATTTATATAACATACAACAAAAATAGAATGTAAATGGAAACAAAAATGCCACTAAATTTATTGTTTTGAAATCGCGATCCGCGAGCTGAAGCATGCTCAATATTTTGTTGTTTTAATTTTTTTTAATTACAATTTTAAATTCGTTATATTAAAAATCGCAAAGTTCGTTATAATGATAATATTTTCAATGGAATGGAATTGGGAATCACCTTATCACCTATGGAAAGACTCTACTGTAAAGATCATTCCAAAACCCGATAAAATTAACTATGAAACAAGCAAAAGCTACAGACCAATATCATTGACGTCAAACATTTCTAAAATTTTTGAAAACATAATTAAAAACGAAATCAATAAATATTATGAAGAGAACAATCTAATGAGCGCAAGGCAACACAGATTTACTAACATAACATCCCCCCCGAAGTTGATCCACTTTGCCGTAGTGGGGGGGCCCGAGTCCGACTTCCAAGTCGTTCCGCCAAGAGATCAACACCATAGAGGTCCGTACGTCTCTTGACCTCACGGACAATACAGCAGTTACATTTTGTCTCCTCTCTAATTGTAAAGACGTTGCTGTATCACCTCATAAGCATAAATAAATAACGAGCAGTGCAATGGAAGATATAATGGAAACCATACTGAAACACTGGCAAGGAGAACTGACTTCTTTGATTACAGTGGATATAGCAGGCGCTTTCGACAACGCATGGTGACAAGCAATTATTAGAAGACTCGATTTGGATAACATTCCCTCCAAATTAATAAGAATTATACAATCTTATATAAGCAGTGAAAGAAGGGAAATTTTCTCATATGAAGATACAAGGTTACAAAAAATCTGACAAAAGGATGCCCTCAAGATGGTCCTTTATCCCCAATATCATGGAATATTTTGTTAAACGACTTGCTGAGGACTTTCAAACATCCGAAGGCAGAAATAATGTTACGCAGATGACATTTCCATCATTTGCTGGAGCAAGTCTGTCGAGGATCTCAAAATATTAAGCGAATATATTCTATGCTACGTGATTCAATGGTGTAATAGGAATATATTATCAATAAGCCCAGAGAAAACGAATTTACTTTACTTACATAATAAACCTAAAGTTCCAATTGAAATACTGATTATTATTTTAAACCCAGTAGATCAAGTTAAGATATTAGTCATAAAATTCTCAAATCACAGAATAAAAAAGAAAATTAATTTTACCCCACATATCAACGACATTTTATGCAGGATCGTAAGAATGAAACATTTTCTGTTTTCACTTTGTGGAAAGATGTGGGGAATAAATACTAAAAAAAAAAGAATAATTTTGTATAAAACAATTATCAGGCCAGTTCTTACGTATGGTTCAGAAATATGGTGCAAATTTATAAATAAGCGATGCAAAGAAAAACTAAATTCTACGTAATATCAAATTCTTCTTTGGGTGAGCAGAGCCTACAAAACTACATCTTCCAACTGTGTCCATAGTCTTGCAAACAGATTATATTGAATCTAAAATAATTAAATATGATTTGGCTCATCTTTCGATAGAGGATCAAAATACTTATAGACCACATTCTCCAAGTATAATTAGATCATTTTAAAGTGCAAAAATGGATGAATTATTTCTAAAAACAAATGAAACATTCCAAAGCTTTTTCCCGTTTCGAATTCCAACATATTTCCGCTCCAATTTTTATAATACCCAGTTTATAACGAACCATGGAAATTTTAACCCTCGAGCGCGCGCGCTAAAAATGTAACATACTTGCGCGAGCTGGGTGAAATTTACCCGATATTATAATTACATATTTTGAACATAAATATTATCTGAGGAAAAACAAAACCTTTTCTATTTCAAAGTAACAGCATTTTAATTTTCAAAAAAGGCAATTATTAATAAAATATTTATATGTTTTGTACAAATTAAACATTTTAAAAACTATTCTTGAATAATGCTCAAAATTGGTAATGGCATATAAAATATGAAACTATTGCTCCTTTCCAATATTAAATAAATAAAATTTCAAGAGGATATTTTAGACAAATCATAGAAAACTGCAATTGTATGCCCTTTATAAATTGGCTTTGCAGATTTATGGCACAAAGTCGAGGTCTTCCAGTCCTTACTGGAGGGTCACACTACATCTGGTAGGAAGCTTTATCTTGCGGTTCCTGACCTTCTTTATGGCTTGAAGTGCCTTCTAAAAATTAATTGAAATAAATATTTAGAGTATGCATTTATGATTTAAATTAACTTATCTGTAAAAAAATGATTTTTTTTATATAGTCCTTTAGGCAGTGAAGAAATGATTTTTCTTTGATTTAGTTGCTCTTTGATGAGTTCAAGGGCCAAACATTTCAAGAATTTTCTTCTAAAGAACTTCTAAAGGTGTATTTTAATTTTTTTGCTTCTTCACCTTTCAAGTCTAGTAAATGTGTAATACCATTAGGCGTTTTCAACTTTACTGTTTGTAAAGGACAATTTTTGAACCATTTGATTTTCGAGGCTCTCCCTATATAAAAATGTGTTTGTGGGATAATTCCCTTATCCCACAAAATTCCCATATCTGAATATATTCCAGTGTCACTTCCAGAAAAATGTTCACTTAGATGATCTTCAATATCACCTTCTACAATAATCTCTTCTTGATCTACTAAATATGACCTTCTTCCCTCCATTTTATATAGAATTATAGGCTGATAAATATATCAACCTATTATAGTTATTTTTTAAATTATTAATTCGAATTATTTATCTCACTCAAAAGAAAGTTATCAAAGAAAAATGCAACAAAAAAATTACGTGAGTGCGCGCACCGGGTGATTTTTACCCGACAGTGACAATAGATGGAATTTCAGTGGGAGCTGTCAAAATGTGAAACCAAAACTTTAGGCTAGTTGATGAGTCAGGAAGCTAAACGAAACCACATCTCCGCCAACCGATTTTTTATTGGTTAATTCTCCACTCAAATGTTGCCATGGGTAAATTTCACCCGGCGCGCGCAATGCCGGGTTAACCCTTAGTTACTGGCGCCTAATTTTGTTACACAATTACTGGCGTTCGGCCTCTCAGGCCGACTTTTAAAATCAATAATAAACCATGTTAATTATAATATTAAAAAGAAATTAAACGTATACACATAATTTCCAAAGAATAAATATTTTGTTTTTTTCGAATAAACACAGCTCTAAACAAAATTAAATGAAATTTTACAAGAAACTCTTTCTATCTAAATATTCTATATATATTCTAAAAATTTCTATCTAAAATATTTTATTCAAGATTAGGTGCACAATTCAAGCATATATCAATAGAATGATCTTTGCAGATTGGTTCTTTGCATTTTTTGCACTGTATTTGAGTACGACGATCTTTTTTACATAGGTAGCATCTTTTGCGTTTTTTGGGATAAAGACTGCCGCTTGTGGATTCCTAGAGAACACACATTATTGATATTTCGTATAAACATCAAATATATATTTACCTACCTCAAGTGATGAAGTTCCAGCATGCTTCTGAATTAATACTTGCAGATCTCTTGACAAATTTTTGGCTTGATTTCTCATATTCAAGGCATCTCTCATTAGTTGTAGAGCAAGCTGCTTTATAAAATCTTTTCGAGCCATTCCACCGTCTTGCTTGACAGCCTTATAAATTACTGCTGAATTTATTGCAACCACATCCAAAAAGTTAAAAAATAAACACAGGGGCCATCTTTTGGTTCTTCTTCCAACAGAATACATGGCACATTTCTGATCAACTACATCCACACCACCTTTGGTCATATTGTAAAATGTGATTATCTCGGGCTTTTGCTGTTCAGCAGTTTCTTGATCAATTGTTGTGGTCGAATGCATTGTGGAGAGTAATGTAACAGATTTTCCAATTTTAGGAACATAGGATACCAAAGTTTTGTTTTTTGAAAAACCAAAAGTGGAACTAAACTGTGGTCGCCTTTTGTTTGGCAGAAATTCTGGGGGGATTTCTCTTTTATTGGATCTGATTGCACCAACCAAGGTCAATTTGTGTTCTTATAGGAGAGAATCAGCCAATGAGACACTGGTATACCAATTATCGGTTGTGATGTTGCGACAGGTACCAGATAATGGCTGCACCAAACGCTTGACAATTTCATCAGGTGAGTTGCTCTTTTGGTAGGGACCTTCAGGCTGTTTTCCGGCATATATTTCCATATTTGATGTGAAATATGTGCGAGCATCAGAAAGTAAAAATATTTTAATTCCATATCTTTTTGGCTTGCTTGGAATATATTGACGAAATCCACATTTTCCTCTGAATCCCAGCAATTGCTCATCAATGGTGCAATATTGGGCAGGTGAATACATTATTCGAAAATTGTAAACCAGGTCTTGAAAAAACTCTCTAATAGCAGCAAGTTTATCAAGTGACTTTCTAGTTTCCCTACTTGATATATCATCAAATCTGATGCATCTCAAGAGAAATAGAAAGCGTTCTGCACTCATTACAGCTCTACATATTTCTATACCAGTCCCATCGTCAGCCCATATTTCCTTATATGATTGTCGTGAAGCACGTTTTACCCCTGTAAGATATAGAAGCCCAATAAAAGCTCTCATTTCAATAAAATTGGTATCTTTAGCACAGCGTTCTCTAGTGTATCTGCCTTTGATTTTAGAAATGAAAATATTAGTATAAATAACTATATTATCTATCATCTTTTTAGTTATAAATAATTCAAAAGCTTCCATGGGAGTACTCACATTTTTGGCAAGTCCTTTGGGTCCAGGAAGATGAGTAATTATGGTTATGGATCTTGTCTTAATTTTTGAGGGTGGTGCTTTTTTGTTCCATTTTGTCACTCCATCTTTACCAAAAAATAAATCATTTTGTTCATTTATATTTAGTGGTCCTTCATTATCCTGCTCTTCTTCTGAATCCGTTTCATGATCACTTCTTTCTATATAATCTTCATCATCATCATCAGATTTTCCTCCCACTTCTTCTTCCTCAAATTCTTCCTCATCTAACCAGCTAAAATCCATTTTAAAATTTCTGAACTAGTTTGTAGAATTAGGAAATAAATTATATTATATTATACTAAATTACAACCACAAAACACAATTTAGAATGCAGATAATTAAAGAAAGAGTAATAAAAAAATGAATGCTCAACTTATTTGGTGCGTTTGAACGTCTACAAAACCAAAAGTAAAACGGTCGAAAATAGGGGCGCAAAAATTCCCAGTGACGTAATTACTGGCGCTCGGCTTTAAAGGCCGTTTGATTTAATAACTCGGGATATACAAAATATAATTCTCTTAAAATGCAAAGTTCTTCAAATAGATACATTTTATTAAGATACCTAAAATTTTAATGGAAAATAATGCATTTTGAAATTTTTGCAAACATTTTTAATTTTCACACGGCCTTTCAAGCCGAACGCCAGTAATTACGGGTTAAGGGAATTTTATCAAAAAAATATATATTTATGATTATCTTTCAAACCTGAAAGGTTCAGGTTCCTAATACAGTAAAACCCCGCTAATACGAACCCTGGATATAGCGAACCTTCTCTTATAACGAACCCACGGCGATTCCCAATTCCATTCCATTGAAAATACCATCGTTATAACAAACTTTGCGATTTTTAAAATAACGAACTACCCCTATAACAAACCTATTTTCGGTCCCAAAATGATAAAATCTATTCAAAATACTAGGCTTATAACGAACTTGAAATTGTCATTTAAAAAAAAAATTTAAAACAACAAAATTTTGACATGTTTCAGCTCACGAATCGCGATTTCAAAACAAAAAATTAGCGGCATTGTTTGTTTTCATTTCCATTCTATTTTTGCTGTATGTTGTGTAAATTTTTACACATTGTACTTTTATTTAATAGAATATCTTTGCATTTGACAATTTTGAAATAAAAGAAAAATACAAATGGCTTCCAAAATAAAGTAAAGAAACAAAGAATGGCGTTCTAAAAAAACAGTGCCAGCATGCCCTTTTAGAAGCGTTCTATATCAAGTTTAACCTAGGCTAAAAAATAATTCCAAATAAATTTAAAGCAAGAAATGGTTTGAATAACAGGTTAAAAACAAAATTTAATATGCACTTCAGAAGAATATTTGGAAACTGGGATTAGAAGAAGAAAAAAAAAACAGTTCCCTCAACCAGTGTCTCATGGGCCACAAACAAATAGACCTATAGTCTCAAAAACTACCACTATAATTCTATTTTTAGAATGGAATTCTTGTTAGGTATATGACTCATTCAGGATTCGCAGATATTCCCCCTGGCCGGCCGTTTCCCTACCGATTATGGTGTTTGCAAATTGGCGTTTTTTATTCGCAATTTTACCGATTGCGCTATCGTATCAACATGTTTCGCGTCCGATTTTTCTGAATTGGATACTTTTGATTCATCCTCAATTGATTCAGAATACACGGAGCTTTATTCCTTTTATGGAAATAACGATATTTTAAGACAATTCTGATTTTCTAATTTTACTTTTCACTTTCAAACAACAAGGTATTAAAGGCATTTTTTCAAATAAATTTAGTATTATATTATTTGAGAAAGATGTTCTAAAATACTCTTATACCTTTCAAATATATAATTAATAAAGTTTTGCTTAAGGGATTTGGCTAATTTCAAATAATATGTAGGTTTATATATAAACATGTATGCTAATGATAAGAAGAACCTATTATCAAATGACTTATTTTGATATTCAGCATTACTGTAAAGAAATAGGTCAATTTAAAGAATTAAAACAAAGTGACCATTATTAAGTGGCTGCCTTTGCCTGTGTGTATGGCTGTTTTTGAATTAAACGGTCTAAAAATTTAGAAAAGTTAAAAAAAATGGCCAAATCGTGGCTATAGTGAACCAAAAGCTCTGTCCCATTGGGGTTCACTATAGAGGGGTTTTACTGTATATGTTATTGTTTTTCTTTTTATTTTGATTACTTTTTCTTGTATAATATGTATATAACTGTTTCGGTTAAAAAAATTTAAATCGACGCAATTATCCCAAGCCAGGATATCGCGTTTTGTGTGTTGAAATAAATAAATAAATTGATTCATCAGAATTTTTTTTTTATTGTTTAACAAAAGTGTTTGCTATATCTGAATGAAACGCTTTGGTTTTTGTAAAATTTTCAATATATTTAAAAAATATATAATTATATAGTGTTTAATATTATGAATAATAATCAGAAGATTAAGATGCTCATATACACAGCTAGTTCTTAATATAAGTTTTTAACCAATTATAAATATAGGTTGCTTGCTTGACTTCATGAAATATGCATGCATTATTCAGTTTCTACCACCCGATTCAATATTTTGTATTAACTGAAAATAATGATGGAGGGTAATTACACAAAAATACAGTATAACCTCGTTAATTCGACACACCCCAATTCGACACTCGGCGATAATTCGACCATGTTCCGATGTCCCGACCTCCGGCCTATCAAATAACAAACCGTAATTCGACAGTATCGATAATACGACAGTTCCGATAGTTCGACCATTTTAAAATTCGAATTTCGACAGTTGAATGTTATTTTACATGCAACTTTACTGCTAAACGGTATTACGGCGGCGACGATCGGCATCGGCGGGCGGCGACGATCGGCATACGATCGCGCCTGCGCACTTTTGGTTTCTGGTTAGTTTAAGTTTCACTTTGCAGTGCCGTTGCGCAATTTCGCGGATGTTATTGTTGTTGTTTTTTTACGCGGGAATTTCGGCATCATGCGCTAACTAATAATAATTTTTTTTTTATTTTTAACATTGAAATATTTTAGCTATTTTTAAATTTATAAATAATTTCTTTTTAAATAAATAAATCTTTATAAAATGATCCAACAATGATTATGATAACATTTTATTTCAATATTCCATTTCTGTGTTATTATAAAAGATTTAAACACAAAATCAATAACACCTGCAGCAGCAGTGGATGCCTTTAATACATTAAAATTTATTTATTAAAAGACATTTCAGAGGAAGAAAGGCATGCATGTTTTTTCAAAATGCCATCTGGAATACATCCTGAATAGGATTTCAGTGCAAAAACAGATATCTATAAAGGAATTTTTTAAAAGATCTCTTCATGATTATTTTAAAATAATATTTTAAAATTTTCTTTTTATATATTTACCATATTTATTTCCTTTCAACTGCTATATTTTTCAATTAGAATAAAATATTATTTAATATATTATATTTAATATTTTAATGTCTGTAGAGTTAATATTTGATTATATTACTGAAAAGAAACACATTGCCAATAAATTTATTTGTTACAATTATTTATGTTTCTAAAATATGTATTAATGCCATTTTGTCACTGATACTAAAAGTGGTGAGTTCCCAGAAAAGGTTAACTTTGGTAGGCGGCGCTGTACGTTGACACCGCCGTACCTTCGAGCCGTTTTACACGAGTTAAAGCGAAGATTTTGGACGTAGTGATTTTTACATTTCGATCTTTTATATTAATATATATATACTTACTATTTAGAATTATTTTTCTAAAAACGAACATTATTTTTTTTAATTATCTGAAACTAACCTAATTCAACTTATCTAAAACTAACCTTATTTAGCGATTAAACTAACATAATTTAACCTATTTGAATCTAACCTCATATACACTTTTAGACTACCTTTTCATTTCAAAATTAAATTAAAATAAGTTTATATTAAATGATAACATTTTTAAAAATCGACTTTCTGGTTCACACTTTTGTATCTAATCAATTATGTATTTTTTTATTTCTCTCTATAAAAAAAAATCTCGGTATAGTTTAGATTAAAATTTTTTAAGTGGCATATTTTCAAGTCATATATTTATACACAAGTTTTATATTTATTTTACAAATATTGTATAATATGTGATTAATAAACTTTATAAAATAAATATTAATACATTTTTAATAACATGACTTTATGTTATATTCCAATAGGTAAAATAGGTTAGTTTCAGATGGGTTATAAATTAGGTTAGATTAAGGTGTGTTATAAAAAGGTTAGTTTCATTAATTAAAATAGATTATATTCAGATAGGTTATATTAGGTTAGTTTAATCTCTAAATAAGGTTAGTTTTAGATAAGTTGAATTAGGTTAGTTTCAGTTAATTCAAAAAAATAATGTTCGTTTTTAGAAAAATTAGTTCAATATTTTATTTGAAAAAATATATATTTTTAACTGTTAAATCTTTTTTAAAATTGTAATTTAAATTTATATATTTAAATTGGTAAAATTCAAAGTATTTCACCGAAATTGTATTTTTAAAACGTGTAAAACGCCTCGAAGGTACGGCGGTGTCAACGTACAGCGCCGCCTACCAAAGTTAACCTTTTCTGGGAACTCACCACTAAAAGTTAATCATGAAAATAATATAAAAACACACAATAGTTTCAATTAATATCATTAATTTATATTACAAGGCTATTTTAAAAAAATATTATTTTAGCGAGTTAGATGATTACCTAATCATATAACCTTAATTCAACACTTCCTTTAATTCAACTGAAAGCTCTGATCCCTTGGGGTGTTGAATTAAAGAGGTTCGACTGTATTTCATTAATGCGAAAAAACTTACTTTTTAATGATGAATAGAAACAATAAGTCAGCCTGTTTTACTCTTTAACTCTTTAATTCACATTTGCAATGTGAGTTTAAAAGTTGAAATCTAATTGCTCAAAATATTTTTTAGACTTTTGTTTACATTATATAATTGGTTAACTAGGGTTCATAGAGTACTTTATTTATAGATCACATTCCAATTAAAGAATAGCGCCCAGGCGATGCACAAGTACTCTGTAGTAAAAAGTTTTTTCATATTATATAGAAATGTATAAAAGAACAATAGAAAAAATATATATAATTTATTTTTATTTTAAAATTTTATTAAAATATTTAATATTTCAAGTTTTTTTAAAAGTCAATATAACTTATATTTTTTGAATTTTAAAAATATAAAACTTTAATAGATCATCAAAATATCTAAGAAATCACGAAATTCATTTTAATGATTATACATATTTTTGATAAAATATAGATTTTTATTTCGAGCCAAAGCAGCTAAAGAAAAGCACTTAAGTGTCATAACTTACATTTCACCAAACGGAATTCACTCCAGAAGAAGAATAATTTTTATTCAACCTGGTTGACCATTTACATACATACAAAGTTTCTTACGGAAATATCTTTATTTACGGGGCTGCTAACCAAAATGAATGATTTTTGAGCCACAACAAAGTTTCTTACTTTGCAAAAACTTACTAAGGCGTAATTATAAAAAAAAAAAAAACCCATGCAAAACACGATGATGATAACTTAACAGATTACACTAGTACACACACTTTTTCCTTCTCAATATTTGAAAGGGGTTTATAGTAAATTCCTACCCGTAGATCATGAATATAACCTTCATTTTTCAAAATTAGCTCAATTTTTTGAAAAATATTTGAAAATATTTAATTTTATTAAGAAGCTGATGTCATCGCTGTCATCAAAATATTTTGAAGATATTGACTTTGTAAGCATAAAATTTAACCATTATTTAGATGAAATGCATACCATTGCAATTTTATATCAAGAAAATGTTTAACAATACATTTATTTTCATAAATATTTTTAATATATAAATAATGCAGCGTAAATGCAAAACAATTCAGAAATGTTCTGCTACATTTGTGGAAAATTTACAATTCCCAAGCAGAGGAAACGTATCACCCCAAAGATAAAAGAATGCTATAAAGAATTTTTTTTTTTGGCCTTAGGTGATCAAGACAAGTGGTGGTGCCCCCATAGTGTGTGCGGAACGTACTATCAATAGCTTTTGCAATAGAAATCGGGGAAATCAAAAGGTATGCCCTTTAGTGTACCAATGGTTTGGCGAGAACCAAAAAATCACCATGACGATTGCTATTTCTGTGTCTGCAAAATCACAGGCCTCAATAGTGTTGGGTCCATTTTGGACTCTGAACCAACAATCAACATTATAAGTGTGAATCTGAGGAAATCAGGTTCTCAGCAGGATGTTGGATGTACAGGATACCCTTTGATCGGATTCTGCAGACCACTAAGGCACATTATGCTGATTTATCATGTGGCCTGAAGAAGCGTTCATTGACCTTCTGACTCATCCTATATCCTGGGAAGAACCTTTAATGACCTGAGGGACATCCAATTGCATCATCCAATTTTGTTTTTCTTATGCATGCTGTATGAAAAAGTGAAAGTTGTATAAGCTTATGATTTTGCTTTGTTTTAAAAATGAATCGATGTTGGTTCCACATGTTTGAATTTAATATTACACCTTAGTTCTATATATTTTATTACTTAAAAGGGAACACAACAAAACAAAAAAGAAACTACAATTTCAAATGATTTGATAACTAACAAAGAAAAAAACAATAATAATTAAAAATGATGATGATAAAGAATTGAATATGTCTGTCAGAAAAATGCTTCTATGAATTTAAAAAAATGAGAATAATTACAAACTTAACATATAAATTTCAAACATGATATTACAATATAAACATTTGATAATGACAGGAGTAAAAAGAAAAGAAAATCAGCAAACAAAGATTCAAGTCTAGGTAGTAGGACACTCAAGTGGAAGAGGACAAACTTTGGCCACAAATCTTCTGAGGTCTCCATCCGCAGTCTTGACTGAAACCACACTTACCAGCCCATCATCTTCTCCCAGATACACCTGATTGATCTGTCCCATTCTCCAATTGAGAGGAGGAAGGTTGTCCTCTCTTAACAAAACCAATGTTCCAATCTTGATGTTGTCCACTGGTTTTGTTGGGGTACGTTTTGTAATCATACCCAACAGAAGATGCATGGTGTCAACATCAATTGGATAAATGGCTTCCTTCCCATGAAGACTTATAGATTCTTCTTTTTTTTTTTGCCCAGAACCTAGCCACTTGAAGACACCAGACATCTATGTCGAAAGCGGATGCCTGGTGGAGATGAAGACACCAGACGTCCATGCTGAGAGCTGATGCCTGGTGGAGAAGAAGACACCAGACATCCATGCTGAGAACTGATGCCTGGTGGAGACAAAGACACCAGTGACATCCAGAGACATCCGTGCTGGAAGCTGTTGTACTATATGTATATATATGCCCCTCATTTAATATTTAGATAGAGGTGACTAAAAGAAATTATTAAATTTCAGCATCGAATTTAATATCCGGAAATTTATAATAAGTTATATGCTCTTAACAAGTCGAATATTTGCAGTAGCCCCAGTTAAATTAGTATTTTTAAAAAAGATTTAGGAATAGAATAAAGAAAGAAAATAATTTATAATGTAAAAATTTAAATCAATAATTTTAATAATACACAGACTATATATTAATTAATTTCTTAAAGAAATTAATTTGTTTTCTCAATCTACAATTTTTCTTCTCTTTCTTCGGCAACACGGTAAATTGGAGGTGGGCAGTCGAGACCACGTGCGTGGATTGGACGAACGAAAATGCCAACCAATGAAAAACTTTAGCGCGGGCAGCGAATCAAAATAGAAAGGGGCAAGGATAAAAGGGTTTTTCTTTGCCAGAGTCAGGAGTCAGGCTCGAGACTTGGAAGGGAGGAGACCAGACTTTCTCCGGGGCTTTCTGGGGAAAAGGTAAGCCCCTTTGCCATTATGGCTTAGTCTTTCTTTTGAGTAGGAGCTGACATAATTTTCGCATGGGCCCTAAAGGGCTTTAAGGAACGTAATTATGATAGGGACCTTTATTTTGTCTCGCTAGAGTAGATAGAGATCTAGGCTTTCCCCCTTATAAAGGCGAATTTGTAACTTAAAGTCACCTCTATCTAGATCACTATATAAATAGCACATCCCGCCAGCATAGAAATGTTCCCTAACTTTGTTTGTTTTTGAATAAATATCTAGTATGTAACTAATAAGAAATAATTTTTTTTTGTGTCCTCTCATACATGTTTCATTCTTTTGTTTTATGGTACTACCTCTACATCTTATTATTATGAATTATATTGGAACATAAAACTACTGGCTCCGATGGAATGGAGTTGTGTACTTTACTTTTGCTGTGATACACTAATACAGCAACAGTGGCAAAGCAACTTTATTAGGACCACCTTGAGGGCATCCCTTAATTAGATTTTTGTAACATTTGTATTTTCATATGAGGAATTTGTCCTTCTTTCACTGTTTAAATGAAAGATTGTATGATTCTTACCATTTTGGAGGGAATGCTACCAAAATCGAGTCTTCTAAGAATTGCTGGCCACCATGCGTTGTCGAAAGCGCCTGCCATATCCACTGTAATCAAAGAAGTCTGTTCTCCTTGTCTGTGTTTCAATATGGTTTCCATTATATCTACCCTTGCACTATTCGTTGGTTTATGTTTAGTAAAATCCATGTTGCCTTGGACCCATTAGATTGTTCTCTCCATAATATTTATTGATTTTTTTTATTATGTTTTTCAAATAATTTAGAAATGTTTGATGCCAATGATATAGATCTATAGCTTTTGCTTGTTTCATAGTTTATTTTATTAGGTTTTGGAAAGACCTTTACAGTGGAGTCTTTCCATACATCCGGATAGTGACCTAATTCAATGCATTTGTTGAATATTTGCTGTAAAATCGGGATTAGAAGTGTACCTGCATGTTTGATCATATAATTACTGATAAAATCTGGACCTGGTGCTTTCTTGATATTTAATTTTGAAATAATATTTTCAACATCTTTTATTTCTATAAAAATGTTATTTTGGTCTTATATTCAGGTTTATAGTTTCTAATAATAACATGCTCCTCTTTATCTGAGTGTACATCATCATCTGGAAATAAATCATTCAAGAGACCTTTCAATTTTTTTTAAGTATCCAGCATATTATCGATCATTGGAAGTCCTCTATTGTTGTTGGATGATCTCAGAGTTTTAAAAGTTTTATAGGCACTTCCAAATGGGTTGTCTGATCCATTTTCTTCAATGAATATTCTCCAACCTTTTTTTAGGTCCTTTGATAGCGTCAATGTACTTGTTTCTTGCAATTTTAAAGGTTATTTAATTAGGGCCTCTTGCCCTGTACAGTCTCTCCCCCGCCGTGGAACTACAAAGGTATATATATATCTTGGTAGATTCAGAGAGTTTGTTAAACGTATTCTGTATTTGGTCTATATATCAGTATTGTCCCAGGCCCACACACGAGGGTCGCTCCTAGGTGGGCGCTTCCTATTTGGTAAAGCTCGGCTTGTCACCGACCCGAGTCCTGTTTGTAGAGACGGTCAGTAGATGGCGCTCAATTCTAGCGTCTATTTTGATGGGAGAGCCGACCATTATTTTATAGATTATCTAATTTAATACAACATCAAGAATAATACAGCTGTACACATGAGCCTTTGTTTAAAAAGGGATTTACTTACACATCTGTTCTAAAACTTTCCTCACTGTCTCTTTTGTGTACGAATCTATTTACAACTGATCTATAGAGATTATAGAATGCCATTGCTATATTTTCCTTTCTGACATAGTCCTCAGAGTCATCAGTGGGTTGCTAAATCTCCAGAAGGTGTTTTTATAGATTATCTAATTTATTAATGATTTCATGGATGTTACACAGTATATACCACAAATGACAAAAAATAAATTTAAATAGAGGTCAGTATCAGACACATATATTAAGAAAAAAATGGTAAAAGGGTGAAATTGTACTAGATTTAAGCAGATAAAATCAAGAAAGGGCATCTCCTGATTGTGAGTCAAAAAGTTGCTGATGGCCTGTTTCTTGATATGGCTACAATGCTAGGGAGTTTCCATACAAGATCAGAATTATATAAAAATGGAATACGCTCCTCCATAGGGCCAGGAAGGCCCCCCCTTTTTTTTTCAAAGGATAGTTGACACCCGAGGGAGGGATGGACGTTGGAATTCCACATACCAGAGGCCTCGTTAGCACATTCCAGCGACTTGAAACCCCGGCGGAATCTGTCAACAGCCCCCCCCTTTCTTACGCCTCTCACCCACGGTGGCTGGGGAACGCTTCTGACATGCCTCTGACACTGCGTGGTCCTCGCAATGCTTCTGTGCCCTTTATTATCTGATATTTTATCTTCCCAAATATGGTTTTAGCTGCTTAAGTTCTATATTTGCTTATCTCTATGTTACACGCTATCCCTGTGATGGTAACGACGCTGTTACCAAAATGTCACACTTGTATATTTTAGTAAGGAAATTTGTACTAAGTCACTTCTTACATCCCTTTCCATTTGTCCAACTGAATAGAACAGCAACAATGAATACAAAACGGAACTCAACAGTTTCAACCATTTTGGTCTATTCTGTAGTCTGGAAAAATACTCACATGACCATCTTTTCCAAAAGTCTGTCATGATCTGTTCAATCAATTGCTATCTTCCTTTAAGACTGGAACCGTTTTCTCAAACTAGGGATGGGTCGGCAGTCAGTGGCATTCCAATGAGGAAATGTCCTGCCTGTCAACACAGTTAAGTCTTCAGGGTCATCTGTTAGAGGGCACAATGGTCTTGAATTTAGACAGACCTCTATTTGGGTTAGCACAGTTGTTAATTCTTCAAATGTTAATTTAGTTTTACCCACGATTCTACATACATGATATTTTACAGATTTTATTCCTGCCTCCCATAGTCCTCCGAAATGAGGTGAGTATGGAGGTATAAAATTCCATTTGATCTCTTCTGAAGAAGCAAAGTCATGAATGTTTGAATTGAATAACTTTCTTAAGTCTTTATAAGCTACTAGTTGCATTATCAGTGTTTATTTCTGCTGGTCGACCTCTACAGGCAATAAATCTCTAAAGAGCAGCCAGAAAGGCCTCTGTTGTTAAGTTGGTAACGAGTTCTATGTGTATGGATGCAGAGAAAAAAAGCAGATAAATAATGCAATATAAGCCTTATCACATTTTGAATTTCTCATTCAATGTTTTCACAATCACTGGTCCAGCAAAATCAATTCCTGTTTTAGTGAATGGTCTTGTCCAATTGATCTGTGATGTCGGCAAATTGTCCATCAGTTGTTGTACAGGCATTGTTCTAAATCTAGCACATTTAATGCATTTAAACAAGGTTTGTTTTACTAGACATCTTCCGGATGGTATCCAATATTTTCCTCTGATGGCTGATAGAGTTAATTGTACGCCTGCATGTAATAGTCTATCATGGTATTGTCTTGTTACTAATTGAGTAATATAATGCGCCTTAGATAAAATAATTGGATGATTTTGATCAGATCTCAAAAAGGTATTATTTAATCGTCCACCCACTCTGAGTAATCCACCTTTATCAAGAAAAGGATTCAATTTTAATAAAGGACTTTTCCCACTTAAAGGTTGTAAGGCCTCTGTTGGGCCATATTTTCACAAATCAGACCCAACAATGATGTAAACATTTTTACATCATATATGTACAGTGTCTCGCCAAAGTGTTTGTTGTCCAGATGGAGAATTCCCCACCGAGGAAAGGCCGAGAAGATGGCCGACGATGCTCCAAAGACCAAAGCTGGGGAAGACGCCCAGTTGGAGATGGCACTGACCCTCTCCAAACTGACCAACCCTCCACAGAAGGACAACGACGAGGAGAATTAAGAGATGGAGAACTTGGATTAGCTCTGGGCTTGTACCCCGAAGCCCGCTGCAAAAAAAGGCCCAGATGGAGATAGTTACAGAATGTACATATCAGATTGTAAATATGTGATATATGTGTATAACCAATCCCCTTTTATATGCAAGATGAAAGGTCCAAAATTCTATTACCATTTCGAAAATTCTAAAATTATTTTATTCCAAAGAATAAAATTAATTATTAAAAGAGAAAACGAAAATATAACGTGGTGAGTTTCTTTTTAAAAATGTGCGCAGAGATATATATACCCAATTGAGGAAGATTTGAATATTTTTACAATAGAAAAAGAAGCATGAATTAACATATCTAGAAAATGAGTAAGAATTTTGTATAGAACGGGATAAAATAAAGTTGAGCTAAGAGATAAAATAAAATATATACATAAATCGGGAATACACTTGAGGTTAAAATTCCTTATAGAACGGGATAAAACAAAGTTAAGCAAAGAGATAAAATAAAATATATACATAAATCGGGAATACACTTGAGGTTAAAATTCCTTATGCGGGATCCATGCTATTACAAAAAGCTATGTACTGCAGGGGTAGTTCAATTTTTCTATTGAGACTCGGAATTTTATTGGAAACCAAAGCCTCCAGGACCAGTCGTTGACTGTGACAGTCGTCCACTCATTGTTCTCTAGAAATCTTTCGGACGGTCGAGAGAAATAACGTTTATCGCAACCTTTCGTCTTTCGGTTATCCTATAGATTTTATTCGGCGCCATACGTACCAACAACGTACTCATGCAATCCCAACCGTTTACAAATCGACTTGCGTTCTCCCGTATTCCGAAACCAACGTCGCTATTGCCCGTTTCTTGCGAAAATACGGTTTTGCACGTGTTTTAGTAATTCACCTTCCGTCGAACTCAAACTCCGGCATCCCATCACAAAAAGTTCTAAAAAGCAGGACCCACTATCCGCCTCTAACGCAGTGTACAAAATTAAATGCTCAAATTGCGAACTACATTATGTTGGTGAAACCGGCAGAACCATTGAAATCAGGACTAAAGAACACAATAGAAACATCATGAACAAAGACAGCCGTTCCTAGATTTATCAGCACATGGCAGAAACACAACATACATTTGATCTCACAGACACCCAATGTGTTTACAGTAACCTACGCGGAAAATATCAACGACTGGTCCTGGAGGCTTTGGTTTCCAATAAAATTCCGAGTCTCAATAGAAAAATTGAACTAACCCCGCAGTACATAGCTTTTTGTAATAGCATGGATCCCGCATAAGGAATTTTAACCTCAAGTGTATTTCCGATTTATGTATATATTTTATTTTATCTCTTAGCTCAACTTTGTTTTATCCCGTTCTATACAAAATTCTTACTCATTTTCTAGATATGTTAATTCATGCTTCTTTTTCTATTGTAAAAATATTCAAATCTTCCTCAATTGGGTATATATATCTCTCCGCACATTTTTCTTGGATTACCTGAAGAAAAGCGTTTTGCTTGAAAGCTCGTATTTTCAATAAAAAGAAACTCACCACGTTATATTTTCGTTTTCTCTTTTAACTTTTAAAACGTGGCTAAAGTATGTCTGATCCTAACTCTTCTTTTATCACTTTTTACAAAGAACAGCTCTCCAAGAAATCTCTCCAACTTGCCAAATGGCGCCGGCATTTAATTTTTAACCGCAATGCTTTCAAAACGATTTTATCCCGCCGTCACTGAGGTTGAAAGATCCCGTCAAAAATCCCTATTCTGCTACTGTCATACGAACAACCCAAAAGAGATTATTATACTCAAGAATCCGAGGTTCTATATCCAGAATCAGATTCCTCCAAAAAACAGTAAAAGGACTACTCTCACTTCTGGCCATCAAAATTCCATTGGAAGAACTTACGTCCCTAATCTCCGGCATCACCACCCACGTTCACCAGCTCGATCAGTCTATCGAAAACCGTCATCAAAAGAAATTTGAATTCTGGACACAGAAATACAAATTTCCCTCTTACAACCCCTGCCATAACATTCAGAAAGATGTCATATTAAACCTTGCCAATATCAACCTCTCGGAAGATCACATTTCCCTCTTAACCAAAGGACTCAAGTATAGACTACCCACTAAACAAGACCCCTTACGCATCATCAGCTGTGTTGAGTCTTCTCTACAGAACCAAAGTAATTTTGATAAATACCATATCCGCACCACAATCACCAACAAACTATATGCCTCCGGTCACTCAAACCCTAGCCACAAATCCTCTAAGAATGAAGTCAAAGCCTTGGAATCCCTCAGTGATCAGAAAGACATAGTGGTCACCAGATCAGACAAAGGTTCACAGGTCGTGATTCTCAAAGTGGAAGCATATAAGAGCAAAATGCTGGACATCCTAGGTGATTTGGATACTTTCGAGGGTGCTTCACCTGCCCAAGTCAGCAACATCCAAAGGGCCTACAAGTCATCACTAAGTCGCCTGAAAAGAACCAACCAAATCACCTCCGCACAATTTCAAAGCTATACTTCAAATCTCTCCAACACCCCTTATATTTATGGCCTCCCGAAGGTACACAAACCGGACATCCCTCTTAGACCAATTGTTGCATATCATCTTTCCCCTGCAGCACACCTTGCTAGATACCTTTCAGATGTCCTAAAACCGTTGATCAAGGCATATAACTCCCATTCTATTCAAGACTCAAGCGACTTTATCCACAAATTAAAAGAAATAGATAACTCAGAAAACTACTCCATCTGCACATATGATGTAAAATCGCTCTTTTTGTGTCTCCCCCACGACCTCATCATCAAAGAACTCAGCAAACTCCTGGCATCTTCTGATCTCCCCCATACTCACAGTTGCACCATCACAGACCTATTCCAAATATGCTTGAATATGAACACCCTTGAATTTGACGGCCACTACTACCTACAGAAGAGAGGTTCCCCCATGGGTAGCCCTTTATCAAGCATAGCAGCTGAACTCGTAATGTCTGGCCTTGACTCCTGGATCACGAACCGTGATGACCTAGGAATTAAATTATGGGCAAGATATGTCGATGACATATTTTGCATGTATCGCAACACCAATAACTCCCTCATCACAGATGCCCTCAACTCATATCACGAAAGCCTAAAGTTCACCCAAAACCAGGACAAGAATGGTGTCATCCCGTTTCTGGATGTGCTGGTGATCAAGACCGGCAGCAGTATAGAAACCACGGTATACTACAAACCAGAATTTAACCCCACGTATATTCATTACGGTTCTCACGCACCTGCATCTCATAAGATCACAACTATCAAAACACTAACAAAAAGGATCTCCACTCATTGTTCTCTAGAAATCTTTAGGACGGTCGAGAGAAATAACGTTTATCGCAACCTTTCGTCTTTCGGTTATCCTATAGATTTTATTCAGCGCCATACGTACCAACAACGTACTCATGCAATCCCAACCGTTTACAAATCGACTTGTGTTCTCTCGTATTCCGAAACCAACGTCGATATTGCCCGTTTCTTGCGAAAATACGGTGTTCGCACGTATTTTAGTAATTCACCTTCCGTCGAACTCAAACTCCGGCATCCCATCACAAAAAGTTCTAAAAAGCAGGACCCACTATCCGCCTCTAACGCAGTGTACAAAATTAAATGCTCAAATTGCGAACTACATTATGTTGGTGAAACCGGCAGAACCATTGAAATCAGGACTAAAGAACACAATAGAAACATCATGAACAAAGACAGCCGTTCCCAGATTTATCAGCACATGGCAGAAACACAACATACATTTGATCTCACAGACACCCAATGTGTTTACAGTAACATACGCGGAAAATATCAACGACTGGTCCTGGAGGCTTTGGTTTCCAATAAAATTCCGAGTCTCAATAGAAAAATTGAACTACCCCCGCAGTACATAGATTTTTGTAATAGCATGGATCCCGCATAAGGAATTTTAACCTCAAGTGTATTCCCGATTTATGTATATATTTTATTTTATCTCTTAGCTTAACTTTGTTTTATCCCGTTCTATAAGGAATTTTAACCTCAAGTGTATTCCCGATTTATGTATATATTTTATTTTATCTCTTAGCTCAACTTTGTTTTATAGCGTTCTATACAAAATTCTTACTCATTTTCTAGATATGTTAATTCATGCTTCTTTTTCTATTGTAAAAATATTCAAATCTTCCTCAATTGGGTATATATATCTCTCCGAACATTTTTCTTGGATTACCTGAAGAAAAGCGTTTTGCTTGAAAGCTCATATTTTCAATAAAAAGAAACTCACCACGTTATATTTTCGTTTTCTCTTTTAACTTTTAAAACGTGGCTAAAGTATGTCTGATCCTAAAATTAATTATATACATATTTAGATAAATTAGGTATATATTTTTTTAAGATAACAATATAAATTTTTTTTTAAGGCATACTAAATTAAAATCTCAAGAAATCGATCTGTTACATTTTATCATTTTTTATTATTAATTTAAAATTTCTTTTACTAAAAAGAATAATATTTTATTTTTATTTTCGAATATATTCTGCGAAATTAAATTAATTTTTCTTTTTACTCTGTAAAAAGAAGATGATGCATTTTTGGAGGGACGCGACTTTTAAAAAAATTATCAGTTGGGAAGAAGCAATCGAGCTGTCGAGGTGGGCCGAGGTCGGTGCGCAAAGAAACACAATGGTAAGTTAAATGATTTCAAATTTCATTGTGTGAGCCAAAAGGCTCGTTTATAGGTTAGAAGGCATATATAATTTTTAATATGTGATGATTTTTTTGGCGGTATAGACTCTACTATATAATATATATAGTAAATAGAAGATTTCCTTTCATAACTCAATGGAATTAGAAGTGAAGAAACGTTCATTAGTGAAGTACCTTTGTCTTGCATGTAATCCTATTTTCTTTTTTTTTTCACCAAATTATAGAGTGTTAGATATAATAAAATCTGGTATTATTCATTTTTTTACTTTGTATTTTTTTGTGTTTTATATGAGACCAAACATTAATTCCCATGAAGTGTACAAATATGGAGTGTGTGAGTTATTCAAAAGCGTAAAGGTGATCGTTATACCAATATTGCTGTATTAGGAAGTTTTCTTTATTAATCTACTTTAAGGTTTACACGTGATACCATGTTGTAATAACGAGGTTGAAACTTATATAAATCAGTGTTTGTGTAATTGCCGTGGCGAGTTTTAATTTTTTTTATGAGTTTAGTATACCACTTAATGGTCAATACAAGGTATTTCGATATGCACAAACACCGACTTAACACCTTTAATTGTCTCAAGTCTATGTAGTAATCCTCTTGTTGAGCACATCGAATAATTCTCTTGAAAGAGGTCTCAATTTCTTCAAGTGATAATGCTCAAGATTTTTCTTTTTTGAGAGGTTTTCGACAATTATAGAAGAAACGAAAAATCCATCCTATTATCCTTTTTAATTTGTTCAATGATGAATATCTTGTTATGAATGAATATTTTCTTTTTGACAAAAAGGTTGATCTTAATTCTTTGTTCACTTAAGCACTGCTCATTTATCACTGGTATAGAGTAATTATAGGGTTTTGATGTTTTTTTAAACCATGTTGGACCGTGCCACCATAACTCAAGATCGAGAAATTGATCCAATGCTATTCCTCTAGATGCAAGATCAGCGGGATTGTCCTCTCCTTTGACGTGCATCAGACGACTTGGTAATAGCTCTTGTATATCCTTTACCTGATTAGAACATAGGGTTTCCATCTGCTATGCTCTGAAGCCAACCAACTCAGCACTATGGTGGAATCTGACCACAATGTAACCTTGTTTATATTCAACGACATAGCCGTACAAACGAGTCTATTCAGCTGAGCTAGCAATAGAGATACACACAATTCCACGCGTGGAGTCGTAGTGGTTTTTAAAGTAGCTACTCGGTTTTTCGCTGCCAATTGATATACATCATGTATTGAGGAATTATGGATTATCTTGATATAAACCATTGCAGCATATGCCCTTTGTGAGGAATCAGCAAATTCATGCATCTCATAAGTTGTAAGCTCATAAAGCCTTATCCATCGAGGTGTCTGTACCTGGTGTAGTGATGCTAGAACATTTTGTAATACCTCCCACGAATTTTGTAATTCAACTGAAATAGGCTCATCCCATGTTAGTTTTGCTGCCCATAATGTCTGAATCATCAACTTCGGTTAGTTGGGGCATTCTTGATTATTTCAAATTTCCTCAATCCTATTTCATCATTCTTTAGGTTCCAATTAATGCCCAATAAATTTATTCCCAATGTATTCTCACTGTCAACATTAGCATAGAAAGTTGATTTGTCTGTTTCTTGAAGTGTGTCCAATACTGTAGGTTTATTGGAAGTCCATTGTCTTAATTTAAAATCGCCTGCTTGCAACAATTGGTCTAATTCTCTTATAAGTTTGCGCCCATTTTCTACAGTTTCACAACCAATCAACAAGTCATCCACATAAAAATCTGATTTAAGAATGGTTTCTGCCGTTTGGAAACCTAATTTGTTCATCATGAGCTAGTTGTCTCAATACCCCGATGGCCAAGAATGGTGCACAAGATGTTCCGTATGTCGAGTTTTAAGTTCATACTCCTTTAAACCTTGACCTGATTCATCTCTCTTAATTATTCGTTGATATGGAGTATCTTCTGGGTGAACTCAAATCTGCCTGTACATCTTGGTGATGTCTGCAGATATAGCGATAGGGTGAGATTGGAATCTTAATAACAAAGGGAAAATGTCCTTTTGAAGCTTGGGTCCTGAATGTAAAACATCATTCAGGGAATAAATTGTTGTTGTTTTTGAAGAAGCGTTGAATACAACTCGCAATTTTGTGGCAGAGATTTTTTCTGTAATTATAGGATGATGAGGAAGGTAAAATGCTTTATGATCATTTCCGTTTTCCTTCACCTCATTCATGTGGCCTAAATCCAGGTATTCTTGCATGAAATCCTTGTAGGTCTGATATACCTGGGGCTTTAGTTTCAAGATTTGCTCCATTCTCAAAAAACAGTTAATGGCTTGAGGTTTTGATTCTCCAAGCAAACTGGGTTCCTTAAAGGGCAATCTTACAATGTATCTACCAGATGTTTCTCTCTCATGAGTTGTCTTAAAATGAATTTCATTGAAATCATCTTCAAACGGATCAGGTTTGGTTTTGAGTTATTTTTCCCATAAGGAAAATATTGGTTCCCATTAATTGAGAGTACAATTGAATGTGTGCAGTTTTTGATAGTTTCTGGATTTCTTTTGAAAGATTTTAATTTCTCCAAAGAGCAACCATCCCAATAGTGTTTTGATTGCCTTTGTTTGACCTTCATGTCCATATTTGATGGCTCCCTTGAATAGAGAGAAGGCAATATCTGCGCCTAGCAATATGTCAATTGGTGCGGTATACAGATATTGTGGATCGGCTAGTTGCAGGCCTTGTAAATGATGAAATTGATGTTCTTCAAATTTCAAATATGGCATATAACTTGTCACCTTATCCACAACAAGAGCATTTGTTTTAAAAACTTTGGATACGTTGAAATGGGATGGGAAATTGAGATTTATTACTCCATCAGGTCTGTCCAAAATCTGTCCTCCTATTCCAGCTAATTCTACTCTTGTCCTAGAAGGTTCCAAATTCAGTTTCTTTAAACAGTCCGTAGTTATTAGTGTGGCTTGACTTGCTGTATCTATTAAAGCTCTACAAGGCTGATATTTACCTTGTTGATTCATCACCATAATTGTTGCGGTAGACAATAGTACAAACGAGTCCTCTTGATTAGACATCAAACAGGTGGTGTTATGACTGGAGGTCACGCCCAAAGCATCATTGTTTTCCTTTACAATTGACTCAGCTTGGTTTTTATCTGGTTCTTCAATTGCAAGAATTCCTATTGTATGTTCCTTAAACTGATGAATGGCGGCATCAATGTGCTATGTCTTCCTTGACACTTTCTACACTTGAATTCTGACTTACACTGATTTACTGAATGATTGTTCCTTAAACAATTGAAACATAACTTGAGTTGTTTAACTTTTCTCCTTCTCTCTAATGGCTCCATGCTTAAAAAGCTTGGGCATTGATAGATTCCATGCTCCTGTTGACATAGAAAACAATTGGCCTTTGTTAAATTGTGTACTTGCAGTTTCATGGAGCGTTTAATTAGGGGCAATCCCTTTTCTATTTCACTCGTATTAAGTGCCTTTGCATGGTTTTCTAAAAATTTCAATAATTCTGAACTGGAGGGTATGTGATTACTGTCAATAGTCATGTTCCAGCTGCGCTTTGTTGTTTTGTCTAGTTTATCTCTCAGGATTTTCCCAATTATGATATCACTAAGTTCTTCTAGCTTATAACCAAGTGTTTCAAGAGATCTAATGATTTCACATGAATTATCTACCAAAAATAGAAGTTGTGTGGATGATTCTATTGTTAGCTTAGGTGGATCTATTATTCTTTGTATTAGGTTAAATATCAAATCTTTTTTATTGTCATATCTTTTTTCCAACAAATTCTCTCTCTCTCCAAGCCAAAACAAAATCATTTTCTGTTATTGGTATGTGATTAACAAGTACTAAAGCTTTTCCTTTCAAACAAGTTTTTAAATACTGTAGTTTAACTATATTTGTTTATGACTTATCAATAATAGTAGTTTAAAAAGTATTAGAAAACGAAATCCAATTTTCTATTTTTCCATCAAAAATTGATAGTTCTATTTTAGGCAAATTAGCATAATTCTTATTTACTGCATTACTTAGAAGAAAATTTTCATCATTGTGAATATGTTGAGTATACCGAAGAATTTTCACCTCTAAAATATTTATCAGTTACTTCCTCTATTTGTAATAAAAGTTCGTCTGTATCTTTTATCCCCATAAAATATTCATATGCTCGTTCCAACTGCTGTTTAATCTTCTCGATCTTTTTTAAATATTGCATCGAGTTCAAAATCGGCTGCGTTGTTTTCTATTTCCTTTTCTAAATAAAGACCTAATCTTTTGATTTTTCTTATTTCTGTTTCTGTATCCATGAGGTTGACTCATCTTATCAGGCTTCTATCCGACTCAGGGACCACTGTATGAAAAAGTGAAAGTTGTATAAGCTTATGATTTTGCTTTGTTTTAAAAATGAATCGATGTTGGTTCCATATGCTTGAATTGAATATTACACCTTAGTTCTATATATATATTTTTTGCTTAAAAGAGAACACAACACAACAAAAAATAAACTACAATTGCAAATGATTTGACAACTAACAAATAAAAAACTATAATAATAAAAAATGATGATAAAAATTGAATATGTCTGCCAGAAAAATGCTTCTATGAATTAAAAAATAAGAATAATTACAAACTTAACATATAAATTTCAAACACATGCCTTTTTTCTTTTCTTTAAATATTTTATGTTGGCCTAGAATTAACAAAGCAATTTTTTTTGAAATAGTAAGAGAAACTTTTAAATAATTCATCTGAATTATTTATTAACTAATTTTTTAAATCAATTTACAAATTGGTTCTATAATTCCTGAGAATTGTTAAATTAATTATTCTTTCCCATATAGAATGTATTGATTTAAATAATTCTCATGAATTATTTGTTAAAAAAAGGGAGGAGAAGGCCCGGAAATGGTCTTTAAAGAAAGAAAGTTTAATTAATTATGCTCTCAAATTTTACATAAACTTAAAGCAGCTTACTTTACATACTCAAACACAACAATGGTAGCAATTATTATATACAGCGGTCAATTGGTCAAAAAAAATAAAAGAAGAGTAAAATGTTGAAATTGATTATTCCAACACCCTCCCTCAATTTCTACATTCCCAATTCACGAATACATTTCTCATGGGAGACCTTTGTCAGACTCTTGGTGAAGATATCCGCAACATTCTCCTGGGTTGGTGTATGGACGACCTCGACAAGACCATTATAAATATTTCTGATGTAATGCCATTTGATGTCAATGTGCTTTGTTCGCGCATGGTACACAGGATTCCTTGTCAATTGCTGAGCTCCCTGATTGTCTGTCCTCAAAACTGTAGGTCCTTCCAATATTTCACCAAATCCCAATTCATCTAAAAGCATCCTTATGTGAACAGCCTCCTTACCAGCTTCACAAAGTGCGATGTATTCCGATTCAGCGCTTGAAAGGGAAACAGTCTGTTGTTTTTTGGATTCCCACGCTATTGGACCGCCCGCCAAGTAAAACACAAATCCTGAATGAGACTTTCTGTCCATGAGGTTTCCGCCCCAATCCGCGTCTAAATAACCATAAAGTTCCTTCATCGATTTTTTGAAAGTAATCTTTAGGCCTGATGTTTTTCTCAAGTAGCGGAGAACACGCCTTGCAATATTCCAATGTTGTCTTCTAGGATCGTTGCTAAATTTTCGTAAAGTACTTATTGTATAGGCAATATCAGGCCTTGTTGAGACAGATAGGTAGATCAGTGATCCTATCAAAGATTGATACTCTATCTTATCTACTGGCTCATTTTCACCATCTATAGGTGATATTTTTGTCACTTTGTAATTAGGGTCCATGGGGGTAGAGATCGGCTTTGATTCTTTCATCTCATATTTCTCTAGAAGTTCTTCAATGTATCTTTCCTGATCGAGAGATATAGATCCATCCACTCCTCTCTGTACCCGTATCCCAAGACAATAATTCAGTGCTCCAAGATCATTTATCTTAAACAACTTCTTCATACTTTCTTTGAAGCAAATCAGCGTGTTCTCTTCTGCAGCAACAATCATATCATCAAAATATATTGCAACCAGAAGAACTCCTTCTCTTTTAATGTAGACACAGTTATCAGTTTTCATCTGTTCTAGGCCCATTTCTTTTAATACTGAATCGAGCTTTGCATGCCAAGTCATTCCAGCCTGTTTCAGACCATATATAGCCTTCTTTAGTTTACATACCCTTCTTGGATATTTCTTTGACTCGAAATTTTCTGGTTGTGTCATGTAAATTTCTTCTTTGACATCACCATTCAAGAAGGCAGACTGAACATCCATTTGATGTACTAGTAAATTATCTTCAACGGCCAAGGCTAAAACTGTTCTGATCGTACTGTGGCGTACAACTAGTGCAAAGGTTTCCTCATAATCAATACCGTATTTTTGGGAATAACCTTTTGCTACAAGTCGAGCCTTATACCGTTCAATAGAGCCGTTGGCTCTAAATTTCTTTCGGAAGACCCATTTATTTCCTATTATATTTTTGTTTTTAGGAGGATCGACAAGTTCCCAAGTTCCATTCTTCAAAAGGGAACTGTACTCTTCCTTCATTGCCCTTTTCCATAGATGCGAATCTTCACTAGACAAGGCTTGATCTAAATCCTTTGGATCTGGCAAACTGGTGTTCTGTCTAAAATCCTTAGACAAGTTAGCTTCAACGTATTCCTTTCGTGGTCTTCCCGGTTTTCCAGTACGTAAAATTCTTGGTCTTCCTCTTCCTCTCTGCGAGATGACTTCCGTTGTTTCTGATGGTTCGCTTAAAAACTCCGAATCAGTTCCGGGCAAAGTTTTTTCATCATCCTGAAGACTTTCCTCCTCCAATAATTTATCTTCCTTTTTCTGTGGTATAGCTTCAATTTGCACCACGTCATTCCTTAAGGTAGAGTTTTCAGATTCGAGGAAACGTACATCTCGACTTTTTATCATTATGTTTGTTCCAGGCTTCCATAATCTGTACGCCTTTGACTCGGGAGAATAGCCAACCAGTCGGTATTCTTCACTACGAGGAGCGAATTTTCCTCTTCTCGGACGGTTGTCAACAGCGAAACATTTACATCCAATCATTCTTAAATGAGAAACGGTTGGTTTTCTTCCTGTAAATATTTCATACGGAGTTCGACTTTCATTTGTTCTTGGGCATCTGTTTCTGATGTATGTAGATGTGTGCACAAGTTCAGCCCAAAGTGGATCTGGGAGGTTCGCTTGAATTATGAAACATCTAATCATTTCTACCAGAGTTCTGTTCGCTCTTTCAGCAACTCCATTTTGTTGCGGAGAATATTCAACTGAGAGCTGATGTCTAATTTCTTCCTCCAATAAATATTCTTTAAAATCTGTACTCAAATACTCTGCGGCATTGTCACTTCTTATTGCCTTTATTTTCTTGCCAGTTTGTTTCTCAGCAAACCTTTTAAAGACTTTAAATCAATTGAAAACTTCACTTTTTCGTTTCATAACAAAAGTGAATATCATTCGTGAGAAATCGTCGATAAAAGTTGCGAAGTACAATGCACCGCCATATGACTTTGTTCTCATAGGTCCACATATGTCAGAATGAATAAGTTGCAGTGGCTGTGTTGAATTTGTCAGAGAGACTTCTGGGAATGGCAATCTAGTCTGTTTACCCCTAATACAAATTTCACAACTTGATATGCTTTTAAATTCACCCTTGACTAAATTCTCTCTCTGCAATTTCTCTCTCTTAAGGTCATCAAAATTAAGATGACAAAATCTACTATGCCAAATTTCACTGCTATTTCTGTCTATACACATTCTGGTAAATTGTGTTTTTGCATATTTAGTTTGACGCAATATATAAAGTCCGTTTCTTTTGTAAGCTTCTATGCAAATTTTCCTCAATGGATTCACAATTTCCGCTTTTCCTCTCATAAATTTTACAAAGAATGATTTTTCTGCACAGGTGCCGACTGAAAACAAATTTCCCTTCAGTCCTGGGACAAACAACACATTTTCTAATTTTAATAAAAATGGTTCACCATGTTCGAAAACTTCCAATTCTACCGTTCCTGTACCTAAAGCTTCTATGCTTTGGTCGTTCGCTAATTTAACGGCTATTGGCTCTGTTTCTCTTAAATTTGAAAATGCTTTTCTTGAGCAGCACATGTGTGCAGTTGCGCCGCTATCCAGGCACCACTCGTCAACATCAAGAGTTTTTTCATCTTTAATTCCCAAGGAAGCAGCCATTCGAGTATTGTTCCTTTTAGAGTTCCTTTTTGACCAGCAGTCAGCCGCTTTGTGGCCCTTCTTGCCACAGTAATAACAGTTAAATTTGAAAACCTTCCGATTTGATGGTTTAGTGGAATTAGTAGTTTTTCTTTCTGGATTTCCAACAAAGGCATTTTGTTCTCCAGACGAAGTTCCCTCCATTTCACGCTGTCTTTGATCTTCTTCTATAATCTTCACCTTTAAAGTTTCAAGTTTTGGGAGCTCATCTCTGGTTTCTATTGCAGTCCTGAATCCTTCGTACGATTCTGGAAGACTACACAACAAGAGTATAATTAAAAAGTCTTCGGGTACTTGAGCCCCAATTTCACCTAGATTGTCCACCAATAAAGTAAATTTACTCAGGTAATCTTTCAAATCATCATTAGGCCTCATTTTCATCTGTATTAGCCTTTTGGTCAGGGAAACTCTCGTCGCAGGTCCTTTTGGTCGATATACTTCTTCAATCTTTTTCCAGGCCTCCTCGGCAGTCTTACAGTTCTTAACATGAACTAGTTCTGATGAATTCAAGCTCAATACAATTGCAGCGAGAGCCTTCTGATCCTTATTTTGCCAATTAGTAAACTCTTGGTTACCGGGTTCAGGTTTAATATTAGCTTCATTAACATAATTCCACAGATCAGAGTGAATAACAATCATTTGCATTTGAAGCCTCCATGTCTCAAAGTTTTGCTTATTCAACTTCTCAATTTGATATAGACTGGAGATTCTTGATTCTTAATTTCTTAGACAATCAGCTCTGGGCCCATAACCTGTTTAAAAAAAGGGAGTAGAAGGCCCGGAAATGGTCTTTAAAGAAAGAAAGTTTAATTAATTATGCTCAAATTTTACATAAACTTAAAGCAGCTTACTTTACATACTCAAACACAACAATGGTAGCAATTATTATATACAGCGGTCAATTGGTCAAAAAAAAAAAAGAGTAAAATGTTGAAATTGATTATTCCAACATTATTTAATTAATTTGTAATGGTAAAATATATTTTTTTAGGTTTTATTTCAGTATATTTATATATTATTTTATAGGTATATTATTTTTTGTCTTTTCGACTTATCACAGAGGGTGTTCTGATAAAAATCATTTCTTTGTTATGATTTGATCACCAAGGTAGAGGATAGGCAGTGAGTTTGAAAGAGTCACAAGGGAGAGCCGAGCTGGGAAACCTTGGCCATCATACCTCCCCGCAAGGGGTGGTATCGGGAAATGTGAGTAAAAATTTTGTTTCTTAAATCTTTAATAGGGCTTTATGGGTTCTATTTTTTTAATAGTTAGATTTGTTTTTAAGATAATATATCTAGGACAACATTATTCTTTTCGTAAGTTATATAAATATGGTAAGTGGTATAAGTGTTAAGTTATAAATGTGTGTAAGAAAAACTTTATTGGATAAAAATAAATATTATGTAGTGTGCACATTATGAATTGTAATCTTCCTTCCCTTTTTTATTTGTTGTTCTTTGGACATCAATATATATATATGTACTAGCCGAATGACCCGGGCAACGCCCGTGTTTTACCCGATCAAATGTTTCTATTCAAATACTATTCATTACACTTATAAATTGGCACCGTGGATGTCACTTTTGTGAAACGTCCCGCTCCAAACTTTGTGTGTTTTTAAAATATAAAAATAAAAATATAAATTTTCGCAACGATATTTGAAAATTATATTATTTTGATTTTCAAATACTATTCGTTACAATTATAAATTGGCGCCGTGGATGTCACTCTTGTGAAACGTCCTGCTCAAAACTTTGTGTCAGAGAAGCGATATTTTTATAGAAAGATGATCTGGCTTTTGTTTTCTGCTCGAATGAATGTTTTTCTGTTAGAATTTTGTTCCTGCCTACAAAAAAATGAACAGGTTTCACCCGTGGTCTCTGCTTTTTGGAATTTTTCCCGATACAATTTTGTATCTGATAATCAAACATAATACAGCAATATATTGTCATCATCATTTTCTGACTAAAAAACAACTTTTAATGCCCAGAACCTGTCAATATCAATTTTTCTTGCCTAAAAATGCGAAAAATATCTCTTCCAGATTTTTCTCTATGTCCTGTTAAAACACGTTTTACATGTACATTAGGTCAGCTGATATTACTTCCCATATTCACCGCTAGAGGCGCTGCTTGCGAGCGAAAGGGCAAATTTGCAACGCAATTTGCAAATAACTCGAAGAATATTCGGGATAGAGACATGAAATTTCCACTATAAGTTTTTCCAGATTCTAATATATATACTGTTAAAATTTCAGTCAGATTAGTTACGTATTGTGGACGTGTATAGCCGACAGAGGAACAAACACACATACATACACTGACTTTTTATATATATAGGGATATAGAAGCATAGAAGCCTCTCCCGTCAAAATAAACGTCAAAACCTGACGCCATCTATTGACCGACTCCGCAAACTAGCAGCCTTGGGTCGGTGACAAAGCCACAACACCAGCTTTGGCAAACTGAGAAGCGTCCACCTAGAGACCATAGTTTCGGACTAATGGCCCTCGTCAGCCTAAGGCGGACTTTATTCCATGAGATCCACACGGGATCTAATGGAATCTTCACAATCTACCAAAGATGTTGTGGCTTTGTCACCGACCCGAGGCTGCTAGTTTGCGGAGTCGGTCAATAGATGGCGTCAGGTTTTGACGTTTATTTTGACGGGAGAGGCGCCCTATGCTTCTATGGATCAATTTCCTCCAGCAAATTTTCCATATATATGTATTCTACAGGTAAACTTCGTATAATTAGTATAAACGTATAACGAATCTAAAGTTTTACGAAGGAGCCTCTCAATAATAGAGTAATAAAAGAGGCTCCTTCGTAAAACTTTAGATTCGTTATACATATATATGTATGTATATACTAGCCGAATGACCCGGGCAACGCCCGGGTTTTACCCGATTAAATGCTTTTATTCAAATACTATTCGTTACAATTATAAATTGGCGCCGTGGATGTCATTCTTGTGAAACGTCCCGCTCCAAACTTTGTGTCTGAGAAGCGATATTTTTATAAAGAGATGATCTGGCTTTGTGTCTTCTGCTCGAATTAATGTTTTTCTGTTAGAATTTTGTTCCTGCATACTAAAAATGAACTGGCTTCACCCGTGGTCTCTGCTTTTTGGAATTTTTCCGGATATAATTTTGTATCTGATAATCAAATATGATACAGCAATATTGTCATCACCATTTTCTGAATGAAAAACAACTACTTTTTTCCCAGAACCTGTCAATTTATTTTTCTTAAATAAAAATCCGAAAAATATATTTTCCAGATTTTTCTCTATGTCCTGTTAAAACACGTTTTACATGTCCATTAGGCCAGCTGATATTACCTCCCATCTTCACCGCTAGAGGCGCTGCTTGCGAGCGAAAGGGTAAATTTGCAACGCAATTTGCAAATAACTTGTATACATACTTGTGTACATAGACCATAAATCTGTACATAGACAGGAAAAGCACATATATTTTAATAATATAAATGAGTTTTAAAAATTGTAAAAAAAAATAAAAAAATACATCGGTCGGGGAATCGAACCCGGGGCGCCCGCGTGGCAGGCGAGCATTCTACCACTGAACCAAAAGCAAACGGTGACAGAATTGTTGATGACTCTGATACTTGTATATTTTAATTTTAAATATGATTAAAAATTTTAAGCAGCTCATTTTCTTTTAATACTAAAAGATGTATTCATCTGGAACAGGAAGTAAATTATTAATAAAGATAATATATATATTTATATTAAGAAAAAGGCATCTCCTTATCGTGCAACTGAAAGTTGCTGATTAGGAGATGCCTTTTTCATAATTTATGCACCTTATCCCAGTACAATGTTACATTTGTACTATTTTTCATATATTTATATATATTTAAAAATAAGGCTTTTTTTGGATTTCAATATGATTTTTTATTAATCCAATATTTCGATGGACCAATCGTCCATCTTTTACGAGGGTTTTTGTTATGAAGCACGTAGCAGGTCGCGGACGTCTTACAAGCTTATTGGGTGATAAACCATCTAATATATACATCTTAAACATGAAATGGTTGAATTATACCAAACATTGTTGGAAAGTGCGGTGATCTTAAAATTATAGGAATTTTACAGGCCTTGCAGAAAGGAAACAAATTATCCTTGGTTTTTATGCAAGTGAGATAGCATAGACAGAAAGAATCATTGTATACAAAAAATGTGACCTGAAAGAAGTATGTTTCGCTTAGGTAAACAAAATGTTGAAAATGAACCGCTTGTCCATAAACTAAAAATGCTTCTTCCCCCTTTACATATCAAATTAGGGTTAATGAAAAATTTTGTAAAGGCTTTAAAGAAAGATAGTGATGCTGTCAAATATTTAATGACTAAATTTCCGAAGATTAGTTGTTCTAAGATAACGGAAGGTATTTTCATTGGACCTCAAATTCGTAAACTAATAAATGACGAAGAGTTTATTAAACATTAAAAGAAGATGAGAAAAATGCTTGGTTTGCATTCATCGACGTTGCCAAACACTTTTAGGCAATAAATAGTAAATAATAAGTCACCGAATTATGCGAGAATCGTAGAAAATAAGATTTCCAAATTTCATAAGCTCGGGTGCTTAATGAATTTAAAATTGCATTTTATGGATTCATATTCAATTTTTTTTTCTGATAATCTCGGTGCAGAGAGCGAAGAACAAGGTTAACGCTCCACCAAGATATTAAAATCATTGAGCAATGATACAATGGTCTTTGATATCAACACATGGTGGCGGATTATTGTTGGAATCTGATGCGTGATGACAAACATGCAAAATATAATAGACTTCGCAGAAAAAATCTTTAAATCCATGAATATATATTTTTTTATTATTTCCTAAATATTGTAGCGTAGCAGAAAGGTAGACACAAGGAGAGGTAAACCCAACCGAACTTTATTCTCTCTAACTGTCCTTTTTCAAATTGTATTTACGCGCATTTATATAGCCATGCCATAATTCAAAACTATGTAAATCAATACAATCAAAATTAAACAAATAAATTAAAATATTTACATGAAAATGATAAAACGAATTACTCGCTACATAGCCCCCCTCTCAAAGGACATCGACCCGATGCTCAACAGGAGACCTGCGCCTCCAGTCTACGAGCTCGCGACCGCGTAATAGGGCCTGGGATATCCAGGTCTCCTGGTCTGGGGACCTCCTCCTGGGTCAAGGGTGGTTGCCTCACTTCCGCTGGAACTTCTTCCCCCTGAGGACTTGATAAGTCTTCCTCCATCTCCGCAGACGACGCTCCCATCTCCGCAGACGGCGATTCTCTGCAGGCGGCAATCTCTGCAGGCGGCAATCTCTGCAGGCGGCAATTTCTGCAGGCGGCAATCTCTGCAGGCGGCAATTTCTGCAGGCGGCAATTTCTGCAGACGGCAAATTCCGCAGACGGCAATCTCTGCAGGCGGCAATCTCTGCAGGCGGCAATCTCTACAGACGGCAATCTCTGCAGACGGCAACCTCCGCAGAAGACGGCATCAACTCCGCAAAAGACGGCCTCACCCTCGTAGAAGACGGTCCCACCCCCGCAGAAGACGGTCTCACCTTCGCAGAAAGAGAGAGAGACCAGAAAGTCGCCTCAAGTCCTGCAAGCGAAGGCCTCCTCCCATCAAGTCATCCGTGAGGGCATCGGTACCCAGCATCTCCACCAGTTGTAGCGTTGCAGAAAGGTAGACGCAAGGAGAGGTAAACCCAACCGAACTTTATTCTCTCTAACTGTCCTTTTTCAAATTGTATTTACGCGCATTTATATAGCCATGCCATAATTCAAAACTATGTAAATCAATACAATCAAAATTAAACAAATAAATTAAAATATTTACATGAAAATGATAAAACGAATTACTCGCTACAATATCACTGCATCTTTATAAATAATGTTTATTAAACCAAATGAAATGTTTTTTCGCATACACAGATTTTTGTTAAGACCTTCCATCTTATATATAAAAACAATTCTCCTGATAATTTTGAAAAAGAAAGGGAAAGAAATTTGCTTTTTAAATGTATATTTATTTGGAAAGAGTAAGTAGTTTGATAAATATATATATATTTATGTCGAATCCTGTCGACTCTCTGTCGAATTGGGGTGTTGACTTACTGTGGGATTGCTGTGGACTCTATGTCGAATCCTTGTCGAATTGTGTGGTTGGGTGGATATGATTGGCTTGGTGATTGATGGCGCAGTCTTGGTCGAATGGTGGTTTTCCACAGGGGAAGAACGAGCACACCTGGATGGGGTAGAAAACAGACCTTAGCGAGAGGGAGAATGATGAGATTCGAGGAATTTGGTCTTTCACATGATGCGCACACTACTTTGGTTGGAGCCTACGTTGAACACGCCTAGCTCGTAGCACGGTCACCTACCTTCTTTTTACCTCTTGTCTGAGATCATCGACATCAACTCTCTCGACTTCTCATTGGTGGAGATCCTTCCACGTGCTCTATGATGATTCGCTATCAATTTGTCATGCTTAAATGTGATTGGTTGTTGATTTGTCATGCTCAAATGTGATTGGCTTAGTGCCTCCATTGTCGCCATGATTGCAATCCTCCAGAAAGAAGAAGGCCTTTGAACTTAAGTTTTATGGGTCCAGGGCAGTGGCCTTTACCTCCTGGATGATGCAATCCTGTAAATTGTTCTTACCCCATCTCGCGAGGCCTAACTTTTATTAAACCTTTTGACGATAAATTATACAACGTGTGATCAATAATTTCCAGGAATGAGACTGGATCACATAAAATATTCAGAATAATGAAATAATTTTATAAGGACCTTATAGATAAAACATTTATCAACACGTAGAAAAAAAAGTTGATCACACAGACGCACGCGCTCACGTTTTTTTTTTTTTGAATTTATAAGCTCGAGTATATCAGGGCATTTTCTAACTTTAGTAGGGTCTGTATTTTAAAACAGAGAGTCTGCATAGAGTTTTGCTTTAAATTAGGGAAAACAACTTCCGAATCATTTCAAATGTTGAAGCAGGCTTTTAAAGAAGATGCCCTATTACAATCGAGGACATTTGAATGGTTTGCACGATTTAAAGCTGGTCGAACAAGCGTCAAGGATGATCTACACCCTGGCAGACCTTTATCGATAAGAAACCCCGAAAATGCACTCAAAATCAAGTCATAGCTCAAAGAAAACCCAAGAATAGCTATCAAAGAGCTATCAGAATACTCGGGTATCTCTTTTGCGACATGCCAAACCATCATAAAGAATGATCTGCATCTTAAACGATCCCCGGCTAAAAATGTCCCACATCTCTTAAAGAATGAGCATAAAGAGCTTCGAAAAGAAACGTGCAAAAACATGGTCGAAATGTTTAATTCTGATTCCCATTGGCTCAAAAATGTTATCACGAGAGATGAAACATGGGTGTACGGGTATGATCCCGAGACTAAGAGGCAATCAACCCAGTGGCTAGAGCCTGGAGAACCAAGATTCAAGAAAGCAAGAATGATCAAATCGAAGCTTAAGTGTCTTCTTATCACTTTCTTTGATGTAAAGGGATTGGTAAACTATGAATTCGTGCTCGAAGGTCAGACCATTAATCAACATTACTATCTTGATGTGTTGCGACGTTTAAGGGAGGCTGTGTGTCAGAAACGACCCGAAAAATGGCATCAGAAAAATTGGTTCTTGCATCATGACAACGCAAGGCCACATACGGCCGTCACTGTATAACTCTATTTGGCTAAACACGGAATTACTTTACTACCCCAGCCACCCTATTCTCCTGACCTTGCTCCCAACGACTTTTTCCTTTACCCTAAAATTAAAAAAGTCTTAAAAGGACGTCGATTTGACTCAATGCCTGAAATAAAGGAGAATACGAATAATATTTTGAAAAGCCTGAAAGATGAGGATTTTCAGAGGTGTTTTGATATTCGGAAAAAAAGATGGAATAAGTATAAAGATAGTGGCGGTGATCATTTTGAGAAATTTTAAATAAAACTTTATTATACTTTTGTATTTCTTTAAATGTTTAGCATTCCTGGAAATTATTGATCACAATATGTACATAGATTATGGTGGGGTTACATATTCCTATATACAGATTATCACATTTTTATATATATAAGGGCAGTTATTGAAGTAAATATATACACATGCATATATGTTTAATATTGTTTCTTCATTTTCACTATATTTGGTGCATTTATTTATATAGTAATAAGTTTAATGTCATAACTTTTCCTCCAATAGAAGAGTATCATGGGTAAAAGGCATTATATCCATAACTTGAGAAATTGAGTTAATCGAAAAAAAAAATTGATATCTCGTTGTTTGTTTATTTGAGGAGGATAATTTTTTTTTCATTTTGTGTACTAGGGTTATTATTGATTCAGGTTATCACATTCTTTCCCTCCTTCATTTCAAAGGATCTAATTTGATGTTCCCTAGAGGTCCAAAATCAAGGCTTCCATATGGTTCTTCCATATCTGGTTCTGACACTTGGAGATTGGTCACTCCCAGGAATCTCTTCTGGTCTTGTCTCACTTTCTAGCCTGGCAGGAGAAGTCAAGAAATGATCCTCCTCACCATGTGTGTGGGACCTGGGAATCCTGTTCCTGATCTTTAGAAGGCAAGTCCTGCTCAAGTGAAGGTTGTCTGCCCAGTTCTGAAGCCCCCTGAGCTACTGGTGGTTGTACCATTTTCGGCTCTGTAGCATCAGCGTCCGTTAGCAATACTCTATTCTCCTTAGATTTTGTTTCAAGTCATCCTGGATCTGCTTCCAATATCTAATTAATATATCTTTTCCATTGGCATCCATCAATTGATTTAACAACAAATCTGTAACTTCCTAGTTGCTCTGTAATCATTTCTCTTGTCCACTTTCTTCCCTTTCTGAAGTCTCGTGTCCATATATGGTCTCAAACTAAAAATGTACTCAATCTATTTCTTCCATAACGCTGTTGTGCTTTCCTTATTTTGCTCTCTTCCTGTGGTCTCAAAAGATTCAATCTTGATCTTAACATTATTCCATACAATAGTTCGCATGGAGCACTCTCTGCCTTGTATGTGGAGCACATCTGCACATGCCTAATAATTTTATAAGGCCTTCCTGAATTGGAAGGCCTTCCTTCAAGCTTGCTTTCAATGCTTTCTATCTATAACGGCCAACAACATTTGATTCCGAAATGGTTCAACGAAATCCGCATGCACCCTCTGCCATGGCTTATTTGAGTATTCCCAGGAATGCAAAAATGCTAAAGGCAGGTTAATATTATTCTCCTGACACGCCCTGTAAGAGTTTGTCAAGAATTCTAATTCAGCATATAATCCTGTCCACCAAACATGGAGTCTTGTTAGGGATTTTATCTTTGATGTTCCAATGTGACCTGTATGCAGTACCCCCAAGACTTTATTTCTAGAAGCAGTGGGTATAATGACTCTCTGACACCAGAGGAGGCGGTCTTCATCAAATGCCAATTTAGTTGATCTATGAGCAATGATTTCAGCTCGTCCTCATATCTGGTCATTTGAAGCATTTTGATAAGATAGGATCTCTTCTTGTATGGATTCTGACATCCTTTGATGTTACTGGAATATTTATAAAAATTCTCAACTGTAGACATGAAGATTCTTGTCCCCCAAGCCTGCATCTCTTACTGTTGAGTTTTCTATGATATTATTTATTATTTAATTTAATTGTTCTGTGGTTATGTATATATTGACCGTTGACTGTTTTGTTTATATATATAATTGAGTTTTTAAATAAAGTGTGAGTGTGAATAGTATTTTGGTCGTGCCTTTATTCTCTCTTTGGCCGAGGCATTGGAATCACCATTGGGGTGTCGCCTGGGTAGTTGAAAACTTATACAGTCCTCTAAAGAACGGCCTTTTTCTGTTAAGGACAAAGAAACCTTAACATTTGGTCCCTCGAGCCGGATCCAAAAAGGTTAAGTCTAAAGAAAAGGCCAAAAAAGGTTAAGTCTAAAGAAAATGCCAAAGAGAGAGAGAGAAGACAAGGCTAAAGAAGATAAGATAAGAGCCAAAGAATTTAAAGTTTAAGAAAGTAAAGTTGAAGAAAATTAAAATTAAACAAAGTAGATTGGCGAAATTTAGCGAATATATGTAAACTAGCCTTAATTTAAATTTGTTAATTGAAAATTTTAAGATGGATAAAAGTAAGAAATTAAGAACGCTGCTGCGATCATCGGTGACAAAAAGTACAAAAGAAATTGAGACTGAATTTAATAAAGAATATCCTTCTCGGGACTCTATCTTGGTCGTGTTTAAATTGCTAGAGATTGATGTGGGCCAGCTAAGGAGCGCGAATTCCCAAATTGAAGAGTTAATGCTGGACGATGAGAACACCACTATGCAGGAATTGGAGAAAGAGCAGGATTTGGTCAAGCAGTATGAGAGGAACTTTCTGCTAACAGAGAAGAAAGTAACCGACTATCTCAATCCTAAGGGAAATGACCAACAAGGCCAAGGGGATGTGGCTTCAATTAGGAGTGGCCTAGAGAAGAGTACCTCATGCAAACTGCCAAAGATCGCGTTAAAGGTTTTCGATGGCACCAGTCTCGAGTGGCTGGGATGGTGGTCGCAGTTTGAGGCCATTCATGAGAATCCAAGCCTGTCTGAAGTGGATAAATTCCATTATTTGATACAGGCTATGAAAGTTGGAACAAGAGCAGAAAGACTGGTCAAGAGCTACCCTTTGACGGAGGCTAACTACCCCAGGGTAATAGAGGCGCTCAAGGATCGCTTCGGCTACAAGGTGATCTTGACCGAGGTTTATGTGCGACAATTGTTGAAACTGGTCATCAATAACGTAAGAAAGCAGAATATATCCTTGGAAAGTTTATATGACCAGGTTGAGTCACACATAAGGTCTTTGGATTCCCTGGGTGTGAATGTGCAGCAGAACTCTTCCTTTTTGTATCCACTCGTGGAGTCCAGTTTGCCCGAGGAGTTGATTAGAATCTGGCAGAGGAGTGACATGGCTGGCTATGCTAAAGATGAAGGGGAATTAATCCCATCGGTGGGGACCAGAGACTAACATCTCTGCTGGCTTTTGTGCGAAGAGAGGTTAATGGTGAACAAAGAATTGCCTACCTTAAGGATGGATTTGGGGATTCGTCACGTAAAAGAGACACCGGGCATTATGTAACGGGGTCGCATATGGCAAAAATAAGAGAAAATGCCGTAAAGAAGGTTCCCTGGTGTTTAATCTGCCAGGGGAACCATTGGATACAATCTTGCCCAAGATGGCGTTCAATGTCGGTCCCAGCGCGAGTAGAGGCATTAAGGAAGGCGCACGCCTGTTTTAAATGCTTACGCGTGGGACATATGGGAAAAACATGCAGGAGAGCTATAAGATGTGCACAATGTCAAGGCGGCCATAACAGATTCCTGCATCAAACGAATACAATGTCTCAAGAAAATCAGGATCCAAATAAACTGAAGATGACTAGCCCCAAGGATCCGCCTGCATCGATTGATGGACAAGAGGTGGAATATACCGGAATGCATGTACGGACGGCCATTCCTAGGGCACTTTTGACAACCGCTTTGATTCGGATTGTAAATCCCCATGGAAACGGGGTAATAGTACGAGCATTGCTGGATCAGGGATCTCAGTCATCATTTGTACAACGAGATCTTTTGCAGCATTTAAGTGTTCTAACATGTGGAGTGAATGCCCAAGTGTATGGAATGAACAATACTAAAGGAGAGCTTGTTAGGGAACTTGCTTCGTTTACGTTGGAATCTTTGACAGAACCAGGATGGACCTTACCGATGAAGGCATTAGTGGTAGGAAGTATGACAGGGTTATTGCCGACTAAAGACCTATGTCTGGCTATACCGTCCAGTTGGAAGGTCCTACCTCTAGCCGATCCCCAATTTGAGAAAAGTGGAAAGGTGTATGTCATCCTGGGTGCGGATGTCTATGGAAAATTACTCCTCCCCGACCTTAGGCTTTGTGACAGAACCCATCTATGTGCCCAGAACACCAGGTTGGGATGGGTGATTTCTGGGGAATTGCCGAAAGGAGATGGGGCGAGTGGTGGAGGTCCATCTGGGCAACGATGGATTGGTACGAGTGGTATCAATCCGCACCAGGACCGGCATACTCAAAAGACCCCTGATTGAGCTGGCGTTGCTGCCTATTCCCCCCAGTTTGTCTTGATGGTTCCCATCAACTCGGGGAGAATGTTGAGTTTTCTATGATATTATTTATTAATTAATTTAATTGTTCTGTGGTTATGTAAATATTGACCGTTGACTGTTTTGTATATATATAATTGAGTTTTTAGTAAATTAAATTTTATTGCCATCTATCGTTAAAATTTTACACAAATAAATGTACTGGCAATGCGTTTTTTTAAATAAAAATTTAAAAGAAACGCATTGCCAGTAAATTTATTTGTGTAAAATTTTAATTGAGTTTTTAAATAAAGTGTGAGTGTGAATAGTATTTTGGTCGTGCCTTTATTCTCTCTTTGGCCGAGGCATTGGAATCACCATTGGGGTGTCGCCTGGGTAGTTGAAAACTTATACAGTCCTCTAAAGAACGGCCTTTTTCTGTTAAGGACAAAGAAACCTTAACACTTACATTATACCAGGTATTCAGAAAATAATGCAAATTTAGAAGCGACAATAAAGGAAATCTCCAAATTTTTAACCGAATAAATCTTTATATGTCACGGAGCTCCAAAGTTCCTTATTAGCGACAAAGGCTCTCAATTCACTAGTAATTTGATGAAAGAAATAATAAAGATGCGCAAGATTAAACACTGTTTCACAACAAGCTATCATCCTCAAACTAATGGACTAACTGAACGGCTAAATAGAACATTAATTACCATGATTAGCATGTATGTGAACACAGACAAGAAGATTTAGGAGGAGTGCTACCATTTATTACCCATGCTTACAACACTGCGATTCAAGAAACCATGGGCTACTCTCCATTTTTCTTCTTGTTTGGAAAAGAACCCATGTCCCTCTTGGATGATGAAAATATTTCGGTGGAACCCAGCAAGGATGATTATGATGAATATGTAGAAAATTATATATATATATATGAAATAAAATATCCTGTCGACTACTGAAATATATTGTTGAATGTTTGGTTGTTGTCGACTTGCAGAATCCTGTCGACTCATGTAATAAAAGGAGAATTCCAGTAGCTTTTGTAGAGATCCTGTCGACTACTGAAATAATGTTGAAGTCCTGGTAGCTCTTGTTGTACTGTGTTGACCAAGAGGAACAGTCAGGATGTAAAGTTTTCCAGTACCTCTCTGCACCTTGGAAGACCTTTAAAAGTTCTCACAAAATACAGGCAGTCGTGGTCGAGGCAGAGTGGAAAAGCTTGGGGATATCCATACACAAAAAACGAAGACACAATTGCACTAAGAAAGTTCCGTAACAGATAAAAGCTGAGCCAGGAGCGAAAAGATGGAGATAGACGAATTCTTCCTAACTACATGTTGGATGAGATCGACATAACATACGACCGACGCGGCTTGCACTAAGGGTGAACTAAACTGAACTGAACTGAACTGTCAAGCCACTGTCAGGTGATGTATTTATAGGTTAAAGACGGGAGGGGGGGGGGACCTTATGTGACAGGGGCGTTTGAGAAAGGGCGCCTTTACCTTTCCAGGTGTGAGAGGGGTCTCTGCATTCCACCACATGTGACAGTGTGGGTGGCCTTGTTTGTGGGAATTGTAAATCGACCTGATTTATGACTTACATCTTTAGACTTTGTTGTTTTGGCAATACTATGCTCGATCTCTGCTTTAGCTCAACTCTTAAATCTATTACAGATTTTATTTATTTATCCACTTTGTACAAATTACATTACATAGGGTGATGTAAAGACACAGATTAATCATGCGCATAATTATTTACAGATGTGTTTCTATATACAACATGACAATCTTGTTATAAGTTATCTACACAATATGAGGTTGTTGTTTTAAATTACCATAGATGGGCCCCGGGAGTGAAAGGGTTTATCCGGGTTTAGGCGGGTAAAGCCTCTCTAACACAGGTAAGTAATTAAAATTTCTTTTAATTAATTTAAACTGTGAGGGTTAAAAAGGCTATAACAAGATGATATTTGTTGGATATATAAAAGTGAAATAAAAATGACATTTTGTTTGATTAACAAAAAAGATGATTAAAATAAAATGATGACATAAAAATTCACATTCTACGAGAATATTGGTGGGCGTTGGACAGGGTTAGTAGTTAAAGAATAAGCAATTGTGAGATTTACACATGCAATCAAATACTTAGGTCCAGGTGCAAAGCGAGGATATGGACTTGAGCGTCTTCCTAGGCAATGTTTCACCTGTGATCCTGTATAGGGTAACAGTGCTTTGTCACAATTGTAGTGTTATTGGGTTGAAAAGTTGTTGAAGAATATGTAATTGTTAGAAGTGCCCATGTAAACCTAATACTCAGATCCAGGTGCAAAGCGAGGATATAGACTTGAGCTGTCTTCCTTGGCAATGTTTCACTTGCGATCCTATATAAGGGTTACAGTGTTTTGTCACAATTTTAGGATTATTGGGTTAAAAGTTTTTGAAGAAAAGTTGCTTATTAATATGATTGAGAAAGGAGTGAAATATAGAGCCATGCGATAAGTAGAATTGTAGCGACAGTAGGTGATCTGACTTGACTCGAAATCAAAGGTTGAATGTGGTCCGCTAGAGCTGAAAAAAAAAGTTGAAAGTTGAAAAAAGTGAACGCTTTGTGTATGCGTTGGTGATTTGCTCTGCGGATGAAATGAAATAAACTCTTGAAGCTTGTTCAGACCAGAAGTTAGGATTTGTAAGTCTGGGGAACTGTGTTCAAGGCGTTTGTTGAATTACGAAATCAAAAAATAAATTGTCAAGCAGTGCTGTCGTTTTTCTACATTGATGTGACGCAAGGACTGAAAAGATAGTGATGAAAAATATAGGGAATTGGTTAAAGAATATGATTGTTGAAAACGATTGTTGTAGATGCCCGATAGTGGATGATAAACTTTGTCAGATAATAAAGGTATTTAAACAAATAAAATATAGTGAATAGAAATATAGAAATATGATTGCGGGTACAAAAAGTGTAAGTGGACAAAACTAAACCTGTAATATATAAAATATATAATAAATAATAAAATAAAAATAATTTTTGAAACAATTAGATGTTTTACAATACTAAAATAATATCATGAAAAATAAAAGTAAATTTGATTAAAGGTTTTTTTTTTTTTTAATGTTGGAATAAAAAAATTGTTTATATAATTGAAAGGTAAGAATAAGAATAATTATTCAAGATTTTGTACAAAATTTATAATATAATTGAAGGTTATTAATGATTGGATAAATTTTAAGTAGTGTAAAATTGAACAAAAATTGTCTCTTTTGACGAAAAGTTACATTTGTGGTGTGTGACTAGATTATATCCCTTTGGTAACATCGGTGTTTCTATGACTCTGAAACTGGGAATATGTGAAATGATCTTTTCGTTTGTCCTCAATGCTGGTATGTAGAGAATGATTTCTCTTTCGCGTTAAAAAGTCTATATAAGACTTAACCAAATTGTTTTAATTGGTGTTATCAATTAACATGTAAAATGTTTAAAGTATGTTGTGTTGTGATATCTCGTTGGTGAGATTTGTGAGATTCTCGAGGAAATCTAAATGAGTAGTGTGACACATGTGTTCAAAATGGCGTCATGAAGCTAGCGGTCAAGAAGATCTGCCTTGAGGGGGAAGAGAGGGCATGTCCAAAGATATTCTCAAAAGATAGTAGTGACCAAGGGAGTGGCGTCAAAAAGGGCGTCCACTTCCTTTTTTTCACGGAAATTCTATTTGTGGGGTGGTCACACGTGCGGGGTGTTTATTTTCTGTCTTGCTTGAAACTGACTTTCTCTCTCTTCTTTTGTTGAAGTTTGGCAATTTTCTTGCCTATTTGAAAATATAGTTTTCTCGATGTTGTAGTTGTTGTGTTTCGAAGTTAGTTTAGAAAAAATATTATTCAGTGTTGTCAGGTTTAGATGTGTGGTGAAAGTTCGACTTTCAACGTGGACACGCTTTGAGTTGAGATGTGGTGTCACAGGCGTGAAGGCGTCTTTGGCCTGAAAAGTGAAAAAGTTTTGTGGTGTGGCACTGTGACACGAAGTGAGAAATGTGAATGAAAAGGTGTCACGTGAAGTCTTAGTTTGGTACAAATCTAACCTGTTTCACCATGAATAAAAAATTTAATAAAGTCATGGGTGGTTTTTGTATGAAACACATCGAGAGAATATTTGACTGTTAGTGGATGTGGCATGCTTAATGTGAAATTATTTTATTGTGGCGAAGATATAGAGCTAAGTGGAGCTCGAAATTGGATTTGTGTATTAAGTCGCGCACTAATAATTAATGTCAATTTGAGATAGTGATGCGAGGGTGTTGTAAGGTTTGTTGAAAGAAATGTGTTGATGACCAATCATGCATGTAAAAAGGAAAAGACGAGGGAGTGTATTTATCCTCGAATATTAACGATTGTAATCGTTTTGGAAGGCTGTGACTTAAATTAGCTACTGGCGGTGAAGTGGAGTGAATCTTTATTCCTAACTTGTTTTGGGAAAGATAGTGGTTTTCCCTAGTGGTGTTTTTGAAGATATTGTATCTTCCGATTTTTGCAATTAAAAAAAAATGCGTTTCACCTATGTTAATTTATATTTAAAATTTGAATATACTTTTTAAGTTGTTGATTATGATAATTAAAATGATTCTTATAAAAGGGCAATGTCGTGAGAGTTACAAATAATTTGAATTGGGCGCTTACTTAAAATGGTGAACATTACCAAATTTTAAGAATTGATAAAGATATTGGTCTTTTGATATATAAAGATAACTAATAAGTAAAACAAAAATAAGTTGAGAATTATGATGAATGAGATTTTTAAAAAATATAATAATTAATTTTTTTTTCAAGTCGTAGCTTTGGATAATGCCATTTTAGGTAAATTTAGGAAAGGCATGTAAGATTAGTAAATTAGTAAAAATGCGTGATGGGCGAATTTTTTTTTTTAAGTAAAATTGAGAGTAATAACTTGAAATTTATAATCTGATTAAAAATTAGAGTAAATTTGATCAATGAAAATGTGAAAGTTTTAAAAATTGAATTAAAAAATGGTATAAAAAAAAGGTAAAAATTGATTTTAAAATGCTTAAAGTGAAAATATAAATACAAAATTTATAGGGAATCAAGTTTTGAACTTGAGGATAAAGTTAAGGTAGGTTTTTTTAAAAACTTACAGTTGTGTGAAAGTTCAGTCAGGAAACTTGGTCTTGGCTTGTATTCCTGCTGACGTTGAAGACGCTCCATGTAGAGCTTGTAGACGCTTGTAGCTTCTGTGAAGTTGATTGTGGCTTGTTGCCTTGAGCATTGTCTCGACGATGTCAAGTCGAAGGTGTGGAACTTGTCACAGGGTTTGGGCCACATCGCTGCTCGGTTTCCATGACTTGCGGGAATATCGGGGCTGTCGTTGGCGCGGTCAGCTTGCTCCCGACGTTGGCGATCGGTTAGCGGGTATGCGGAAGTCCGTTGGGGCGGCGTTTCTTCCGTAAATATCGTCTCTTGTTGGGGGGAGAGATTGCTTGGTTGTTTCGTTGGACTGGCGGGTTTGTTCCTCCATCTTTGCTCTTTCTCGCTTCCTATCTGAACAGTCTTCTTACCTCTTCGTTGTGTCATCCTTCGTTTAGGTCATCCTGTCGGCTTCTGAAATAAAATATCCTGTCGACTACTGAAATATATTGTTGAATGTTTGGTTGTTGTCGACTTGTAGAATCCTGTCGACTCATGTAATAAAAGGAGAATTCCAGTAGCTTTTGTAGAGATCCTGTCGACTACTGAAATAATGTTGAAGTCCTGGTAGCTCTTGTTGTACTGTGTTGACCAAGAGGAACAGTCAGGATGTAGAGTTTTCCAGTACCTCTCTGCACCTTGGAAGACCTTTAAAAGTTCTCACAAAATACAGGCAGTCGTGGTCGAGGCAGAGTGGAAAAGCTTGGGGATATCCATACACAAAAAACGAAGACACAATTGCACTAAGAAAGTTCCGTAACAGATAAAAGCTGAGCCAGGAGCGAAAAGATGGAGATAGACGAATTCTTCCTAACTACATGTTGGATGAGATCGACATAACATACGACCGACGCGGCTTGCACTAAGGGTGAACTAAACTGAACTGAACTGAACTGAACTGTCAAGCCACTGTCAGGTGATGTATTTATAGGTTAAAGACGGGGGGGGGGGACCTTATGTGACAGGGGCGTTTGAGAAAGGGCGCCTTTACCTGTCCAGGTGTGAGAGGGGTCTCTGCATTCCACCACATGTGACAGTGTGGGTGGCCTTATTTGTGGGAATTGTAAATCGACCTGATTTATGACATACATCTTTAGACTTTGTTGTTTTGGCAATACTATGCTCGATCTCTGCTTTAGCTCAACTCTTAAATCTATTACAGATTTTATTTATTTATCCACTTTGTACAAATTACATTACATAGGGTGATGTAAAGACACAGATTAATCATGCGCATAATTATTTATAGATGTGTTTCTATATACAACATGACAATCTTGTTATAAGTTATCTACACAATATGAGGTTGTTGTTTCAAATTACCATATATATATATATATATATATATATATATATATATTACATAAAAGAAAAGAGCTATTTGTTGAGCAGTCGTGGCATAAATATTGAAAGAACAATAATAATAGTTTTGATAAAAGATTGCTTTAATTGAGCTATAGGATAAACATAACTTGGTAAAATTACTGCCTGGCTTAAGGCGTAAGAATAAAAAAATGAAAAGCGTATTTACATAATGTACAAATGTTCGAATAAATAAGCTTGAGGGATGAGTCTCTTTTAATTACATTTATTTCAAGCTTTCGGGCTCAACCGCCCTTCGACAGGACAAATTCTATTAGCTACTAAAGTTTTCAAATCTAATCTATATAAACATTTGAGAGACGCCTGTGTCTCGAGTGTAATACGAGGCTTGCCGCGGGAGGGGATGAGATCCTTGAAAAAGATGGCCGTTTAGCCCATTGAATTATCGGAAATAAAAGATTATTTGTTGAATCGCAGAGTTCATGATACCGAGGGGGGTTTGGTGGCTGCAGGGAATATTACATTGTATATTTCAGGTAAATCAATTTTTCTATTGAGGCTATGGAATTTGCTTGATAGGATAGATTCTATGATTAGTCTTTGGTGTTTGTTGGCAATATTAGAATAGTGAATTTTCGGTGATGTAATGTTGAAGGAATGGCCAGTTTCATTTATGTGCTGTACTATTAAGGATCTATGGTCTAAGTTATCAATATTTCTTTTGTGTTCATGAATTCTGATATTGACATGTCTCCCGGTTTCGCCTACGTAGACCTTTGGGCAGTTCATACATTCTATGGAGTAAATAGCGTTTCGTGGTGTGCTGTTAGGTTCATTGAGTTTCATGATCTGGTTTCGGAGAAGGGATCCAGAGGTAGGTGCGCAGGTGAAGTAGGTTTTGATTCCAAATTTCAATAAGAATCTCGCTATTGTGGAGGATAATGGTGAATATGGCATATTGCAAATAGATCTGTATATTGGAGACTGTGTCTTTTTAGTTGGGTCATAAAAGTGTCGCAATATAAAGGATATCGGGTATGCGCAGTCCCTGAGGTTAGCTAATATGTTCTGTGTTTCGAGGTTCTTGTACATCTGGAGGGAGCAGTGGGTATGGACTCGTTTTGATAGAGCAATGACTGTGTTGATTTTGTGACTGATAGGACAGAAGGACGAGTATTGAACATAATTAGGACGGAAGGATGGTTTATAATAAACGGTGGTGTGCAATTCATGTTGGTACCGGATGATTTTAACGTCGAGAAATGGAAGGGTATTATTGGTTTCTTTTTCAACGGTGAAGTGAAGATCAGGGTATCATGAACTCTGCGATTCAACAAATAATCTTTTATTTCCGATAATTCAATGGACTAAACGGCCATCTTTTTCAAGGATCTCATCCCCTCCCGCGGCAAGCCTCGTATTACACTCGAGACACAGGCGTCTCTCAAATGTTTATATAGATTAGATTTGAAAACTTTAGTAGCTAATAGAATTTGTCCTGTCGAAGGGCGGTTGAGCCCGAAAGCTTGAAATAAATGTAATTAAAAGAGACTCATCCCTCAAGCTTATTTATTCGAACATAATATTATGGGATTACCTATTAATAATGTACAAATGTTTTGGGTCGGCCAACGGGGAAGAACAACAATGATATTTTATATAGGAAGCATGACCTCTGGCGGTCGATTTAAACAGAGTATTTATATCTATGAAATTAAAATTTTAAATAAAATATTTTAATATAACATTTCAAATAATATCTTTATATAACATTTCCCCCCTGTGAAAAGAATAATATGGGTACAGAGAAAAGTGATAAAAGAATATAGTTAAAAAAAGATAAAATGATGATAAAGAGAATAAGGTGAGAAATAAAAAGGTGATATTCCATGATCATATTGGCTTGTTGTGAGCCAATAGATTGGAAATGGCAAAGTGATACATAATGTAATGATTGTTAAAGAGAGAAAAAAAGATGTTCCATAATCGTATTGGCTTATTGTGAACCAATAGATTGGAAATTTACAAAAAATACACATATAATATTGAAAATGAGGAAGGAAAATAAAATGAATGAAAATTAAAAGTGAGAAATAAAAGGATGATATTCCTTGATCATATTGGCTTGTTGTGAGCCAATAGATTGGGAAAAACATGAGAAAATGAAATTATTAAAAATAAGAAAAATGCATGATATTTACAAAAGTATATAAATGAAAAATGATGGATTACATTGAAAACAATATGAAAAAATAATTGCATTTGTAAAAGATAGGTGGAAACATTTGATGATAAGAAAATAAGGCATTTGTGAAAAAGCAATAAAAGAGAAAGTTTATGTACAAAAGGCAAATGTGAAAACAAGTTATGAAAATGTAAAGATTAAAAAAAATGGTAGGGCAAAAGAATGATTTAAAGAAAAAGAATCAAGGTGGACAAAAACAAAAGTTAAAATTTACATATGTTGACTACGCTAAATTTACATATTTGTTAGGTACGCTTTGAGATATTAACACAGGAAATAAGCAATAGGGGTAAAAATGAAAATTTTTGAAAATAATAACATATTAAGAAATGAAATTAATAAGAAACTATCAAAATATTAAAAGTTGGGGAATTTAAACACAAGATGGAAATGTGTGTGAAGCTATAAGGCATAGTGGTCATATGATAATCAATAGGGAATTCGGAACATATTGAAAAATAATTTGATAATTTGAGAAACATTAAGGTTTAGCTAATTTTTAATAAAGAAATTGAATGTGAGAAATATGTTATTTGTTGTTGTTGTCCTCCCGGCCGACTGTTTTGCATATAGTGTTGTGTTAAAAATTGATATGGTATATGTGTAAATAGTATAACCTTATTGTAAAAATTTAAAAACACATGGAATGAGGTATATTTAGTAACTAATTATACAAAGGAAAATAAGCTTTACAAGGATTAAAGGGTGTGATAGAATTAAAAGGGCAAAAAGAGCTATTGCAAAATTGATATTTGAAATTGATTTAACAAAAAGGGAAATAACTATAAACACAAGCGATTGAAAACTATTGTAAACAAGAGAGAAAAAGTTAAAACGGGGCTAATTATGTAAAAGGTATATACAAAGTACCTTGATATGGAAGATGGGCTGGATTTGAAGATCTCGGGAGATGGCTGGTGTTGGGCGGAAGGTGTGATGGCTGGTGATATCCAACCTCGGATGGGAGAAGGATGCTTGAAAATTCTTGAGATGGTGACGGCTATGTTTGCTTGTAGAGATGACTATGTTTGCTTGAAGATGGTTATGTTTGCTTTGATATGGCTATGTATGCTTGGAGAAGGCTATGTTTGTTTGTATTGGGCTATGTCTTGTTATAGTAGGTTATTTTTGGTTGAAAAGAGCTATTTTTGATTGAAATGAGCTATTTTTGATTGGGAAAACTATTTTTGATTGGAACATTTGCATATTTGAATTTAAAAAATTTTCTTTTGTTCACAAGTTTCTGATATCCTGTCGACTAATATTATATTTAAATAATAAAAAATGATATTAATATTTCTGTTGTTTTTTGATTATGTTGAGGATTATTGTAATGGTGATTTCAGTCGTGGTTAAATTCTTGATTGAATAATAATAAAAATAGTTTTGATATGAGAGATTGTTTTATTTGAACTAAAGTAATATATATGAATAACATAATTTGGTAAAATTACTGCCTGGCTTAAGGCGTAAGAATAAAAAAATGAAAAGCGTATTTACATAATGTACAAATGTTTTGGGTCGGCCAACGGGGAAGAACAACAATGATATTTTATATAGGAAGCATGACCTCTGGCGGTCGATTTAAACAGAGTATTTATATCTATGAAATTATAATTTTAAATAAAATATTTTAATATAACATTTCAAATAATATCTTTATATAACATATATATATATATCTGGAAAGAATAACAAGGACAAGGAAAATAGTCTTTAACAACATGGTGAAGACTCAAGACAGATTAAAATAAATTATGACATAAAATACAATGAGAGAATCTGTGAACCAGGGCATTTAGTGGCAGTTTGGACATCAGTCATGAAAATCGGAAAATGTGAAAACCTATTGAGAAAATATTTTGGCCTATATCGATTATTAAAGAAGCTGTCCAACGTAAATTACTTAATTGAGCCGAAAGATAATCCTGGCCAAGACCCATTGATTGTCCATGTCTCAAGACTCAAACCCTATTTTGAAAGAATTGATGAGGTCACTCACGAGGACATGACGACCTCTGGAAAGGGGGAAGTGTTGCATCATGGCTAATGCACGTATTTTATTTTAATTTGTAATATTATTTTTCATATATTTTAAATTCAAATTTATATTTTATATTTATTTATTTTATTAAACAGAATATATATATGTAGTAAGGTAGTCGATCCTGTAGGATGACTGTAGTGTGTTGGTTAAATGCAGTCGTTGTGACCTCAATGTTAGAGTGGGTTCAGGCGAGAATGTATTGCACCAAAGAACGAGACATGGTAGATGTCACCACGAAGATGGCGAGAGAGTGAGTGTAGCCGACGCCGGTCAGGGGAGAACTGTCTAGGGATCTGTCAATCGTGTGTCTCGAAGCGGACTAATCTGTTTGCGTAAGAAGGGGGCATACTCGACTTGTTTTTCCGGCGCCGACTGTAACTCACTCTATTTTATTTGGCACTTTGGCAATTACACTACATCTATACAACACATAGATATATATTGGAATATATTAAAACATATATATATGTAAGATCGGGGTGTATCCTGTCGACTCTCTGTAGGATTGTGTTTATCCTGTCGACTCTCTGTAGGATTGTGTCTATCCTGTCGACTCTCTGTCGAATTGGGGTGTATCCTGTCTACTCTATGTCGAATCGTCTCGACTCTCTGTCGAATTGTGGTTGCGGTGTCGACTTGGATTGTTGACTTACTGTGGGATTGCTGTGGACTCACTGTCGAATCCTGGCGAATTGTGTGGTTGGGTGGATTTGATTGGATTGGTGATTGATGGCGCAGTCTTGGTCGAATGGTGGTTTTCCACAGGGGAAGAACGAGCACACCTGGATGGGGTAGAAATAAGACCTTGCGAAAGGGAGAATGATAAGACTGACTGGAGGAGGCATTTGGCCTTTCACATGATGGAGCGGACACTACCTTGGTTGGAGCCTATATGTTGAGCAAACCTAGCTTGTAGCACGGTCACCTCCCTTTTTTCTTAACTTCTTGTCCGAGATCATCGTCATTAACTCTCTCGACTTCTCATTGGTGGAGATCCTTCCACGTGATCTCTGATGATTCGCTATCAATTGTTCATGCTTAAAGGTGATTGGTTGTTGATTTGTCATGCTTAACTGTGATTGGCTTAGTACCTCCATTGTCGCCATGATTGCAATCCTCCAGGAAGAAGAAGGTCTTTGAACTTAAGTTTCATGGGTCCATGACCTTTACTTCCTGAATGATGCAATCCTGTTAATTGTTTTTCCCCTTTCGCGAAGCCTAACTTTTATTAAATCTTTTGACGATACATTGCATAGATTGTGTTGGGGTTACATATTCCTATATACAGATTATCACATATATATTATAAACAAATTTTTATTTATTATAAAATCACCATTTGTATTTTGGTAAACTAAGTGACTTCACAGCTCTCTTTGATGTAAGAAATAAATATAAATTATTCTGGAGGCTACTTAAAGTAGAGTTATCTCATTATTCCCTTATTTACATTTTTTGGACGGTTGAAACACGCTCTGGTAAGATGCAAGACCCGGGACTGGAGAGAATCCAGGTTGAAGAGTCTGCCAAGCCGCATATAAAAGTGAATGGATATATATCTTATATATATATATATATATATATATGTATATATATATATATATATACTAGCGGATGTGTACCCGGCTTCGCCCGGGTTTGCCTAACGAATATTGTTGGTAATAATCTTCCGGAACACAGAATAATATGATAATAATATTATTCACATTATATATTTATATTTCCCATCCCTGGATACTTTTATTTTTCTGTTTATCATTACTCTTTACAATTCATCCTTTCATTCTTGGCCGACTGTTTTACATATGGTGTTATCTTAAAATTGCTTGTTTTGAATATTTTTTTAGATTGAGATTATTAGCTAGTATGTAAAAAAATTAACTCTGTTGAAATTTAATTTTGTATTTATATATAAATAAAATTAACTCTTTTGATTTTTTGTATTTATTCGATAACAGCGAAGTTACGCATGTTAATGTTAGAAAATATATTTTGATGTTAAGCAAAACCTGCTCCATCTCGTTTTACATAAATGTTGAAAATTTGGTTGAAATTGATGCATTGTAACGAAAGTTTTTAGTCAACAACACTTATGAAATTTCCATTTTATTAATATAGATATCATATATATATATATATAAATAAATAGTTGTTTAGTTTTATAGTTTAGTTTTGTATTAAAATTATCTTTATTACTTTGATTATTTAAATTCAAATTATAAAATTTGTAAATTGTTATTATTTAATAGAGAGAGAGAGAAAAAAAAAATTCTTTACTTCTTACACATCATCCATATATATTTATAATTAATAACAATAAAATTTAACAACGTAACGTCTTTTACAGTCGGCTTTTAGACGTCATTTAGACATACTCTAATTTGTATATAGAATAATAGAAGTGAGAATATATTTAATAGTATAAATTTTAGTAGTTATATATATAGAGAAAAGAGAGAAAGACAGAAACATGCACTTTTATTCAAACTAATAATAAGAGAAAAAAAAATTGTAAAGAAGGTAGATAAGATTGTTAGTATATATATATATTTTTTATAATTTTATATTTTATCCATTTTTTATATGATTTTTAAATATTTTTTATTTTATAATATGAATATATCTAGTTGTATTTAGTAATAAATCTATAATATGAATTAACTCTTGTTATAAGTTTGGTTATTATGTTTTGAAACCCTATTGGTAGACCAGACATATACAAAAAAAATTAAAATGAATTAATTAATGGAAAGAGAGATCTGCTGGACCGTAGATTATCAAATAGAAATCCAGCGACATTTCACTCCTCTTCTATTATGTCATAGATCTCTCTTAGACCGGATTTTATGTGTTAATATTAAGTTGCTTCAGTGAAACATTTATATGAACAGATCCAACAAATACAAGTGTTAAGAAATTCCAACTGTAACCTACCTCGTCCGCGACGCCCTCCTTTGTAAACAGCTATTTCTGGCTGACATTTGTTGCGGGGGGGGACACATGTCGTCCCTTCAAAATTAGACTGCTTATTCAGAAATTTTAGAACAATAAGACAACTAAAGAAGAAAGAAAATAGTTAAGGGAAGAAAGCCAAACTTTATAATCTTCACAGTTAGTTATATTAATATAACTGATTCAACCATTATTTATCTTTCAATATTCCTTTGGTTGAATCAGTTATATTAATATAACTAACTGTAAAGATTATAAAGTTTGGCTTTCTTCCCTTAACTATTTTCTTTCTTCTTTAGTTGTCTTATTGTTCTAAAATTTCTGAATAAGCAGTCTAATTTTGAAGGGACGACATATGTCCCCCCCGCAACAGATGTCAGCCAGAAATAGCTGTTTACAGAGGAGGGCGTCGCGGACGAGGTAGGTTACAGTTGGAATTTCTTAACACTTGTATTTGTTGGATCTGTTCATATAAATGTTTCACTGAAGCAACTTAATATTAACACATAAAATCCGGTCTAAGAGAGATCTATGACATAATAGAAGAGGAGTGAAATGTCGCTGGATTTCTATTTGAAAATCTCCGGTCCAGCAGATCTCTCTTTCCATTAATTAATTCATTTTAATTTTTTTTGTATATGTCTGGTCTACCATTAGGGTTTCAAAACATAATAACCAAACTTATAACAAAAGTTAATTCATATTATAGATTTATTACTAAATACAACTAGATATATTCATATTATAAAATAAAAAAATTTAAAAAATCATATAAAAAATGGATAAAATATAAAATTATAAAAATATATATATATATACTAACAATCTTATCTACCTTCTTTACAATTTTTTTCTCTTATTATTAGTTTGAATAAAAGTGCATGGTTCTGTCTTTCTCTCTTTTCTCTCTCTATATATATAACTACTAAAATTTATACTATTAAATATATTCTCACTTCTATTATTCTATATACAAATTAGAGTATGTCTAAATGACGTGTAAAAGCCGACTGCAAAAGACGTTACGTTGTTAAATTTTATTGTTATTAATTATAAATATATATGGATGATGTGTAAGAAGTAAAGAATTTTTTTTCTCTCTCTCTCTATTAAATAATAACTATTTACAAATTTTATAATTTGAATTTAAATAATCAAAGTAATAAAGATAATTTTAATACAAAACTAAACTATAAAACTGAACAACTATTTATTTTTATAATTAATTTAGATTTAGCTTGCTAATCTAATCAAATCTACTTGATATAAATCATCATTCTTATCAGTTTACTCTTTAAATTTTAAATATAGAATCACTATTATATTTTTATTATATAGTTTTTACACTATATATATATATATATGTGTGGTGAAGTCCTGTAGACTCTTGTTGAATCTTGTCGACAATAAATGTGATGAGGTATCCAGTCGACTCAATCTATGATGTGAGTTCCTGTCACTCTCGCTATACTGTGTTAACCGAGAGGAACAGTCAGGATTGGGAGTTTTCCAGTACCTCTCTGCACCTTGGAAGACCTTTTACAGTTCTCACAAAGTACAGGCAGTCGTGGTCGAGGCAGAGTGGAAAGCTTGGTAATGTCCACACAAAAAACGAAGACACAGTTGCACTAAGAAAGTTCCGTGAACAGATAAAAGTTGAGCTAGGAGCGGTAGATGGAGAGATAGAAGATTTCTTACTGGTCTACATGATGGATGAGATGGACCTGGGGTACAACCGACGAGGGTTCACGCAGATGGTGAAGTAACTGTATTTTTGGCTAAAGCGGGGGCTTTATATACCTTTCCCGAGAAAGGGAGCATCGCATTTCAACAGATGCGACAGGGGCGTGGATCGTCTGGGTAAATTGGACACTGGCGCCGTGGCAGTTTCCATTTTTAGACCTTGTTGTGGGAATTCTAAATCTATCTTGATTTTAGACGTTATGACTTCTATCTCTTGCTTCAGCTCAACTCTTAATCTATTACAGAGTTTTATTTATTTATCCTCAGTTTGTACAAAGTACATTACATATGGTGATGTAATGACACATGTCAATCATGCGTATAATCATTTACAGATGTGTTTCTATTATACAACATGAAAATCTTGTTATAAGTTATATACAATTTGGGGTTGTTGGCTTAAATTACCATATATATATTATTTAAATGGCATATTTTGGATCAAAAATAAAGCAAACATTTTATATTTAATACAAATGCCAATATTTCAATAGGTTATACGCCTAACTTCTTCAGGGCTTTTCTTGTTTTTGAATTGCTTTGGTTCATCACGCGATGCCTTCACGCGACGATATATGAATATTTACAACTCTGGGGATAAAATTTAAAATATATACACACAAAAAAATATAAATAAGAATAGACTATATATGTACATTTATAAAAATTTAAAAATAATATATGATTCCTAATAAGTATAATAAAAGAATTTCAAATTGATTTGAACTGTAAATATAACGGAGGTATGTCTATTTTTCTATTAATACTGTTGGTATCTTTCATTGAGGTCCAACTTTCTAAAAAGAGTCTTGAATGTCTATCTTGAGTGTTGTTATATATAATTTCTGTTTTTTTCAAAATTTGGTATATGGTCCTGTTTGAGTGCGTGATCTACTAAAAGTGATAATGGGCTATGGTTTTTAAAAGCTGTTTTGTGTTGATTTACTCTTTCTTCAAGAGTTTTACCGGTTTCTCCTATGTAGGTTGCAGGGCATGATTTGCATGGAATGCGATAAACTATGTTTGATTTGAATTCATGATTGCTATTATGTTTAGTGTTGGGATGGCGTAGAATTTCTTTTAGATTTGCTGTGGTTTTGTATCGGGTTTTGATATTGTAATTTTTAAGTATTCTTGTTATTCTTTCAATGCCATAATTGTATGGCAGTGCGCAATATTTATTCGATTCTTCACTATTGTTTGTGGGATTGTTAGTGGGTCTATATATATGTTTCTGGATGAAATTTCGGAGGATATTCATTATTTTTCATCTCATTGTAAAATATGTTTTGTTCAGCTTTAATATTTTTAATATTTGAGGAGCAATGGGTGGAAATTCTTTTTAATAGTGTTTTTATAACGGATAAACGGATAACTTATATATATATATAAGTAAATGGATATATATAATAATTAAATAATTTGGACCCTTTTTTGATTGTTAATTGTTATTCCTATGTAAGACCCTGTTGACTTACTGTAGGATTGGTGACTTGTGGTGGTTGATGGCGCAGTCGTTTGGTCGAAATGGTAGGGTTTTCACAGGGGAAATAACGAGAGGGAAAACAGGATGGGAATGAATCTAGGACTTCGCGAATAAGGGAGAGAAGGTTTTTTTGACTAATGGGGTACTTTCCTGTCACATGGTCGGAAAAAAGATGTTACCTTGGTGAGAAGGGGTTAGGCACGTCTTGCTCCTCGTCAGGTCGACTTCCCTACTGATTAACTTTGAGTCCGAGATTTTCCTCGTTAACTCTCTATGCCTCTCATTGGTTGAGATTGTCTACGTGGTTACTTTTGGTTGGCTGTTAGCTATTCATGATGAACTGTGATTGGATATTGGTACTTCCATTGTCTTTTCATGATTACCATCCTCCAGGAAGAAGAAGGTCTTTGAACTTTGTTTTATGGTTCCTGGGTAGTGACCTTTACTTCCTGGATAATGAAATCCTGGTAATTGCTGTTCTCTCTTTTTCGCGAGGCCTAACTTTTATTGAAACTTTCTGGACGATATATTGTGGTGGGGTTACATCTTGGTATATACAAATTATGACATATATATATTTATTATATATATATAAGTCAATGGATATATGTGATATCTTGAGAGTCTCTCGCTGTGGCGTGAAATCCGAGAGGGTCTCTCGCTTTGGGGTGGAATCGGAGAGGGTCAAACCGGTAGTAACCGAGAGGGACAGTCAGGGTGTGGAGAGTTTTCCAGTACCTCTCTGAACCTTGGAAGACTTTTAACAGTTATCACAGAGTACAGGCAGTCGTGGTCGAGGCAAAGTGGAAGACTTGGGAATGTCCATACACAAAAAACGAAGGGACACAGTTGTACTATGAAAGTTCCGTGAACAGATAAATGTCGAGCTAGGAGCAAGATGGAGATTTGAGAAGAGGTTTCTTACTGGTCTACATGGGGACATCTGACGAGGGCTTCCGCTGATGGTGAAGTAACTGTTATTTTTGGCTAGGGCGGAGGTCTTATATATCTTTGCCGAGAGGAAGTACTGGGTTTTAGCGGATGCTATTAGGGCGTGGATAGGAAGAGATATTGTACACTCTGACAACGCCCTGACATCTTGTAAGCCTCATTTTTAGATGTTGTTGGACTTCTATCTCAATCTCCTGCTTTAGCTCACCTCTTAATATATTACAGTTTTATTTATTTATCCTCAGTTTGAAAAAAGTACATTACATATGATGATGTAATGACACATGTCAATCATGAGTATAATTATTTACAGATGTGTTTCTATTATACAACATGAAAATATTGTTATATTATACACAATATAAGGTTGTTGGTTTAAATAACCATATATATATATATATATATATATATGGTAATTTAAACCAACAACCTTATATTGTGTATAATATAACAATATTTTCATGTTGTATAATAGAAACACATCTGTAAATAATTATACTCATGATTGATATATATATATGGTAATTTAAACCAACAACCTTATATTGTGTATAATATAACAATATTTTCATGTTGTATAATAGAAACACATCTGTAAATAATTATACTCATGATTGACATGTGTCATTACATCATCATATGTAGTGTACTTTTTTCATTATATATATATATATATGTTAAAAATAAAGAAGGCATTTCCTGACCACGAGCACATGTGCTTTTTTAAATGGCAGAGCGCCATCTAGTGGAGCAAAAATAAACTAAACGTTTATTCAACTTGCTCCGTGATATTTGGCCAACCCAATTTCTTGATAAATCAAGAAAAGCCATCCACGAACGCGTTTCGCGCTGTTGGCGCTCGTCAGCGTGGAGTAGGCTGTACCACTGCGACCAAAAATATTTTTTGGTCCCAGAGGCTTCTTGAGAAACCAAGAAATGGGTATTTAAGGCCAAAATTGCGTAACTACGCTTAACACATAAAAAACAATAGAAAAAATAAAAGATAAGTGGGTCAGGTGTTGATATTAAAAATAAAGAAGGCATTTCCTGACCATTTCTTGGTTTCTCAAGAAGCCTATGGGACAAAAAAAATCTTTTATGATTTATCAAGAATTTGGGTTGGCCAAATTTAAGGGAACAGGCTAAATCAATGTTTAGGTGATTTCTGTTCCACCAGATGGCGCTCTGCCTTCTGTAAAGCACATGTGCTCCTGGTCAGGATATACCATTTTTATTTTCAAAATATATATATGGTAATTTAAACCAACAACCCCATATTGTATATAACTTATAACAAGATTTTCATTTTGTATAATAGAAACACATCTGTAAATGATTATACGCATTATTGACATGTCATTACATCATCATATGTAATGTACTTTGAACAAACTGAGGATAAATAAATAAAACTCTGTAATTGATTAAGAGTTGAGCTAAATAGATAGAAGTCAAAAACGTCTAAATTCGAGATAGATGGAAGTCACAAACAACATCTAAAGATAGATTAGAAGCTGTCAGGACGGCGCCAGTTTAGAATGTCACCAGACGACCCACACTCTTCACATCTGGTGAAATGCAAAACCCCCTTTCTCAGAAAAGTTACATAAATCCCCCGTCCTAGCTAAAAATACTGTTAGTTCAGCATCAGCGCGATCCCTTGTCGGTTGTACCCCAGGCCCTCCTCATCCATCATGTAGACCAGTAAGAAATCTATCTCTCCATCCTTCGCCCCTAGCTCAACTTTTATATGTTAACGGAACTTTCTTAGTGCAACTGTGTCTTCGTTTTTTTGTGTGGACATTCCCAAGCTTTCCACTCTGCCTCGACCACGACTGCCTCTACTCTGTGAGAACTTTTAAAGGTCTTTACAAGGTGCAGAGAGGTACTGGAAAACTCTCCACATCCTGACTGTAGCGAGAGTCGAAAGGATAACACACCACAGTTTAAGTCGACTGGATACCTCATCACAGATTTAGTCGACGAGATTCTACAAGAGGCTACCGGACCTCATCTCATTACAGATAGTCGACAGGATAACCAAAACGAAGGATACCAAACGAAGAAGGCCAGATACTCCAGATAGAAGCGAGAAAGTGCAAAGATGGAAGAGCAAGCCGAACAGTCCAACGAGTCGACCGAGCCATCTGTCCCCAAACAAGAGACGACATTTGAAGAGGAGGAAACGTCGCCGCCCCAAGGGACCTCCGCAGACCCGCTGACACAGATCGCCAACGCCGGGAGCAAGCTGTCTGACAACCCCTCAACGACACAGCCGAAAATCCCACAAGACATGGAAACCGAGCAGCGATATGGCCCAAACCCTGTGACAAGTTCCACACCTTCGACCTGACATCGTCGAGACAATGCTCAAGGCAACAAGCCACAAACAACTTTCCAGAAGTTACAAGCTTCTACAAGCTCTACATGGAGCGGCTTCAACGTCAGCAGGGCGACCACCAAAGATGAAGTTTCCTGACTGAACAATCATCACACAATTGTAAGTTTAAAAAAAAAAAACCCTACCTTAACTTTATCCTCAAGTTCACAACTTGATTCCCCAAAATTTTTGTACTTATATTTTCACTTTGAGCATTTAAAATCAATTTTTACCATTTTATATTTTATTTTTTATTCAATTTTTAAAACTTTCACATTCTCATTTATCAAATTTTCTTTAATTTTGAATCAGATTATAAATTTCAAGTTATTACTCTCAATTTTACTTAAAAAAACAAATTTCGCCCATCACGCATTTTTACCAATTTACCAATCTTACATGTCGTTCCTAAATTTATCTAAAATGGCATTATCCAAATCTACAACTTAAAAAAAAATCATTATTATTATTTTTTAAAAATCTCTCATTCATCATAATTCTAAACTTATTTTTGTTTTTCTTATTAGTTATCTTTATACCAAAACACCCATTTCTTAATCAAATACTCAACATTTTGAAAAAAATCATTGTCTTATTCACCATTTACACTAAATGCCCCAATTCAAAATATTCTTGTCACTATCACGACAATGCCCTTTTAGAAGGATAATTTTCACTCTACCATAGTCAACGATTAAAAAAATCAATTTTTAAATATAAATAAACATAGGTGAAACGCATTTTTTAAATTTCAGAAATATTTTGTGATTTCTCTCCTGAGAGACAATATCTTCAAAATCACAACTAGAAAAATAACTGTCCTTCCCCAAAACAAGTTAAAAATCCAACATAGTCACACTCCCTCGTCTTTTCCTTTTACATGCATGGGTGGTCATCAACACATTTCTTTCAACAAACCTTACAACACCCTCACACATCACTCTCTCCAATTGGCAACAATTAATAGCGCGCGACTTAGCAACAAATCAATTTCGAGCCACACAAGCTCCATAACGTCGCCCCACTAAACACTCAAAAATTTCATATTAAACGTGCCACATCCACTAACAATATAAAAATTCTCGATGTGTTTCATACAACTACCACCAATGACTTTAGTTAATTTGTTATTCATGGTGAAACAGGTTAGATTTTGTACCAAACAACGACTTCACGTGACAACTTTTTATTCACATTTTTTCACTTCGTGTCACAGTGCCACACCACAAAACTTTTTCACTTTTCAGGACAAGGGCGCCTTCATGCCTGTAACACGTCTCACTCAAAGCGTGTCCACGTCGAAAGTCGAACTTTCACCACACATCTAAACCTGACATCACTGAATAACATTTTTTCTAAGTCTAAACTAACTTCGAAACACAACTACGAACACCGAGAAAATCATATCTTTCAATTATAACAGTAATATGCCAAACTCAACAAAAGAAGAGAGAAAAATCTGTTTCAAGTAAACGACAAAAATAAACACCCCGCACAAGTGACCATACCAGAAATAGAACCACCGACGATACCGAGAAAGATAGAAAGTGGACGCCATTTATGACGTCACTCCCCGAAGTCACTGTTATCTTTGGGCATGTCCTCTCTCCCCCCTCAAGGCAGATCTTCATGACCGCTGTCTACATGATCGACATTTTTTAAAACACATTTTTCACACTAACCATTTAGGTTTTCTTACAAGTCTCACCAACGCCTTAATCACAACACAACATACATTAAACATTTTTCATGATAATTGATATCACCAATTAAAACAATTTGGTTAAGTCTTATATAGACTTTATGACGCAAAAGAGAAATCATTCTCTACATATCACCATTTTGGACAAATGAAAATGTCATTTCACATATTCCCAGTTTCAGAGAGTCATAGAAACACCGATGTTTACCAAAGGGATATTATCTAGTTACACACCACAGTTGTAAACTTTTCTTCAAAAGAGACAAAAGAGACAATATTGTTCAATTTTCCACTACTTAACATTTATCTAATCATTAATGACCTTTAATTATATTCTAATTTTTGTATAAAACTTGAATAATAATTTTTTTTACCTCTCAATTATATAATCAAATTTTTAATCCAACATGATTTTCAAAAAAAAAAACTTTAATTAAATTTACTTTTATTTCTCATGATATTATTTTAGTATTGCAAAACATTTAATTGTTTCGAAATTCATTTTTAATTCATTATTATATATTTTCTATATATTACATGTTTGATTTTGTCCACCTCCATTTTTTTACCCGCAATCATATTTCTATCTTTTTATTCACCATATTTTATATTTGTTTAAATACCTTTATTATATGACAATGATTATCATCAACTACCGGGCATCTACAACAATCGTTTTCAACAATCATATTCTTTAACGAATTCCCTATACTTTATTGTTACTATCTTTTTCAGCTATTGCTTCAAACCATTGTAAAAAACGACAGCACTGTTTGACAATTTTTTTATTTCGTATTTCAACAAACTCTTTGAACACAGTTCCCCAGATTTACAAATCTCAACTTCTGGTCTGAACACGCTTCAAGAGTTCATTTCAATCATCCGCAGAGCACATCACCAACGCATGCACAAAGCGTTCACTTTTTTCAACTTTCAACTTTTTTATCAGCTCTAGCGGACCACAATCAACCTTTGATTTCATGTCAAGTCAGATCACCTACTGTCGCTACAATTCTACTTATCGCATGGCTCTACCACCCCTTTAAATAATATTAATAAGCAACTTTTCTTCAACAACTTTCAACCCAATATTCCTAAAATTGTGACAAAGCACTGTAACCCTTATACATGATCGCAAGTGAAACATTGCCTAAGAAGACGTTCAAGTCTATATCCTCGCTTTGCACCTGGATCTGAGTATTTGGTTTACATGTGCACTCCTAACAATTGCATATTCTTCAACTACTAACCCTTTCCAACGCCCGCCAATATTCTCTTAGAATGTGAATTTTTATGTCATCATTTTATTTTAATCATCATTTTTTAAAAATCAAACATAAATGTCATTTTTATTTCACTTTTATATATCCAAACAAATCATCTTGTTATAGCCCTTTTTAACCCTCACAATTTAAATTAATTAAAATAAAATTTAATTACTTAACTGTGTTAGAGAGGCTGTACCCGCTTAAACCCGGATAAACCCTTTCACTCCCGGGGCCCATCTATGGTAATTCAAACCAACAACCCCATATTGTATATAACTTATAACAAGATTTTCATGTTGTATAATAGAAACACATCTGTAAATGATTATACGCATTATTGACATGTGTCATTACATCATCATATGTAATGTACTTTGTACAAACTGAGGATAAATAAATAAAACTCTGTAATAGATTAAGAGTTGAGCTAAATAGATAGAAGTCAAAAATGTCTAAATTCGAGATAGATGGAAGTCACAAACAACATCTAAAGATAGATTGGAAGCTGTCAGGACGGCGCCAGTTTAGAATGTCACCAGACGACCCACACTCTTCACATCTGGTGAAATGCAAAACCCCCTTTCTCAGAAAAGTTACATAAATCCCCCGTCCTAGCTAAAAATACAGTTAGTTCAGCATCAGCGCGATCCCTTGTCGGTTGTACCCCAGGCCCTCCTCATCCATCATGTAGACCAGTAAGAAATCTTCTATCTCTCCATCCTTCGCTCCTAGCTCAACTTTTATCTGTTCACGGAACTTTCTTAGTGCAACTGTGTCTTCGTTTTTTGTGTGGACATTCCCAAGCTTTCCACTCTGCCTCGACCACGACTGCCTCTACTCTGTGAGAACTTTTAAAGGTCTTTACAAGGTGCAGAGAGGTACTAGAAAACTCTCCACATCCTGACTGTTCCTCTCGGTTAACACAGTGTAGCGAGAGTCGAAAGGATAACACACCACAGTTTAAGTCAACTGGATACCTCATCACAGATTTAGTCGACAAGATTCTACAAGAGGCTACCGGACCTCATCTCATTACATATATATATATCTTTTCTTATACATATAAAAGTCAATGTATGTATATATTTGTTTGTCGGGTATTAGAAAGATATATATACAAAGGGGGATCAATAAATAAGGTGAGTTATCTTATTTCTTAAAAATTGAAAAAGCAAAAATAATTTAAACCGCAGAATATTGAAATATAACATCGAGAGACTATTTAAGTTGTTCTGTTCTTTTTTCCCACGCGCGGCGCGAGACTTATAAATAAACTAAAATGGAAGCTCCCTTGAAGGATTGCACCACGCTTGAACAACGTGCAGTTATTCGTTTCTTGAATGCAGAAGGTATTCAAACATCTCAAATATGCCAAAGAATGAAAAATATCTATGGTGAGTCTTGTTTGTCTCAAAAAAAAAAAAACATTTATAAATGGGTTAACGAGTTCAAAAATGGACGAATTACATGTACCGATATTGAGCGACCTGGACGACCAAGTGTTACAGCGACGCCAAGCACGATAAATGCGGTTGGAAACTTAATTTTGGAGGATTGAAAAATATCCATTTTTACCATAGCCGACAATTTGAATATAAGCTATGAAACTGTGCACACCATTTTTAAAGAACAATTGCAATTTAGAAAATATGCTGCAGATGGATTTCACATTTCCTTAATTTGGACCAAAAACATAACATCATGTAAAACTGTATCTACAATCATTAAATTAGGTTTTGAAGTTTTAGAACATCCTGCATATAGTCCAGACCTAGCCCCCTCTGACTATTTTCTTTTTGGACTACTAAAAAAGGGGTTAAAGGGAAAGCGATTTGACTCGGATGAAGATGTCCAGAAAGTGGTGCAAGATTTTTTTCACGCGCTTCCTAAGAGTGCCTTTAAAGAGGGTATTTACAAGTTGCCAGAACGATGGAGACGATGTATAGAAAGCTAAGGTGATTATTTTGAATAAATCAAGTCCTAATTTTTAATATAGTTCTTATTTTTTTTAGTAAATTATAATTCACCTTATTTATTGATCCCACCTTGTATATACACTGTAGGATCAAAAAGTTCCCGAACTTTTAAAAAATAAAATATAAAACAAAATTTGAAAAATGTAAAATCGATTTTGCTGTAAATAACTATTTAATTTAGCAACTCCAGTAAATACGCATGGGTAGTTTTCATTTTAGGCATATTTTTGTTATAGGTATTTAGTTAGCGTCGGTTTCTGCAAGGTCATCATTTGAGCAAAGGGCGAATATTAAATTTTGTGTAAAATTAAAAAAGGTCTTTCACAGAGACATCAGTATTAATGAATGAAGCTTATAAAGACGAAAAATTGTCACGAACGCAAGTTTATTTCTGGTATAAACGTTTTAAAGATGGCCGTTAGAGCATCGCAGATGATTCAAGGTCAGGTCGGCCATTGACGTCAACAAACGGATCGCAATATTGGACAGGTACGTGATTTAATTGTTGCTGATAGAAAAATTAATATTGATAATATATCAGAAATACTTGGAATTTCGTATGGTAGTTGCCAAAAATTATTGGTGAACATTTAAACATGAAAAAAAGTGTGGTTATTTTGTCCCACGATATTTAACAGATCATGGCCCCTGCGCAAGGATGACACTCAAAATCGTGAATTTAACAGATCAAAAAAGAGAAACTAGATTATCAATTTGCAAAGATTTAATTGAAACTGCAAATAATGATTCTGATTTTTTAAAAACAATAATAAATGGTGATGAAACATGGTGCTTTCTTTTTGATCCACAAATCTAAAAAACAATCACTCGAATGGCACACTCCAAGTTCTCCTAGGAAGAATAAAGTTCGTCTTGACAAGTCCAAAGGAAAAGTAATGCTTGTAGTGTTTTTTGATTATCAAGGACTTGTCTATTATGAATTAATTAAAGAGGTGGTTACTATTAATATACAGGCATACAAAGAAATACTTGTGCGCCTTCGTGATGCGATAAGAAGAAAAAGAAACCAATTCTTTAAATCAAAACAGTGAAAATTGCGACATGATAATGCCCCTGCTCATAGAGCCATTATTGTTCAAGACTATTTGGCGAAACACTCTGTATATGTCTTGCCGCATCCTCCTTACTCTCTTGATATCGCTCCATGTGATTTCTTCTTCTTTCCAAAACGTAAAATGACGTTAAAAGGGAGGCGCTTTTCCTCGTCATCAGAAGTAATTGAAAATGCGACGGTGGAGCTAAACAAGTTTAGAATAATTGACTTTGAATTAGCATTTCAACAGATTTTTTCACGCTGTAAAAAATGTGTAGATAACCAAAGCTCCTATTTTGAAAAAATTGATGTTTATATTACTATACTATGAAAAAATAATTAATTTAAAAAAAAGTTCGGGAACTTTTTGATCCTACCTTGTATATTATCTTTCTTTATTATTTAGCTTTATTAAGGTAAATATATTTAACATGGCTTAGAATTGGCTATCAATATACAGGGTGATCCAAAAGTCCCGCACTATTTTAAAAATTAATAACTCCGCGAATATTTGAGCTAGAGCAATGCGGTAAACACCATTGTGTTCAGGATGCAATGGGATTTTTTATGGCAAATAATGAAAAATTCGAAATTGATTTTAGTTACAATTTTATTCGCCAGATGGCGCACTACCAGAATCAGAGATTCAGCGGCCAAATTGTTTGATAAATTGAAAAATATAACTGATCGACACGTATTTTTCCTTTTTGAATACCAGGAAAGAACCCTAATAACATCAAATAACAAATTAATAAAACACCACTTCGCCAAAAGTATGAAGAATTGGTTAACAATTTTTAAATACAATCAGAGATATGTAAAATAGGTAAATGCAAATTAAAACATGTAGCAAAAAAAATGATATTTTAGATACGGTTTGTGTTTCCGAAGTTAATAAATTTATAATATTTTTAATTCAACTCTCTCTCAGTATCGATTATATTTATTTTAATTCATTTGAAAAATATGTATATATCTCTGACAATTTATTTTACTCTGGAATGCCGTTGTTGTTGTCGTGTCCAATAAAGAGCCTCAGATGTATCCATGCATCTCCATCACAGCAGCAGCAATGTCCACTATCTTGGGTGTGTAAAGCTGCTGCTTCGGGTCTATGTCAAATTTCTGCAATGCTGCGGCCATTGCTGGCTATGAGAATATGTGGGTAGGTGTAAGTTCCACACTAGGACAATTGTTGCATGCCCTATAGGTTATTGTGCCACCTGGATGTATTGTCATTCCTTTATAGTGTCTTGTTATAGTTTTGTAATTTTTCTCTCAGAGTTTATTTCGAATTTTGATCTTTTCTTATTTATTGTTTAATTATCTTGTATTTTGACAAAGAATCAGCGTCAAATAATGACATTTGTTCTTTCCTTTGGCTCAACTTTCTGGCTTCCTTTGCCAATTCAAATGCCAATTCATTACCCCCGATCCCACATGGGCAGGGATCCATTGTAGAATGCAGTTATTCTCCAATGTTTCCAGTTGGGTAAGTAACGAGTGTATTTTCTGTGTGATTTTAGTATTGCCCTTCTGAATTGCTTCTAGAGCGGATATGGAGTCGCTGTATATTAAATTTCCTTCTGCTTGATGCAGGGATGGTTGGTTAAGGCATATATCAAGGGCTTTCCAGATAGCTGCCAGTTCACAAGTGAAGTTTGACGAAATCTGTCCTGCTCCTTCTTTGATTTTGATGTGCGTTCCATCTTGCAGTATTATGTTAATTCCGGCCCCTCCATAACTCAGGGTAAGGTCTGAAGATCCATCTGTATATGCTGTTAAAGGGGGTGGCCTAGCATTTTTAATCAAGAATTTGTACTATGAGGACATAGCCATTAATATTTCAAACACATTAGACCTCGAAGCCCAAGATATCAAAGTCTACCTCAATCAAAACAAAGTCATCAACATATACAATATGTATCACCCTCCAAACAATACACTTATTGACGATGGAACAATGGCTCAATTTCTTACAGACAACTCTTATTGAAGGTGACCTTAATGCCAAACATCAACTATGGGGATGTTCCACGCCAAACCCAAGAGGCAAAATACTTTCAAACATATTTGACGACAATGCCATCATGTGCTTAAATGATGGGAATCCTACCCATCATTCCTACAGCTATAATACTGCACAAGCCCTTGATATAAGTTTTTACTATCCTGACATTTTCCACAAATGCAAATAGCAAATATTAAAAAGTATTGGAAGTGATCATTTGCCTAATTTGATAGAAATTAGCACCAAGACCAAAACCAGCTCAATTAAGAAAAATTCTGGAACTTCAAAAAGTCTAATTGGATATCTTTCGAAAACACCATTATTAAAGCAGCCACAGTTTCAATACCAAGAGGTAATATTAAGAAATGGATTCCAAATTATACACACCTGGCAAAATATTTTCAAACACTTATAACTAAAAGAAATCAACTACAAAAAAGAGCACCCAACACTAAACAAATTGTAGAACTGAACTGAACATTATGAATGCAAAAATAAAAAGATTATACGTAAATGTGAAAAGGGAAAAATGGAAACAAACTTGTGAAAACCTGAACCCAAGAAACCCAAATACAAAACTTTGGAATTTGGCAAAACAAATTGACAGATCCCAGTCACAAACCGAAAAAACTAATATGATTAAGAATACAGATGGTACACCAGCAACTAATGACAAAATTGCTGCCAATCTTTTAGGTAATTCATATCAAATAAGTAGTAAAATCAAGGTTGAAACAAAGGCCCGAAGGATTATTCATGACTGTAAAAAATGTCACCAGCACTCATAATATTTTCCATGAAAAAAATCAATATGAAAGAGCTAGCTTATGCATTAGAAAACACTGACCTAAACAAGACTCCTGGGCCAGATGGAATCCATGGCCGAATGATATCAAACTTGGGCAAAATTGGCAAAGAAATACTTCTTAATATTTTCAATAACTCCTGGAAAACTGGAAAATTGCCTCAAGACTGTAAAAATGCAACAATAATTCCCATTTAAAAACTTCACAAATCTGCTGATGACCCAAAAAACTACCGACCTATCTCCCTCACAAGTATTTGCTGAAGATTAATGGAAAAAATTATACTCAGACGACTCACCTACCACCCCGACACAAGAAATCTCTTACCAGAAGAACAATATGGATTTAGGAAAGGACATGGGACAATAGACCAACTCTTATTTTTCACACAAAAGGTAAAAGATGCACAAAACAGAAAACCAACTAACCCCACAATAGCTGCTTTTTTAGACCTTACACAAGCTTTTGATAAGGGGTATGGAAAAACAAGTTAATTACAAAATTATACAAACATTTCAAAATTGATGGAAAAGCTATCACTTGGATAAATGATTCCCTTAAAAATAGATACATCAGGGTCAAATATAATGGCACTCTATCTAAAACCTTCAAATTGTATCAAGGATTACCACAAGAATCAGTCCTTAGCCCAAATCTCTTCACCCTATTTATTGCAGGCATAGAAGAAACATTTTCACATAAAACCAATATTGGACTTTTCGCTGATGACATTATTCTATGGAGCAGCAACACTAACTGGAAAAAAGCTGAAAGAGATTTGAACAAGACTCTTCTCCACCTAGAAAAATTTGCTAATAAACATAAAATTATAATTTAACCCCCAAAAATCTGAAACCTGTCTTTTTACTACCGATAAGAAACTATACAAAATAAGACCAAATATTATTTTGAAAGAGCAACAATTGCAATATAATAAACATCCTAAATATCTCGGCTACACCCTGGATCCAGACATTAACTCCAGTAAACATATTGAAGGAGTTGTTAGAAAAGGAAGAAACCGACTAAAAATCTTGAAATGTATTTCAGGAAGAGTGGGGAGCTGAAGCAACAACACTAAAATTAACTTACACATCTCTAATGAGACCTATCTTGGAATATGGATATCAAATCTATGGTACAGCATCTGAAACAAATCTAAAATCACTGGAAAGGATACAACTAAATGAAGCTAGAATTATTACAGGTCTTCGAAATACCTGCCCTAATAATATTGTACTTTACGGGGCAGACATTATGCCCTTAAAGGATAGAAGAAGCTACAATCTGCCAAAATATATAAACAAAATCAAGAGTTATGAAAACAAACACAGAAATTTCAATTACATACTTGATTGGGAACCCAATATAAGACTCAAAAAAGAAGGTCCTCTCCACCTGGCCAAAAGAAATGGATTTTTAAAATATAAAGTGGAAAAATATTATTTAGCAGAAAAAATATCTCCATGCGAATCACTAACAAAATGTTATTTTTAAAGCCACTTTAAATGAACCCACCAACAAACAATACCAAAATCCAGAATACTTAAAACAATTATCATTAGAAATAATTAATAAAATTCCTAAAAATGTAATAACTATCTATACCGATGGTAGCAGAGACAAGTTGGGACACACTGGCAGTGACTCTCTCATTAAAACCACAAATGGCAATGAGAGAATAAACAGAAGAAACCCAGATTTTTACTCAGTCATCAGATCAGAACTTATAGTAATCTATGAAGCCTTAAAATCCATCAAAAACACTAAACATCACGATATATGGATTCTTACTGATAGTAGAAGTGCCATACAACACTTGGGTCACACAAGGGAACTTAGAGACAAAGTAAGCAGGAACATAATTGGTTATCTCCAAAAACTCTCGATACCTCAAAAATTCACCTTCAATGGATACTCTTACATGTTAGCATTGAAGGCAATGAAGCTGCTGATGCGCTAGCGAAAAAAGGCACAAAAGAACCCTTGCTACAGAAAAATAAACTTACTTTTAAAGAAATAGAAACAGTAGCCAAAACAAAAATAAACAAGAACTGGAGGATCCCACCTAAGCACAGTTGGTACACCCTAGAAGCAGATGGCCACCCAGACCTTTCGGTCCACAAGCCGGCATCCGAAGCATGCCCTTCGCTGCTATTCTGTTCAACTCATAAGCCAAGTAACGGTATCCAAGCTAGAGCTTGGACATTGTACCTGGAAACACCACCTCCCAGACAACGTGTCTGGAAGGATTTCTATACCGGTGGCCTTTAAACACAGTAAAAGAGGAAACTATCTACTGTGTCCAGCAGGGACCGCGGAGAGGCGGCCCCCGGTCGACTCTGTTCACTCACAGCTGAGGAAAAGCTCAGCTGCCACGTCGTGGGCTTTCTCAAGAAGCTTGCTGTGGTTTCTCAGCAGCTTACTCTCGATCGCGCCCCTCGCCCTCCTTCTCTCTTCCTGCACACCCCCTACCCTTGGACAATCCAAGACGTAGTGGCGTGCATCCACATCCCTTTCTTCATAGACGCAATCAGGGTTTCTCTTAATTTTAAATCTGTGGAGACTTGGGGAAGAGCCCATGCCCCGAACTACCCTAATGAATTGGTGGGACATTACCTTACAGAGGTACTTGGATGCTGTTACCCAATTGAATACCTATCTCCCCTTCACACTGTTCCTCCATCTGTCCAACCATAAGTCCTGGACGTGCCCCCTGATCCTCCTATAAACTTCTTTCTTGGTCACTGGGGTCCTCAGTGATCTACCTCTAAAGCATCCTGCCTTAGCCAGCCTGTCTGCGAACTCATTACCTTCGATGAGGCTGTGTCCCCTAACCCAATGGAGCTCCGGAGCCCGTGTTATCATCTACAGCTCCTGGATTATTTGATGCGCGAGTTGCCCTTTCACCAGATAGATGGCGACGAGGGCCGACATACAATCTGAATAGAGGCGGTCCGGGCTGAAGTTCTTCTCGGCACACACTCTGAGGGCTACCCTGATCGCAACCAGCTCGGCTGAAAAGACCAATTTGTCCACTCTGAGTTTTAAGCTTTCTTGGAAGATCAGCTCTCCATTAGTTATAATCACTACTCCAGCTCCAGTATTGGTTTCAGACTTACTACCATCAGTGAAAACCTCCGTGCCAATCCCTGTCGGCCCTCCAGGACTCCAATTCCACTTTGGCAACCACTGCGGAGGCTTCCTTGGGTCCCTCTTCCATTCCGGGGCACCCGCTTCAAGTCCCAGGGCATCTTCGCTGTTCTCATAGATCTTCTGTCTGATGGTCTCCTCCTCTAGTTTCAATCCCAGGGGAATAAGCCCAGCGAGGACCAAAAAGGCCTCACTGCTGGTAGTGCGATATCCCCCTGTGATTCTGAGTGCCGCTGTCCTCTGCACGCTCTCTAGAGTTTTTGCCACCTTCTGATCCCTGTTATAGCAGGATTGGCTCGACACAGGAGAGGCAGAGGTTCCTAAAAATAGTACCCTCCTTCTCCCCCCCTATTGAGAGCCAACCAGGACAGGCCTCCACAACGCCTCCCTTCCTCTCGCCACCATCTTCTCAGCCTGGTATTGCCAACCCATCTTGTCATCAATGACCACCCCCAGGATGGTCATCCTATTGACCAACGCTACCCTCCGTCCTCTCATCCGGATAGCCGGCTTGTGCTCCCATTTGATCCCTTTCCTTTTAGTTCTTATGTCCCTAGGCTTAAAGCTGAGGGCTTTAGTTTTGGAGACATTGAACTTTAGGCCAGAGTCATGGGCCCAGTTCGAGAGGATTTGGAGAGAATCTTCAACACACTTCTCAGCCCTATCTCTCGAAAAGCCTCAATGATGAGGAACTGGTCGTCAGCATAGAGAACCAGCCAGGCTCCCTCAGGTAGCTCCTCCTGGAAAACGGTGTTTACCAGGATATTCCACAGAATAGGTTCGCAGCAAGAGCCCTGGGGGCAACCCCTAGCACAGTTTCTTACCAACTTCCGCCCACCAAAACTGAGGCTAATCCGTCTATACCTCAGGAAGTCACGAACCAAGCTGCACAAATTATCAGGACAACCCATGTCTATCAAATTTCATCAGTTTGTTCCAGCTCATGGAGTTGAACGCGCCTTCAATGTCCAGGGCCACGAGAAGAACCCAAGTACCCTTATTTAAGCCCATCTTAACCCCCTCTAACACCTCGTTCAGAGCCGTGGTTGTGGAGTTCCCTTCCCTAAAACCATGTTGGAAAGAGGAAAGGAGCTCATTACTCTCTAGCCAGTGCTTCAGTCGCTGAGCTAGTAGGCTATCCAGGACCATACCTAGACACACTAGTAAAGAAAGCGGACGATAAGGGCAACCTTCCATGCCTCAGGAAAAGTACCAGTGTCCAGGCACCTATTGAAAAATCTGGCAAGAAGTGATGGGTGCATTCTTAACAGGGCTTTCACGACCGTGTTATCGATCCCTTCGGGACCAGGAGATTTCCTTTTCCCGAACTTGAAAGCCGTCAGTTTCACCTCATTCTCAGAAAAGGGCGGATCCACCAAACCACAAGTGGTCAGAGAGATCTCGTCCTCTGGTCCCTCGTTTCCGAAGTGCCGATCTTCTGCTTTCGAGCGAGTAGATCTAGAACACATTCTCTCTGAATTTTCTCATTGTTGGTGGATGAAACAGCACCAGTGATTAATTTGGCTGCTTTTGTTTGAACACTGTCTAGTCTTACTTTTAGTGATGAGCTTGAGGGAGCCCAGACCGGTGTTGCATATTCCATTATCGGCCTTATTAAGGTGATATATGTTGTTCTGAGAATTCTGGGTTTTTCTCCCCAATTTGTTCCACATAGCCATCTCAGAATGTTTAGTTTTCTGGTAGCTCTATTTGAGGTGCTAATTATGTGTTTTGAAAATTCCAATTCCTCATCAATGACAGTTAAAATAATTTTATTGACATCTTGTCAATACATACAAAGTGCACAGTCTGCACTATTTAAAAAAGATAAGATGCATTATATACACTATGTACAATGAATATGGTGCCTCTGCAAGCGCTGCAGAGTTTGGTGGAGAATCGCCAGTGGGTCTCCAGCGACACCACGCATTTTGCGATCTACGATGAATACGTAGATCGCGTACTTCGCCGCTTAGGAGATGGTGATGGCGTGGTCCTCGAGACCAACTGGAAAGATTCAGGACCGCAGTATCAAACCTAGGTATTTTGGATTTCTAATTTTATCAATTATTTGCTTGTTTATGCCTATTTTGTGGTTATATTTATGCCTTTTTCCTTGTCAGTGGAGAAGACGCATAGGTTTGGTTTTATTGGGTTTATGGTCATTTGGAGTTCCATTGCCCACTTCTCCAGTCCTCTCATTGATGTGTTCAGTATTTTTTACGATTTTTCTATGCTGCTACTTGTGTCCCATATGGCTATATCGTCTGCATAACAGGCAACCTTTGAGTCTTCAGTGAGGTAAGGATGGATGTCGTTAATATATAGCAGATAGAGTAGAGGACTGAGCACAGATCCTTGAGGTACACCAGCCCATGTTCTTCCTTCCTTGGAAAATTCTCCATTGACCCAAACCTTTACCCTTCTTCCCCTTAAGAAGTCTGCAATCCAGGTTAAGGTTTCTCCTCTAATTCCGATGTTGTGCAGATTTTCACGTAATTTCTCCCTCCACACTCGATCAAAAGCTGAGGTCATATCAAGGAATAAAGCCGTGGTCTTCTTTGGCGGTTTTTCCTGGAAAGAATCTATTATTGATTGACAGAAGTAGAACAGTTGATCAGTCGTACAGTGCTGGGATCTATAGGCAGTTTGGTAGAAGTTTATTTTATTATTGTTAGTGAGCCAGACTATGAGCCTAGAGTGGATAATTCGTTCTGTTATTTTACAAAGTATGCTGGTGAGAGCAATTGGCCGATAGTTCTTGGATTCCTTGGCATCTTTGTTTGGTTTCAGTTTTGGCACAGTAATTGATATCTTCCAATTCTTTGGTAGCTTACCAGTTTACCATGAAATGTTCAGTATTCGTAGGAGTTGTTTATTAGCTTTGTCTTCAAAGTGTTTAATCATTTGACCAAAGATTAGATTATCTCTTGGTGACCTCTTGGATTCTTTTATTGATGAGTTTAGCTCATTCAGTGTGAAGTCTCTCGAGAAAATATCTTGTTGATGGAAGTTTCTTGCTTGTTTAACTAACTGGTTTATATTATTTTCAGAGTCCTGTCTTCATTCGTATAGTTGAGTATGGAAGTGCTTGAAAGATATTCAGCAATTATGTTAGTCATCTGTTTGTTCTCGTTCTCGCTGTTCTATTCATATCGGTTAGAGTATTGGAGGATTGGTGTTGGTTTTGATTGTTTTCTAACACTCTAATCATATTACAGTGTTGGCTGTCCTTTCTTGGATCCATTTTTTCGCAGAATTCTGCCATTTTTCTCTTTTTTGCATATCCAAATTTCTTGTTCTATTTTGTGACTAATTTCAACGTGTTACCTTCTCTTTTCTTCTGTTTTATTTTTTAAAGAAGTTCATTGATATTGTCTCTCTCTGCAATCATTGCCTCGATGTTGTGGCCCTTCCAGTAAGGTATCCACAGGTCTAACGTCTCCTTCTAGGTATCGATGCTTTTGCAGCTTTTGATATATTCGAAGAGAAGTTTTCCAAGTTTTTGTCAAGCGTTCTGTAATTCAATTTTTCGTTGCACAGTTCTTCAAGCTTTTCTGTGAATTTTTTTCAAGTCGGCTTTCTTAAAGTTCCATGTTCTTTTATTCTGTTGGACATTCTCAATTTTGAAGTTTAGGGTTGTTAAAATTGGTCTGTGGTCACTGATTGCACCTCTCAGGATTTTCCATTGTGTTGTGGGTGCGATGTTGAAATTTATCGCTGTGATGTCTATTGCGGATTCTGTGCCTGTGGACTTGGATAGATAGGTGTTCTCTCCGTTATTTAACGGTGTAAGGTCGAGGTCGGTTAGCATGTCCTCAATCTGCTGACTTTTGTTATCCTGGACAGGTGATCCCCAAATTGAACTTTTGGCGTTAAATTCGCCGAGTATGATTGTGATATCCGAAGACGCTTCACTTAATGTCTCTATTGTGTGTACCCATACAAAATTCAAAGATTTCACGAGCTGAAAGTTGGCGATTTTGAGATGCGTCAATAATTCGCTGCATGGGTTTTCCGGAAAATTGATATTGATGAAAACTGGCTGTCGAATGTTCTGTGGACAGATGATGCTCACTTTTCTCTAAATGCAGAATTTAACATTCAAAACAGCCGCTTTTGGGCAACAGAAAACCCTAAGAATTTTACAGAAATGCCACTTTATCAGCCTAGAGTTACAGTTTTGTGTAGGTTCACTTCTTTTTTTTTTTTTTATTGGGCCATTTTTCTTTGAAAAATCAATGGAAGAACTTTTAAAACCGTTTTTGTAACTGTTGGTGAACGTTATGTTCAACTTTTGAGAGAAAAGGGTATTCCCATATTGCAGGGAAAAGGCACTAAGCGAAATAACATTCATGAAAGTTGGAGGACCTCCTCATATCTCCCGAGGTGCCAAACAATTGCTGAAGAATACATTCGTTGAAAATCGTGTGATAAGTCGCCACTTTATATACCAGTGGCTTCCAAGATCACCAGACTTGACGCCTTGCGATTTTTGGCTATGGGGGTACATTAAGTCGCGTGTTTATCGATGCTGGCCTACCACATTGGCCATGTTTAAGGCTTCTATCAGATGGCACGTTTTATCAATTTCAACAGATATGTTATTTAATGCTGTCCATTCTGTCATTTATCGTCTACAGGCGGTGATTGAGAATGAAGGGTGCCACATTGAGCAAGGATTGTGACCTAATACAAGAGAGAAGGCAGTTACCTCATGTGTTATATAAGCTGCCATGTATTATATTTTCTACCAATATTTTGCAGCTCTTTGTGTTGGGATATGGGGATAATAAATGCTGTCCTCACATCTTGACTCTTTTTTTTTGTGAACAGTAATATTTTGTTTGTCATTTGCTCACATATTATGTCGTGCAAACCAGAGTGTTATAACTCCTCGAATAACACTGGTACACACAATTTTTCCCCTTATGTTTAGTTTTTCGCTTTTCGCTCATTAGAAGAAATAGCATAAGGAATATTTTCTGTACACCAATAACTTTAGAAATTTTGTGCAAAAAAATAATACAAAATGATTTTACTACCACGTTTCTCAACGCAAAAGGTCGATTTAAAAAATATTTTTATTTGAGGGGACACATTTTTTAAAATTGGGTACAGTATGAGAGAGAGTTGAATTAAAAATATTAGAAATTTATTATCTTCGGAAACAAACCGTATCTAAAATATCAATTTTTTTTCTACATGTTATAATTTGCATGTACCTATTTTACATATCTCTGATTGTATTTAAAAATCGTTAACCAATTCTTCATACTTTTGGCGAAGTGGTGTTTTATTAATTTGTTATTTGATATTATTAGGGTTCTTTCCTGGTATTCAAAAAGGAAAAATACGTGTCGATCAGTTATATTTTTTCAATTTATCAAACAATTTGGCCGCTGAATCTCTGATTCTGGTAGTGCGCCATCTGGCGAATAAAATTGTAACTAAAATCAATTTCGAATTTTTCACTATTTGCCATAAAAAATCCCATTGCATCCTGAACATAATGGTGTTTACCGCATTGCTCTAGCGCAAATATTCGCGGAGTTATTAATTTTTGAAATAGTGCGGGACTTTTGGATCACCCTGTAGATATGTTAGTTGAACAGGTCACTCTCATTTGAGTATGTTATATTTTATTAGAATATTTTTTTCTGTTGTGTACAAAGCTGCCGATAAAATGCATTTTTTTATCATTGTAATTCTGAAAGGAATCGCAAATTCGCTTATTATATTCTACAGCTGTATGGAAATTGTAGATCGTATTAAGAATAGAAGATATGAAAAGTGATAAAACTTCCACTGAGTGGTCACTATTTGTGCCCAGCCAACTAGGGCACTTATATAATGTATATAATTGAGGCCAAAAATTATTTTTGATGCATTAGCGGAAGAGGAATGCTCGATGTAAATTACTCCTACTCACCGTACAAAACTGGCGTCCTTAGTTTCATTAAATACCTTCACAAAGAATCCCCCTTCAACGCCGACTATAAAAACAAATCAGTCAAATACAATATGCTGAAGAGTTTCAAACATCCGAAAGCAGAAATAATTTGCTACGCAGACGACGTTTCTATCATTTGCTGGAGCAAGTCTGTCGAGAATCTCAAAATATTAAGCGAATATATTCTATGCTACGCGTGATTCAATGGTGTAATAGGAATAAATTATCAATAAGCCCAGAGAAAACGAATTTACTTTACTTACATAATAAACCTAAAGTTCCAATTGAAATACCGAATATTATTTTAAACCCAGTAGATCAAGTTAAAATATTAGGCATAAAATTCTCAAATCATAATATAAAAAAGATTAATTTTACCCCACATATCAACGACATTTTGTGCAGGATCGTAAGAATGAAATATTTTCTGTTTTCACTTTGTGGAAAGATGTGGGGAATAAATACTAAAAAAAGAAAACTTTTCTATAAACAATTATCAGGCCAGTTCTTACGCATGGTTCAGAACTATGGTGCAAATTTATAAATAAGCGATGCAAAGAAAAACTAAATTCTACTCAATATCAAATTCTTCTTTGGGTGAGCAGATCCTACAAAACTACATCTTCCAACTGTGTCCATAGTCTTGCGAACATCCCCCTTCTCTCAGATTATATTGAATCTAAAATAATTAAATATGATTTGGCTCATCTTTCGATAGAGGATCAAAATACTTATAGACCACATTCTCCAAGTATAATTGGATCATTTTTAAGTGCAAAAATGGATGAATTATTTCTAAAAACAAATGAAACATTCCAAAGCTTTTTCTCGTTTGGAATTCCAACATATTTCCGCTACAATTTTTATAATACCCAGTTTATAACGAACCATGGAAATTTTAAGGGATTTTTATAAAAAAATTGGCGCGGTTGAAGACTCTAGCTGTCATTGTGGCAACGAATTCCAGGACTCAAGACACCTACTGCTGGAATGCTCACTCTTCTTCACCGCTAGACAACATACAATAAATAATGTTGTAGATCTATATCAATTTGTAAATAGCAGAGAGAATTATCATAGGTTTAACTATTTTTGTAAATATATTTATGATTTTCTTTCAAACCTGAAAGGTTCAGGTTCCTAATATATATTATTGTTCATCTTTTTATTTCGATTACTTTTTCTTGCATAATATGTTTATAACTGTTTCTGTTTAAAAAAAATTAAATCGACGCAATTATCCCTAGCCGGGATATCGCGTTTTATGTGTTGAAATAAATAACATGGTAGATTAGATTGACAAATCTGCTTGATGAACAAGGCACTTCCAATATTTTATTATTTCATCGAAGGCAGAAGGAAATTATTTATTTTCAAAAAATAATCTCAAAATGCGCGTAAATAATTTATTTTTTTTTGTATACGAATTTCTGACAAATTAATTTGACAAAACAGGCTGGGAAGTTTAGGTACTGATGGGCTTGGCTTCTCAAAAAAATTGTTTATTTGGATAAGTGATAACCCAGGATTCTGGAATTGATTTAGGGAGAGTAAAAACTTTAAAATTTTGTGTGAGAGATAAATTATTATAGAAAAACAGATTAAAATATCAATAAAATTTGTGTGATCTGTTAAAAAAAATATTATTTAATATGTGATCATCACAACACACAACATAACTTTGAAACACTTCTAAGGTTTCTTTACCCACCCAGACCTGAATATATTTTATAAGAATCTTAAAGGCTATTGAAAATATATTTATTTATTAGAAAATTATATAAATAATGTTACAAGAACTGGTTAGAAAAAACGAACAAGATAAGTATGAAAAGATTTTAAAAAGATGTCGCCAGAGGTATCCAACTGAATTTAAAGAAATATTTGGAGATCAAGGTTTAAATCAGTTAGTAGAAATAGGATCTGGAAAATTTGGAAAATGTTATAAATTTGAAGACAAAATTTATAAGCTTTTCATATTAGATAAAGACAAAAAGGGAAAATACTATGGGTGGGGTGCTCTTCAGGAATTGTCAATCTTCCAAGCACTGTCCTATCTCCGTGAAAATAAAATCCATCAGACCCAGGGCTTCACCAGACTTACCAATTCTTGGATTGTATGGGACTTTCCCATTAAAGAAGAAACCGAAAAAATGACAAACCACAAAGAACTTTTTATGGTGTTTGAAATGGAAAATAGTGGAGAACCCCTCAAAAAATTTATTAATGGCCAATTGAATTCAAATCAGGTAGTGAGTATCATGGCTCAGATCGGTTTGGCTTTGACTGTAGCTGAAAAGGCGTTCCATTTTGAGCATAGGGATCTTCATAATGATAACATTCTGTTGGCCTCAACAAATGAAGAGTATTTGGACACTGTCATTCACCACGGCGAGATATGCCGCACTAAACTCTATGGCTACAAGGCAACTATCATCGACTTTGGGTTATCACGGGCCTTACTCGATGGTACAGTTTGCTATAGTGAACTCCTAGTTGATCAGGAAGACTTTAGGGCAAAAATCCTCCGGAACAACTGGAAAAGATATTCACCCAAAACTAATCTAATTGCCTTTATAGATCTCTTCAAATATCTGATTGAAAATTGTTCTGAGAAGGATAAAGAATGGATCTCAAATATTAATAGCTTCAATGAAAAAGCAGACTGTTTCAGTGGGCTGAAGAGCTGTCTTAGTCAATTTGGTTGTTCCTTCATTGGGCAGGCGACTTCTTCGGGAAAGCCTAAAAAAAATTGAATACCAATATTGACGTTGATGTTTTAACAAATAGTTGTGACATTCTGTCAAGTTTCTTTCTCTCATATTCTTATGTAAATAAAAATATCAAAATATATTTTATCTCTTTTTATAAATGAAATTGCATCATTTCTAACTTTTGAAAATAATATTGCTGCATATTTCCTTCTAATTAATATTATTTACTACTAGCGGACGTACCCGGCTTCGCCCGAGGTTTTACCCGAGTAAAGGTTTGTCTAGCGAACATTTGTTAAAACATGCCGTGTCATCCTGAATTTTGTCTTTCCTAATTTTCTACATTAGAAAATCATAGTTTTATCTAGTTAACATTTTTTCCCGTGTCACATTGCCGTGTCATCCTGAGATAATCTTACTTTTGATAAATAATATTTAAGATAACAAACTTAGTGATAAGAAAACTTGTTAACATCGTCACAATGGGGGCGCTGCTTGCGAGTTAAATATACAAATCTGCAAATAACTCTAAGGATATTCAAGATATTCATGAAATTATTTTTTAAAAACCTTCCCGGTGATATACCTAATAATATCCCAAAATTCCACGGCGATTGGATGTATGGTTTTTGAATCTATAGAGTACAGACAAACAGACATACAGACATTCAATTATATATATATAGATTGTATGAAATTTTGTATATATTAACTTCATATTGCCATTAAGAACGTGTGTTAATATTTATGCTTAGAGATGGTCTGTATGTATGTTAAAAATTGTTAAACGATTTATATATAAAATGAAAATGTGTTTTAAATAAAAGATATTACAAGATATGCAAGTAAACAATTACCTGTAAATAATTAACTCATATTTTTCAAGAAATTAGGCACCTAGGCGAATCCTGTGTAGGGCATAGGTCCCTGGCTTGTTGTTAAATATGTTGTTTTACAAGTAGGTAACTATGTGGAGTAGCTGTTGTTGTCGTGTCCAATGGAGAGCCTCAAATGTCTCCATACATATCTATCACAGCAGTCGCAATGTCCACTTCTTGGCAAAATTTCCACTGTTTAACTACGGTCCAATGTAGAAGTTAAATTGTCACTTCAGTGGTACTTTAGTCCCAAATTATATTGTCTAATATCGAATGGATTTGGTCATTTCCGTGGTTCTATATAATACAAATATATATTATCATGCTCAGCAATGGCCGCAGCAAATTGACATGGATCCATAACAGCAGCTTTACACACCCAGATTCATGGAGACATCTGAGGCTCTTCATTGAACACACACAACAACAAAAACAAAAACAACATATAAATTAATTTTATGAAGTCTATTTCGAAGTCATTTAAGTGGTTTAGTTTCGCTATTCATGCCTATTCAAATGGTTCAAATTTAATTCGCTGAGTACACGTGCTCCACTCATAGCTTACATGGTATTAGGCCTCGAATACTGAAGTAACCAATAATGCAGCCCGAGATACAACATCAGGGTCTAGAGTCTAACCCGGATTCTTTCATTTTTCAGTCCCGACTATTCTATTTTAAAGAAATTATAGTCCCAGAGTACAGAATAATAGCATTTCACTAAGTTGCGTTGTCATGTCATTGTTATAATATTGTCACGTAGAAATTAGGAAAGACAAACTTCAGAATGACAAGGCAATTTATTTAAGGCAAAGACAAAATCAACATTTATAAGATACTAGAGATTTCCTCCGAGTGCAATTTCTTCGTACTGAAAGTACATCAATAATAAATAGTAAAAGTGCCATAGAATAGCAATACAGAACTAACACATAAACCACAGGCAAAAAGTGTGTGTGATGGCCAAAATTGTATTATATTAGTGTTTTAGGTATTTGATTTATTATTTTTTGTTGCAATCTATTTAGTTGTTTCAAAATTAATATAGTTTAAATAGATGGCAACTTTTCCACCCAACCCCCGAGGTACCCGCCCCAGCGCATTAACCCTTGAAATGGCCTGAGTTGAGTGAGTGACTGAGATGGATCTTGACTGCGATG
>CP092865.1:24113442-24258809 GCA_030710605.1 Cordylochernes scorpioides
AGTAGCGCTAATTTTGTAAAGTTTTTTTTATTGCATTGTGTGCACTTATCGTAACTTAGTAATATAAATTTCTCTTTCAATACTCAATACTTTTGTAAAAAAAAAGTAACAATCGTATAAAAATATATTTAAAAAAAATTACGCTAGCAACTTGAAAAAAAAAAGTATAACTCTCATTGATCGCTTAATTGGCCTGGTGTTGTTACTTCGCCTCGTATTTACTCCGCGTAAAAAAAAAGTTCTTCAAATGAAAAAAAAAAATACTAATCAAAATGTAGCAGAAAATTTTTCTTCAGGTGTATAAAAAGCGACATGGAAAATTTGTTACCAATTGGTTGAGTAGTTTTAGAGTTTATCGCGAAACAGACATTGATTAATTATATATTAAAAGTAGTAGTAGTAACATAACCCAGGCTCCTTGAGCGTATCCATAGATCACCAACTACCCGGGCTGTCCTGTGGAGTCTGTCTTGGTAGCCTTAGTGAACCAGTTCACTAAGTGTTTCCAGGCCGGTTTGTTTCTTGGTAGATTCAATAGGGAAGTGTCATTGAATGAGGACAGTCCAATAAGTGTAGCCGTTCTGGGCAGCTGACATGATCTACGGTTTGGTCTTTCTCTTGTCAGTGTGGACATGTTGGATCAGGGACTTGTTCAATTCTAGCCATATCGGCTTGAACATATCCATGTCCTTATAGTAGGGTCGTGGTTGATGTCCATAGATGTATTTTTTTAGTTTTTTTTTAAGATGGCCGGAAGTGGGTGAGAATTTTCTCAGGTGTCGATTTGATGGGTCAGAGACGAATATATCGGTCCATAATTGGTGTGGAAATTGTTTGCTCCGTTTTCTCGCCACTTTTAAATATTATTATTTATTTAGGTAACCCGGATTCCTGGAGCATACTACAGTCGCCAACTATCCGGGTTGGTCTTTAGACTTCACGTCTAATGGTGGCAGCAGACATCCAGTTTATCAGGTGTCGCCAGGCTGACTTGTGCTTGGGGATGTTCTGCAGGTCTTCAGGGGCAAATATATTTATTCCTAGGAGGGTGGCTGTTTGGAACCTATGAAGGTGGTAGGCGGGACATCTGAAGAGAAGGTGGTCGACAGTTTGGTCTTCCTCGTGGCAGTGTGGGCAGGTAGGATCGTCTCTAGATAATTTTGCAGCATCGGCTTTGACAAAGCCATGACCTGTGAGGATTGTGGAGGTGGTGCCACAAAATTTTATTTTGGGCAGGATCGCCATGAGAGTGTTTGGGAATGCAGCTATTCTCCTGAGGTTTCTTGTGGAGTGATCTGTGACATATAAATTCTTCCAGAGTTGGAGTGAATACTGTTCGCTGCGGGCCCGAACAAACTTTTTGGATAGAGTGGAGTAGGATATGGGCAAGTTTGAATCAGCTGCTGCCTTGGCTAATTTATCTGCATGCTCATTGCCTTCTATGCCACTGTGGCCTCTAACCCAGCAGAGCTGTACGTTTAAATAGTTTAGATTGCGAACTATCTCAGCTATGAGTGAGGTTTTTGGGAGTTCTGGGTTACAAATGGCATGGAGAGCTGCCAGGCAATCAGAAGCGATTGCTGTTGGTTGTCTTTGCATGAGCTGAATCACTCTAGTGGCGTATAGGATAGCAAGTAATTATACCTGGAAGGAGGTGCCAAGATCATGGAATTTTAGTTGTATTGGAGTGGAGGGGGGTGGCAGAAAAACTGCGCCGCCTACGCCTTTGAGGGACCGCGATCCATCGGTGTATATGATGGTTGCATTTTCTGGAAGAGACTCTGAAAACTGAAGTAGTTTTCTAAGGGGTGGATAGTGGACTGCGCTCGGCCCTGGACGTGTCTCAAAAGGACCATTTTTAATGCTTCCTTGTACGCCAGATATGCCTTGATTGAAATGTCCAATGGAGGGCCGCCAGTGAGTGAGATAGCTGGGATTGTGTGGGTACAGCCCCCCCCCTAATAAGAATTTTAGCGAATTTATAGTGGAGACTACGTAGTTTGCGAGTGCCATTGGTGTCGAACACTCTCTTGCCCCAAACACCCGAGCCGTAGAGCAGAGCAGGGAGAATTACCATCTTGATTATTTTCAGGCCTGAGCTGTAAGTGAGTCCATATTGTTCCCTAATTGTGCTAATTAATCGAGGAAGCATCCATTTGCATTTGTTGAAAATGTTGTCCGAGTGGCGAACAAATGTGCGTGTGGTGTCAAAGGTTATGCCCAGTATTTTTATATGGTTGTTGATTAAAATGAGCTGGTCGAAGAATTTTATATTTTGGTAACTAGGGCGCTTGGATTTCCAATGAAAGAGGCAGGCCTGGGTCTTCTTAAGATTAAAGGTCAATCCATGCCCTTTACCCCATAAGCTGAAAGTTTTAAGAAATTTGTTATTCCCCTTTGTTGGTAATCTACGGAAAGCTCTGAAAAGCAAGGTGAAGTCGTCTGCAAAGCAAATTATTTGGCAGTTTTGGGGCTTTGGAAGGGAAAGGGCTTTCCTGGCTACAATGTTGAAAAAGAAGGGGCTTAGCGGTGCCCCTTGTGCAACACCCAGTACTGTGTGCGCGGTAAGAGTGGAGTCCCAGGCTTGGTAGATCACTTTCCTGCCTCTGAGAGAGCTTGAAGAGAGTTGTATAAGCTTTACAGGACAGTTGAGGTCCCGGAGGCCTTGAATGATGGTATGTCTTTGAACCGTGTCGAAGGCATGGCTAATGTCCAAGCTTATTGCCACTGTCTTTCTCCATTGCTTCAGGCCGTCGTTGATAAAGTTGTTGATTGAGTCAAGGGCTCCTTCTGCCGGACGCCCAGGGACGAAGCCAAATTGCATGGACGAGAACCAGCCATGCTGGTCTGCTAGCCATTGCAGCCTCGCTAGGATGCATCGTTCAAAAACTTTGGCTAATGTATTGATCATAGTAATTGGACGGTAATTGTCCAGTGGGTTGGATGAGGTGGAGTTTTGTTTGGGGATGAGAACCAGTAGTCCAGCTTTCCAAGGGGTTGGGAAGTGTCCGAGGCGCAGGCATTTGGTGAAGATTTGCGATAAGAATTCATGCAGTGCTGGTCCACCGAGGAGTATGCACCTGACTCCAAGTCTGTCGGGACCTGGGGACTTTCTCCATCCACATCGTCGGATCGCGCGGAGGATTTCAGCCGCTGTGAAAGCAGGTTCTTGGTTAAAGGTTGGGAGCCAGTCCACTGTTGGTCTTGGCACAGTCCAATCTGTTGGAAAATAGTTCTGAAGTACCTCTCGACAGATTTCCTCTGAGGTTAGTGGGGTACCATCTTTGTGTTTAAGCAGAGGTGGCCCTAACGAGCCTCTCCGACCTTTGGAGATATAGCGGTGAATTGAGCTCCATGCGGCTGAGGAGACCTCTTGGCACAGTGATATCCAGGATAGACGCTTTGCTCGCCTTATAGCCGCTTTGAGTTCATTGTGGCAGGCTCTGTAAAGGCCTTTGAAGAAGCTCCTGGTGGTAAAGAAGGTGTTTTGGGAGCAGCGGCGGAGAGCCACCACAATATTGCGGAGTTTAGAAAGTTCTTTGTTCCACCAAGGTTTTGATGGTCTTGGTGACTTGGACTTCTTCTTCATAGATGCATCGCAGGTCTCTTGGAGACAGGTGGTGAGGAGAATAACTGCTTCGTCAATATCTCCTGGGGTAAGTGCGGTCTGGAAGCGTGAGGCCACGTGGTGGAGGGTGTTCCCTAGGAAAGCTGCAAACGCTGCTTCCAGATATGAAGACTCGACCCACGAACTGGTGGGCTCCGAAGGTAGGATATTTGAGAAATTGGTAAGGATTGGGAGATGGTCTGAGAAGGCCATCTCCTGGAGACACACTCTAGTGGCATGGATGGCGAGGGAGCTTGATGCTAGGGTGACGTCAATGGAGGAGCGCAGGGCCCCGTTGGACCAGGTATAAGGTGTTGGACCACCCAGAAAGTGTAGGCCCATTAGTGAGGCGGAGGCCTCCAAACTAGCTCCACGAGTGTCGCGGACGGCTCCGCTGCCCCAGGTTGGAGAGTGGGCATTGGCATCCATGCCAAGGATGCACGGGAAGGGAGTTTTATTTAGAGTATGTTCCAGAGTTGGTAGGAAAGTGTTTTCTGATGCACTGTTATGCCAGTATGCTGAGGCAATGACGACCGCTTGGCTGCCTAATCGAATTAGGGCAGTGACAATGTTGGGGTCATTAGAGCTGAGCGGGATGGGGTTGAGGTCTACTCGAATAACAAGTCCCGCAGGGGTGTAGTTATCATTGGGGATGAAGGTGACGAAATTTGAGTCAGGCCATTTGAAATTCTATTGTAATTCTTGTAGCAGAATGGCGTCTATTCTTTGTTCTGCTGCTATGTTGGAAAGTTCGAGTACTGCAGAAGGTGACTTTCTGAGATTGGCTTGGAGAACTTTGAAGGATCTAGTCATTTCGGGTGAGTTTAGCTAATTTGGCCTTCACCAGAGGGCAAGTCCGGGCTGTAGCGTAGTGGCTTAGCTTCTCAAATACTGCTCCGGTCTTCTTGCAGCAATTATGGCATTTTGCAGAAGAGTTTGGGCAAGAGTGACCCTCATGGCCGACCGTGCCACACTTGAAGCAGATGGGTTGGACAGCAGGGCAAGCTGTAGTGCGGTGGCCAAAGCTGCAGCAGCGGTAACATTGTTTTAGGGAGATACTTTTTTCGTACCGTAGGATGAGTCCTGCAATGAGGATTTTTCCACGATGGCCCAAGAAATTTGATACTTCGTTGTCAACCTCGAGGAAGACTGTGGTGTAGCCATGAGGGTTGTCTTTTGGACGGTGGTCAATCTTGAACATTCTTGTCCCGGAGAGGTTCTTGAGATCCTCGTTATTTTGGAGGCTTTCCAGGATCATGTTGTTGGTTGTGCAGCTTTCTACACCGAACAAGCAAAATCTGGGATGGATGATCGGTCTTTCCGTGCATTTCAAGGAATTGGGGATGTTTTTATTAGCTTTGAATCTCGCCGCGAGAGTCGAAGCACCTTGATTGGTTCTGGTGTGGATGACCAGCCGTCCTTTTCCATTGAGGGAGGCTGCCACGTCAGAGGAATTCAGGATTGAGGGGTCTGCTTTTTTTACTTCACGTAGAATTTCCACTTTTAAATATAAGAAGACAAGATAAGCAATGAGGGAGGTTTCCAGAGTAGCAAAATATAAATATCAAAAATTTAATATTTTGTATATAAAATATAATAAATGCTTTGCTACAATATATCAATATATAGCCGGGTAGTTGGCGCTTCTGGAACTTGGGTATATCTAATGTGTCAAATTCTATAATATTTAGTTCAATATTATTTTTTCCTCATTGCATTTGTCTGAAGCAATGGCTTATTATTGATTACTGTAGGAATAAATTCAGTAAAAAATCATTTTATCAATATCGGGAACCCAATATATAATGCTTTGCTCTTTTATTCAATTTAAAAATTGAAAATATCTCGTATTTGTTTTTCTTAATTAGACTATAATATATAGTTTTTGAAAATCGGTATTTTAAAACCTATTTTAACCTGCCAACTCATAATGATTTTAACGAGTCTCCTGGTTGCGAATATATGAGGAAATCCTGGGTTCTTGGAGGGCAGATCACCTGTAAAGCGATCATCAAAAATGATCATGAAATAAAGCTACGATTGGAAATTGATTAAATTAATAATTAATTATAAAAAACACTTTAAAAAAAGCTTTTATTTAAAATGCACTAAAAATATCAAAATAAATATTTCTGAAGTATTGCTTTTTTTTCTGAAGGTACCATTTAACAAATGAAATAATAGACTTAGAAATAAAAGCGGTGGGGGATGATAATCATTTACGCAGCAAATAGGTATAAATTTAATGAAAGGCATAATCTTGCTAATCATTTGCTTCATATAAAATCACATTGATATCAAATTTATTATTATTGTGCCCCACCGCTTTTATTTCTAAGTCTATTATTTTATTTGTTAAATGGTACCTTCAGAAAAAAAAGCAATACTTCAGAAATATTTATTTTGTTATTTTTAGTGCATTTTAAATAAAAGCTTTTTTTAAAAAGTGTTTTTTTTTTATAATTAATTATTCACACTATTTTTAGTCGTATATATGCCAATCCAAAAAAAAAAAAGCCTTATCACTGAGACGCCGTTGGCCTTAAATAGCTGCAAGTCTGCTCGTAGCAGATTGGTCAATTCCTCGTGGGAGGTCGGAAGTGACGTAAGCAAAATCCGTTACTAACAGAACTGCGTCTCTTTGCTTTTGGGAACCCTAAATTTATTGAATTATATTACAAAGTTGGAGACACCCAGTGGATTATTGTTAGGGGATAATTGGTACATATAAAATTTGAATTATAATTAAACAATTGATTAAATAGTTAAAAGTAACAACATACTAATTGAAAACGGGGAACTATTTAAAAAGGTGTCGTGAAATGTATGGTGGTATATTGTTACACACACACCTATATATATATATATATATATATATATGATAATTTAAACCAACAACCCTATATATTATAATATTTATAACAAGATTGTCATGTTGTATATAGAACTAATTATAAACTATAACTAATTATATGCATAATTGACATGTCTCCTTGCATCACCAAATTTAATGTACTGAGGATGAATAAATAAAACTATATAATAGATTAAAAACTAAGTTAAAAGCAAGATTGAGAGATTTACAAAGTAACTTCTAAAGATAGATTGGAAGCCGACAGCCAGGCGCCATTCTCGAGTAACAGAGACACGTGTGACACGTGCATGACCCAATTCTCTTGGTCGGAGGCGTAGTATAAAAACGCCCGCGTAGCAACAGCCAGTTAGTCAGTTCCAGTGAGTCTTCCGGTCAGCGTCACCCCTTGTCGTCTCCAAGGATCAACTCATCGACCATGTAAAACAGTAAGAAACCTACTCGATCTCCATCTTTGCTCTTGGCTCAACTTTTTATCTATTCAAGGAACTTTTCCTTCTTTCAACTGTGTCGCTTCGTTTTGTGTGTGTGGACATTCCCCAGCTTTTCCACTCTGCCTCGACCACGACTGCCTGTACCCTGTGAGAACTGTTAAAGGTCCTACAAGGTGCAGAGAGGTACTGGAAAACTCTCCACTGTCCCTCTCGGTTACTACAGGTTTGACCCTCGGTTGCATCACCTTATTACAGAGAGTCGACGAGGTACTACAAGAGTCAACCAGAACTCCAACGCCTTATTACAGAGAGTCGACAGGATAACCACAACGAAGGAGACCACAACGAAGAAGGTAAAAAGACTGTCCAGATAGATAGAAGAGCCAAGAAGCAAAGATGGAGGAACAAGCACGCCATTCCAACGAAACGACCAAGCAATCTCCCCTCAACGACACAGCCGAACATCCCGCAAAATAAGCCGGTGAGAAGTTACCCACCTTCGACCTTACAACGCAACCATCCAGACGACATGCCACCATCGCCAAACAGAAGTCACAAGCTTCTACAAGCTCTACATGGGACGCCTTCCACGTCATCAGGACAACAACCAAAGACCAAGTCTCCTGACTGAACAATCATAAAAACTGTGAGTTTTTAAAAAATCTACTTAACCCTCTCTTCATGCTAACAACTTGATTTTCCATAAATATAATGTTTATTTTTACTGTAATTATTTTTAAATCAAATTTTACCATTTTTATAGCATTTCAATTCAAATTTTAAATATTGTACACCCTCATTTATCATTTTTTACTTTATTTTAAGCAACTTTTAAATTTTAATTCATTACTTTCAATTTTACATAAAAACTCATATTATATTTAAATTATTCGAATCATAATTCTAAACTTATTTGTGTGTTTTTTTTAATACCTTATTTTTATACCAAAAACACCAATGTCTTAATTAAATACACAAAACTTTGCAAAAAATCATTGTTATGTTCACTATTTTATGTACACGCCCCATTCAAATTATAAGTCACTATCATGCCATTGCCCTTTTACAAGTATAATTTTCGCACTAACATAAGCAACGATTTAAAAAATATATTCAAATTTTAATAAACATAGGTGAAACGCATTTTTAAAAATACAAAAATCGAAAGATACAATATCTTCAAAAGCACAACTAGAAATGTAACTGTCCTTCCCCAAAACAAGTTAAAAATTCCAGCATAACTACACTCCCTCGTCCTTTTCTTTTTACATGCATAATTATTAATAATTCACACATCCCTCGGAACGAACTTCAACACATTCCCACCTTACTTTCTCCAATTGGCCACCATTCGAGCCACACGAGCTCCATATCGTCGCGAACACAAAGATTTCACGATAAACATACCACCTCTATAACAATCTGAAAATTCTCGATGTGTTTCGTACAACAACCACCCATGACTAATAAATTTGTTATTCATTCGGAAACTAGTTAGATGCTGTACCAAAAACGAAGACTTCACGTGACACCTTTCCATACAATTCACCCACTAGTGTCACACAGCGCAACACAACAATTTTTCTCACTTAACAGGCCCAAGACGCCTTCATGCCTGTGACACCTCACCAAAGCATGTCTACGTTGAAGTCGCACTTTTATTCACATCTAAACCTGACATCATTGAATAACATTTTTTTTAAAAGTCCGCAACATCGTCGAGACACAACGCTTGCGAACACAGAGAAAACTATATTTTCAAATAGCCAGAAACAAATTACCACAGTGGAGGCAGAGAGATTTTCTTCTAGCCAACAGGGTGACTCACAACGCCCGCCAACATCAATAAACAACAGCTATGTCGGTCGGCATCAAAGGGCAACCGCCATGTTAAAATGACACCTCCAGTTGCAGTTCGCCTGTACCTGACACGTCATCCAACTCGCAGGACGGATAGATTGCAGCACCTATAATTAATTGACTTACCAATCATTATCCAATTTAACATATTACCATGAACATGTCAGATCACATATTCCCAGTTTCAGAGAGACATAGAAACACCAATGTTTACCAAAAGGGAAATGACCTAGTTACACACCACAGTTGTAACTTTTCTTCCAAAGAGACAATTTTTGTTCCAGTTTTCACTACTTAACATTTATCTAATCATTAATAACCTTTAATTATATTATAACTTTGTATAAAATCTTGAATAATTATTTTTATTTTTTACTTTTCAATTATATAATCAAATTTTTATTCCAACATTATTTTAACAACTTTATTTTAACAATTTTATTTTTCATGATATTATTTTAGTATGACAAAAGATTTAATTCTTTCAATAATCATTTTAATTCATTATTATATCTTTTATATATTACTAATTCATTATTATGTCTTTTATATATTACATGTTTGATCTTATCCACTTATACTTTTTTTATCCGCAATCATATTTCTATCTTTTTATTCACTATATTTTATATTTGTTTAAATAACGTTATTAAATGACAATGTTTATCATCAACTATCGGGCATACAACAATCGTTTTCAACAATCAAATTCTTACTAATCACTTCCCTATACTTTTTTCACTACCTATTTCAGCCATTGCTCGTAGAAACGACAGTACTGCTTGACAATTTTTCTTTTGATTTCGTAATTCAACAAACTCTTTGAACACAGTTCCCCAGAAGTACAAGTCTCGACTTTTTGGTCTGAACACGTTTCAAAAGTTTATTTCAATCATCCGCAGAGCACATCACCAACGCATGCACAAAGCGTTCACTTTTTTCAACTTTCAATTTTTTTCAGCTCTAGCGGACCACAATCAACCTTTGATTTCAAGTCAAGTCAGACCACCTACTGTCGCTACAACAATTCTACGTATCGCATGGCTCTACCATCCCTTTCAATCATATTAAGTCTTTTCTTCAACAACTTTTCAACCCAATAACCCTACAATTGTGACAAAGCACTGTAACCTTATACAGGATCACAGGTGAAACATTGCCTAGGAAGACGCACAAGTCTATATCCTCGCTTTGCACCTGGATCTCAGTATTTGATTGTCTGTGCAACACTTACAATTGCATATTCTTCAACCCCTAACCCTTTCCAACGCCCGCCAACAATCTTTTAGAACATCATTTTTTATCATCATTAATTTTTATCAAACAAAGGTTTTATCTAAAGTTCTCTTTTATAATGAATATCATAACTTTTAAATTAAACATAAGTTTTATTTTTATAATTTTCAGATATATCCAAATAAACATCTTGTTATAGCCCTTTACCCTCACAGTTTTAATTAATTAAAAGAAATTTTAATTACTTACCTGTGTTAGAGAGGCTTTACCCGCTTAAACCCGGATAAACCCTTTCACTCCCGGGGCCCATCTATGATAATTTAAACCAACAACCCTATATATTATAATATTTATAACAAGATTGTCATGTTGTATATAGAACTAATTATAAACTATAACTAATTATATGCATAATTGACATGTCTCCTTGCATCACCAAATGTAATGTACTGAGGATGAATAAATAAAACTATATAATAGATTAAAAACTAAGTTAAAAGCAAGATTGAGAGATTTACAAAGTAACTTCTAAAGATAGATTGGAAGCCGACAGCCAGGCGCCATTCTCGAGTAACAGAGACACGTGTGACACGTGCATGACCCAATTCTCTTGGTCGGAGGCGTAGTATAAAAACGCCCGCGTAGCAACAGCCAGTTAGTCAGTTCCAGTGAGTCTTCCGGTCAGCGTCACCCCTTGTCGTCTCCAAGGATCAACTCATCGACCATGTAAAACAGTAAGAAACCTACTCGATCTCCATCTTTGCTTTTGGCTCAACTTTTTATCTATTCAAGGAACTTTTCCTTCTTTCAACTGTGTCGCTTCGTTTTGTGTGTGTGGACATTCCCCAGCTTTTCCACTCTGCCTCGACCACGACTGCCTGTACCCTGTGAGAACTGTTAAAGGTCCTACAAGGTGCAGAGAGGTACTGGAAAACTCTCCACTGTCCCTCTCGGTTACTACAGGTTTGACCCTCGGTTGCATCACCTTATTACAGAGAGTCGACGAGGTACTACAAGAGTCAACCAGAACTCCAACGCCTTATTACATATATATAATGAATATAAATATATGCGTGATGATATTGAAATAAGATGACTAAATTATAGCAGATAAAATTAATATATTTGTTGGCTTTTCTCATTTATTAGATTGCAATTCCAAGGACGTTTTAGATAGGAATCTGAATATTTGGATTTCTAATTCCTTCCATGTCTCGAACATTATTTGAAAAATTCCTTTCGTAACTTCCAGCATTGTCGCATTTTTAGCCAAGAAAATTGATATTGACAGGTTCTGGGAAAAAAATAGTTGTTTTTTTAGTCAGAAAATATTGCTGTATCATGTTTGATAATCAGATACAAAATTATATAGGGAAAAAATTCCAAAAGAGCAGAGACCACGGGTGAAGCGAGTTCACTTTTAGTATGCAGAAACAAAATTCTTACAGAAAACATTCATTCGAGTAGAAGACACAAAGCCAGATCATCTATATATATATATAAATGAATATATGTGTGTGTGTGTGTGGTGTGTCTGTCCTTTATGCCTGACCAAACCACTCATCGGAACGCCATGAAACTTTAGGAAGTTATTTAGTATAGTACTGGGAAGGTTTCTAGCAAATAAAATTTTTGAAATAACTTTTCGCCTAAAAATAATCAAGATAAATATTCTAATTTATCTGTTATAATTCAACAATCCGCTCTAAATATTGTAGCGTAGAAATCAAGCCTTGAAATATCCTAACATGTAAAAGTATTTATTGATGACGTCACGGCGACAAGTCGACAATTATTAACAAGTCAGCAAAAACTATTTACAGCTAGAGAATCTTGAGCAAGCAAGCAAAGAGATATTTTGATAATTATTTTACATAAAAGATTAATATATATTTATATACTCTGTTGAATAGTTTCATTGAATAATTTAATTAATAAATTATTTCTTCGTCACAATAATATCATGTATATAGAAAAAAATGATTATATGCCTCTTCTTCATGCCGGACCAAACTACTCATTTCATCGCAATTTAACTTTGAGAAATTGTTTGATATACTACCAGAAAGGTTTCTATATAATTATTAGTTTGAAAACCCTTTTTTTTGGGAAAAAAAAGGATAAATATCAATTAATCTAAAGCTATACAAACAGTTTTATAATTATACGCCGCAGTCATTTATAAGTATTAATTAATCTGTTATATTTTCAGCACTCTGATTTATTATCTCTGTATTATCTTTATACATATATATAAAAATCAAAATTTGTCTGTCTGTTTGTTGATAAACTCAGAAACTACTTAACCAAATGTCACCAAATTTTCCACATAACTACCAATGACCCTGAAGATGAAGAATTTACAATGCATTAAAATTAAGTAAAAAAATATATTTTAAAATCTATATTTTATCTTTGTGTATAACCTTATTTATATAGCCACTTGCTATTTGACCATTTAGAACTTTGGGGAAAGTTATAAAGCTATTTTTTTGTCAGATTTCCTTTTTTCGTTTCGTTTTATTTCCCAAATTCCATTTAAATTTTTATTAAAAATTATCATCATTATTAAGAAGGTTTTCAATGTGTCTGTATTCAAATTATTAATGACATTTTTTAAAGCAAAACAGTGTATACGGTATTAAATATGTATAATGGAACACAATGGCTTAAAATATAATAGAAAGTAAGCTGAATGAAGACAAAAAAGTTAAGAATTCCCTATGAATTAAAATGAAGTGATTTTGCCTATAAAATAGACTGGATTGATACACATTCAAAATGGTTAAAATGACATTTATTAAGCCAAACAGTGTGAAAAAGTAGATACAGTAGAGCTTCCATTGAGAGGATGCCTAAAATCGTAGCTTAACCCGTCTCTCCAAGAGGCAGTCTCTTATTAAAGGTCTATTAGAGATTCTTTAATATCAATTAGAATCTCCAATGAGAGACCACCTACAGGAGAAACAAGTTGAGTCATGTTTTTAGGTGGTCTTTCTTAAGAGACTCCATTTACATATATTAAAATCAACATTTTCTTACTGTTACGTTTAATTACTGCTAATCTCTCTATATAAAAATGAATGTGTGTATGTCTGTCTATCTGTCAATTATTAATTGCACTGAGCGAGTATTGTGAGTTTCATTATTCTATATGGTCTGGAAGCATATTAAAATTAAATATACAAAATTTGAAAGGAAATTTGGAAATTTGTCCGTTCTTGGCCAACCTGACAACCCAGAATCTGAAAATTGGTCAGCTAGCATTGTCATCAGGTTTGAACATGTGTACCAAATTTCATATTTCTAGGTGCCCTATAAGTATATTAATAAAAATTGATTACAAGATTTGGCGACAGACAGACAGATAGGCAAGTTAAATAAAAGCTTTTAATAATTAATAAAAATAAATATAACTATACTAATATTTTAAAATAAAATTATGACACATGAAGTAAAAAATTTGTATATAGATTATTTTGTATATAGATCGCTATGTATAGTTCAGTATATTTAGAGGAGATTGTTTAAAACTTTACAACTGAAAACTCTGTTAGTGTATTATCTATCTAGATACGCCTGAGTTCTGTTGGAGTGGATATTTTCCCAAAAATATAGTTTATTAAATGTCAATTATTTTCGAGTGTGTATATAATTATCATTTTTAACAAGTTGTGAATGAACCCCCTAGATTTACTCGAGTGCATTATCCAAGTGTATATTTATAAAATGATATGTTTCAAATCTAAAAGTTGTTCACAATTATTTATTATGACCCGGCCTCGCCCATGTTCTACTAAAAAAAAAGTTTCCCAATAAATGATGCTTCAACAAATATTATTTACTAGCCGATGACCCGGGCAACGCCCGGGTTTTACCCGATTAAATGCTTTTATTCAAATACTATTCGTTACAATTATAAATTGGCGCCGTGGATGGCATTCTTGTATAATATATAAATGAGTTTTAAAAATTGTAAAAAAAAAAAAAAATGCATCGGCCGGGAATCGAACCCGGGCCGCCCGCGTGGCAGGCGAGCATTCTACCACTGAACCACCGATGGTTATGAAAAATGGCCATATTTGGGTATTTATTCCATTCACAAAAGCAAACGGTGACAGAATTGATTATTAAGAATTGTTGCTTGATGACGCTGATTACTGTATATGTTAATATTCAAACGATTTTTATTTTATTATTTTATTATTAACTTTATGAACGGAAAAATATGTCCAGGGTAGCCTAGTGGTCATGGCATCTGCCCGGTAAGCGGAAGGTCGTGGGTTCGATGCCCATCCCTTGACACTTTTTTTATTTTATCCATTCTGACCAAAATCTATCCGTGAACTTCACACAGACAGAATAAGGCAATTATATATTACGAATGGCCCGGGCAACGCCCGGGTTTTACCCGAGTGCGTATATATTTTAAAAACGTTTTAATTCAAATACTATTCGTTACAATTATAAATTGGCGCCATGGATGTCACTCTTGTGAAACGTCCCGTTCCAAACTGTGTGTTTTTAAAATGTTTTAATTAAAATACTATTCGTTACAATTATAAATTGGCGCCGTGGATGTCTCTCTTGTGAAACGTCCCGCCCCAAACTGTGTGTGTCTTGAAAATATAAAAATAAAAATGTGAATTTTCATAAAGATTTCATCATGTCGATTTTTTTTTTTTGCATTTCACCTACTAAATCGATAGAGATAATTACATTTGCAACATGAACTTAGGTATATTGACTAAATAGAAAACTGAATAGTAATAAAGATCATTTTTAAAGGCACCATATCGTTTTTTTTTCAATAAAATCGAAACAAAAATTAACGATAAATAACGATAATTGCCTTAAAAAGAAATTGCCTTAAAAAAAAGAAACATTCGCGGTGATTTTGTCTTGCATTCGTTTATACATTTATTATATACGAATGACCTGGGCAACGCCCGGGTTTTACCCGATTAAATGCTTTTATTCAAATACTATTCGTTACAATTATAAATTGGCGCCGTGGATGTCATTCTTGTATAATATATAAATGAGTTTTAAAAATTGTAAAAAAAAAAAAAAATGCATCGGCCGGGAATCGAACCCGGGCCGCCCGCGTGGCAGGCGAACATTCTACCACTGAACCACCGATGGTTATGAAAAATCCCATCCGTGAGCTTCAGACAGACAAACAAACAGACAGAATAAGGCAAATATATAAGTAGACTAGACGAATGACCCGGGCAACGCCCGGGTTTACCCGATTAAATGTTTTATTCAAACACTATTCGTTACAATTATAAATTGGCGCCGTGGATGTCACTCTTGTGAAACGTCCCGCTCCAAACTTTACAGTCAGATTAGTTACGATATAAATCTTCAAATCGAGCGAGCGTCTATAAATATTTCGATTTAGATCAAGTATTCTAATTAGTAAGCGAACTATTATTAATAAAATTTTGAAAAGATTTCGATTTTAAACGTATTTATAACCTTGATAGAGGGCGCTGTTCGTGAGCTAAGTAGAATAATTTGAATATATAGTTTTAATATTTAATTTATGAACGGAAAAATATGTCCAGGGTAGCCTAGTGGTCATGGCATCTGCCCGGTAAGCGGAAGGTCGTGGGTTCGATTCCCATCCCTTGACACTTTTTTTATTTTATCCATTCTGACCAAAATCTATCCGTGAACTTCACACAGACAGAATAAGGCAATTATATATATATAAGTATATTTATAATAACAATAATTATCATTAGATAATGATAATGATCATAATGATGATGCGCGCGTTGATGACCAAAATTTATCCGTGAACTTCACACAGTGAACTTCACACAGACAGAATAAGGCAATTATATAAGTAGATTAATAATAATAATTATCATTAGATGGAATATAAATGGATTCAATAGAATAACATCAATATTTCCACTCGTTGAATACCTAAAAAAATACGAACTTTTTGCACTAAATGAAACATGGATCACTGATGTTATTGAATTATTAACAGATGAATATTACATAATTCAAAGCCCAGCAATGAAGACAGAACTAAAGGGAAGGGGCTCGGGGGGAATTCTGATTGGAAAAAAAAAAACTTCCAACATACGGTTAGAAAAATCGAAACAAACCCTTACTGGATATCTGTCTTGACGCACAAATTTCTAGACAAAACCACCGAGAGTATATGTTTGTTGTTTGCTTATTTACCTCCTAATGTATTACAAGAACAAAATTTAACAAATTTACTTAGGCATATTGATTATCACATGAGTGAAGGTAACGAAGTGCTAATAGCTCGTGACATCAATATTAGAATAGGCATTGCTGGAGGCTTCCATAACCCACTGAAACTAAATTCACCCCTCAACAAATATAGGAAATCTAAAGACCTAATATCTTCGAAACTATCTGAAAACTAATTTCCTTCACTGATTCAAATTCTATAACAATAGCTAATGGAAGAACTAAGGGTGACACGCACGGCTCATTCACTTTTACTTCAGAAAGAGGTTCATCGGTTTTGGATTATTTCATGTACACACACGGTTTAACACAGATCATATCGGATATGTGGATCGAAGAACTTTCATATTCAGACCACTTACCAATTGTTTTACAAATTAATACTGGGTATGAAGCTATTAAATCCTCGTACAAAAAAAGAAAGAACCAAGATATTTCAAGAACTACTCAGCAATAATTACCCTAAACCGTTTATCAAAAAGCATTTCTACAGACCGAGAATATCACCCACAAACAATAGACAGACTTCATCCCAAAACATTTTTTGCTCCCTACCATACAGCTATGGCTGTGAAAGAATAGCTAGAAAACTAAAATACTACAATATCACAACAAGATTCCAATCTACCTCGAATCTTAACAACATCCTCCGCCATCCTGATACAAAAAAGAATACTGAACCAAACAATAGAACCAATGTCATATACAAAATACCATGCAAGTCTTGCCAAGCCGTCTACATAGGAGAAACCGGTAAACAATTAATAGAAAGAATCAACCAGCACAAATCAGCCCTAAAACACCATAACCCGACCTCCTTACTAGTAGATCATGCTCTCATCAATAGCCACATTCCAGACTTTGAACAAACATCAATAATATACCAAGATATAAAAGAAAAGCACAGCAGGCTATTCTTGGAGAGTTGGAGTTCTTTGGAAGACAGAAATAGTATAAACCGAAAGATCGATATACCGGACATGTACACACAATTTAGATGCTCCTAGAATAGGAACCTTTATGTATATATGAACCTCAGTGGAATGTCTTCATTCATAATGCAATAGCCGAATATTTATTTTGTATATATAGATATTTGCTTTTCACTCTATTTATTCATTTATTTTAATTAGTGTTATACGATATTTATTTGCATACATTACTTTTTCATTTGGATGATTTTCGCCTGAGAGATTGTGAGACGCCCGTGTCTCAAGTGTAACGCGCGGCTTGCCGCGAAAAAGGATGAGATCCTAGAAAAAGATGGTCGTTTAGCCCATCGAAATATCGGAAATAAAAAGATTATTTATTGAATCCAAGATGTGCCCTTTATAAACAAAAATGAAATACTAACACGAAAATTCATTTGGACGAAAGAAAATGTGGAGATGCTAAAACATAATTTAAGTGATATTGAAGTTGGAAATGAAACCGATATTAACACAGAAACAGTAAATTTTACTAAACAGATCTACACGGCAATGGAATCGGCAAATATAATTAAATTTGCTAAACGACGACATCAACTTTCAAAACCTTGGTATGACAAAGATTGCTATATTAGGAAAAAAACGACCAAAGTAAGTTTACAAAGATGTAGGAACTCAAATAACATACACGACCGCCAAAAATATATTGAGGCTAGGAGGGAATATTTTAAGCTCCTGCAAAGAAAAAGAGATGAATTCAACAAGGACAAGAATGAAAGGATAAAAAACGCCAAAGATCCCAAATCCTTCTGGAATGCCATTGCATCCTTCAGAAAAAAACCAATAATACAAGGTGAGATTGATATAAAAGAATGGTTTTTATTTTATAAAAATTTACTGAACAAAGAAAATAAAGAAGCTACTTTTACGTTAAACCAGATGATCGGTTGGAAAGATCCAGATTTAGACGCGGAAATAACCCTTGAAGAGATCCATGATGTAGTAAAAAAACTAGCGAATGGCAAAGCAGTGGGACTCGATGGTATACCAAATGAGTTGCTAAAGAATTTACCAATACCGACTTTAACTAAATTTAAAAACCTATTCAACAAAATAATGTCCACAGAAAAATACCCGCAACTCTGGACGAACTCAATAGTACACCCTATATATAAAAGCGGTGATAAGAATAACCCAACAAATTACAGAGGGATTGCCCTCTGCAGTAATATATCTAAATTATTTACTACAATACTAAGAAACAGATTAAACAACTGGATAGAAAAAAGAGAGATTATTTTAGAAAACCAAGCAGGTTTCCGTAAGAACCGATCATGCACTGACCACATAATACTATTGAATTCACTCATCCAATTATCTCTGAGAAGAAAACGAGGCAAGCTATATGTCTTCTTCGTCGATTTGACTAAAGCTTTCGACACAGTCCCACATGATTTACTTTGGCAAAAATTGCATAAAATGGGCATTAGCAATAAATTTGTAATGCTGATAAAAAAACTTTTACCAAGAAGCTAAGATCACTATCCGATGGAAAGGACAATATTCAAGTAATGTGAAAATTAATTCTGGAGTGTTGCAGGGAGAATCACTTTCCCCACTTTTATTTATACTATATATGGCCGACCTAATAGAACTTTATAATAACTCAGCACTTACAGGATTTCATCTCCCTGATTTTGGTGTTTTACACCTACTTATGTATGCGGATGACATAGCCATAATTGGAGAATCGAAAATTAATCTTCAAATTAAAATCAATTTACTAAAGTCTTACCTGGATAAGAACAAATTAGTTTTAAATGAAAATAAGTCCAAAATAATGGTATTCAGAAATGGAGGAAGACCGGCAAGACACGAAAACTGGTACTGGGGTGACACCCCACTGACTGTTGCGTCCAATATTACATATCTGGGATATCCATTTACTTCCACTATTAATAGTAAAAAGGTAGCCCTCTTTTATAAAGCCAAAGCAAATACGGCAATAAATGCAACTATTAGACTGATAAAAAAAGAAAAAATTAACTCATTAAAAGTTGCTCTGAATCTATTTGACTCAGTTATTAAATCAATACTGCTCTATGCGGCCCCTGTGTGGGCTTGGGACAATACGTTTATCAAAAGTTTTCTGAATCTACCAAGATATATACCAGGGTATATTGTAAGGATGGAAACAGGCAGAATATCTTTGACTTTTACAACGATCAAATTAATTTTGAAATATTCCATTAGATTACAAAAAATGGAAGACAATAGACTACCTAAGCTATGCTGGAATAGATTGAAGGAAATTTCCTTAATGACAAAAAAACCTATAGGATTCTGTAAGAATATTATGGATATCATCAATCATTGTGGACTCACATGGCTAAACTATAGGTTAAATTATGATGACATACAGATCGAACTTCCGAATATACTAAAAATAAAAATTGAACAGCTATTGCAGCAAGATCTGGCAAAATTATCTCTTACGAAAACATACTCAAACTATAGGTTACTTTATGATTCATTTATTCCAGAAAATTACTTTTCATTTAATCTGTCTTCAGCTTTAGTGAGTTTTATTGCACAGATCAGATTAATGTCAACAATGATCAAAGAAAATAATATTTACGCAATTAAGAAAGAAGATTTGTACTGTGGGTTATGTGGAAGTCAGATAACTGATGAAATATACCATTTTATTGCTGAATGCGGGGATCTGGAAGGAGAGAGAAAAAAGATCCTGAAAAGTCTTCCTAGACCGCATTTGAACTCAATAAAGCTAATAAAAACTGTTTCAGATAAGAAAAGTTGGGCAATTGAACTGTTTAACTTTCAAAAGGCGGTTGGGAATAAAATTGCACTCATGGAAGAGAGAAGAACAGGGGCACAATAAAAAGTCACCCTGTTTGCCATACCTTAATTGTAAATACTCTATTTTCACCTGTTCTCTTATGGTTAATATTGTCTGTAACTCCACGGAGAATCCGTACAGGGCAATATGACTTAATAAAGCTGTTTTGTTTGTTGTTGTTTGTAATTATCATTAGATAATGATAATGATCATAATGATGATGCGCGCGTTGAGGACCAAAATCTATCCGTGAACTTCACACAGTGAACTTCACACAGACAGAATAAGGCAATTATATTATATATTATTATTATTGTATCTTATTATCATTCTAAAGTGATTAAAAAAAATAAATGATACACAAAAATAATCATGATAATAATAATATTAACAAAAATCAATTGGAATCTTCATGACCACTCTAATTAGAGAGTGATAATGATATAATTAAAATGAATAACATTTGTTAAAGCGAAATTGCCTGGCAAACATTCACTCGGGGAGAAGCCGGGTGAAGCTGGGTCATATAGAGTCAATATATAATAATTATCCTAATTTTTTACAACATGAAAATATGATGAATGGTTTGTTTATTGTCTAATTTCATTCTTTGAATAGCTTATATGTAAATTTATATTTTCAGCTACCTACATTAAAATTTTCTCAATGGACTTGTTGGAGAAGAGTAACAAATATCAATTTATCTTGACAATGATGGTCTCAGTAAGGAGTGGATGCAAGCCTTCCGAATATCATTTAAAAAATGTTCATTAGGCAAACTTTCACTCGGGTAAAACAAACCGGTCGAAGCCAGGTATATTCGATAGTTTAAAATAAAAAAAAAACACCATATGCTCACATGGACATTTTATAATAAAACCTTTGCTAAACATCAATTTTTCTATATCACCATATGATCACTTTTAAAGCAGATTTTACTGTATATCTATCTATCTATATATACACACACACACACACACACACACACACAAGTATATATACTTGTACTCTCTATATATATACTTGTATATATAAAAATGAATGTATGTGTGTGTGTCTGTCCTTTATGCCTGACCAAACCACTCATTGGAACGCCATGAAACTTTGGGAAGTGATTTAGTATAGTACTGGGAAGGTTTCTGGAAAATAATTTCTTGAATATCTTGAATATCCTTAGAGTTATTTGCAGATTTGTAGATTTAACTCGCAAGTAGCGCCCCCATTGCGACGATGTTAACAAGTTTTTTATCTATAAGTTTTATTATCACTAAGTTTATTATCTTAAAGATTATTTATCAAAAGTAAGATTTTCTACCTATTAATTGCGCACAAGTCAAAGTTAGTTATCGAGTATTTTTCAAGGGACCGGGAAAAAATGTTCACTAGATAAAACGATGATTTTGTAATGTAGAAAATTAGGAAAGACAAAATTCAGGATGACACGGCAATTTATTTGAGACAAGAATAATGATACAATTCCAAGGCAAGATAATATTCCTTTAACTTCCAATTACCAAGGGAACCAATTAATATTGATTTTATTCAACTTATCGAGTATTTTTCAAGGGACCGGAAAAATGTTCACTTTATCGAGAGATTCAAATTTACGAGTTTCAAATTATCAAAATATATCTATTATTTTTTAAAATAAGTGTATAGAGAATTGTTTTAACAAATGTTCGTTAGACAAACCTTTACTCGGGTAAAACCCGGGCGAAGCCGGGTACATCCGCTAGTATATATATATATATATTAAAAATAAAGAAGGCATCTCCTGATATCAACACCTGACCCACTTATCTTATTATTATATTATATAATATATATAAAAAAAACGCCCGAGCAGGGGCTCGAACCCTGGACCGTTAGGTTAAAAGCCTAACGCTCTACCGACTGAGCTACCCGGGCTTATACATTCTTACAGGTATAAATATGATGTACAATTATTTTGCTCTGAAAATAGTTAATAGATTGTACCTATACAAATCATTTAGGTCAAATTCGTATATGTCTGGATACAACTATAGTTTTTAAAGAGGTCAAAAAAACATTTTTAAAAATAATAAAACTACATCACCTATACAATCGGGTGAAGTATGTCTGAAGTAATGGGAAAACTGAAACTAGCGGATCCCAAAGAAAGCACCATTGAATACCAAGTTTGGTGTTATTACTGTACAACAAATCACAGCACTCTACTCAATACTATATTATTAAAATATGATGGAAAAATAGTACAAAGTGAAATATTACTTGTGTCAGATCGTTAAATTAATAAAAAGGCATCTCCTTATCGTGCAACTGGAAGTTGAAGATTTACGCCATTTGTTGGAATAATTATCAACTGAATGTTGATTTGATTTTCCAGAATATTGACAGAATTTATTTTTTATAAATCAAGAAAAGATAACCACGTACGCGTTTCAGGCTGTTGGCCCTCGTCAGCTGTATCTCAACGACCAAAAAACTTGGACCTAAATGTTTCCTGAAAAATTAAGAGGAATGGAGGTATTTAATTATTATTACGATTTGTAAAATGCCTATAAATATACATGTTAAGTTCAAATTGGTTATAAATATATCTATAGCAAATAAAATTTACAGTGAGACCCTTGGAAGCAACAATGGTGATTTTGTTGTTTCACAAACAAGAGGAAACTATATTTTTACTAAAATTGGCTCTTCAGAAATAGAGAATCTTGGAATACTTTGGTAATATGCTCCGGTCAGAATTTCTCTGAAAATTTGGAATGCATACATTATTACAAGAACAATATTCATTTGTCAAATCTTCGACTTCAAATCTCTTAGCATTAAAATACAAAACTATTAAAGAGAAAACTACTAATCACAAAAAATTATATTCTTAAAATAACAAAAATATAAACAGAATCCTTTTCAAATTGAAACTATGCAAACATAGGAAATATGCATCTTCAAAAAATAAATATTCTTTTATGATTCCTTATGTTTGAAAAGTCAAAACTATATTTTTATTTATGCTATATGGGAGCGATGTGTTGTTCTTGAATTACTACTATAGCAAAAGATGATCTCGCCAAACCCCAATCTTACCGCGAACATTTTGGAAAAATTTGAAACTAATATCTGCGCTACAAAATTTTGTTGAATGAGAATATATGTCAAAGATATATATATGATAATGATTAAATATTTTGCATATAACCTGAATTGTAGAAGCATATTATTGTGGAATACATGAGTCAATTGAAGCTTCTTTAAAGGATAAACATATTTTTAAAATGGTTATTAAGAAATGAATAAAAATATTCAGAATGATGCTCTTCTAAAGTTTTTTAACAAACCAATTAATTGGAAGCAAGTAACATCTATGATACTCTCACCATATATTTATTGACATACGAGGTGTGTTCAAAAAGTATCGCGAATTTTGAATTTTCGCGGGTTACGTATATTCGAATTTCGATCTTTTTGTGGCTTTATGTTGGTACTCATGTCTCTCACTTATGCCGACAAGCTCGGCCATTTTGAATGTTCACTTAATTGTTGACAGCTGCTTTGCTTGCAGGTGTTTTGGATCGTCTTCGATTTTTACCTATTAAAAAAAATGGATCAAAGAACCTGTATCAAATTTTGTGTGAAAAACGAAATAAAGTGCGCGGATGCATTCCGAATGTTGACTGTGGCATACGGAGAAGCTACCTTGAACCGAAGCAACGTTTATCGGTGGTACAAAATGTTCTCAGAAGGCCGAGAAGATGTGAACGATGAAGGGCGTGCCGGACGCCCGAGCACTTCAACAACAGATGAAAAAATTAATGAAGTGGAGAAAATGATATTGGCCAATCGTCGAATCACCGTTAGAGAAGTTGCTGAGGACCTAAACATATCGATTGGCTCGTGCCATTCGATTTTTATCAATGATTTGGGCATGAGACGGGTCGCCGCGAAATTCGTACCAAAATTGCTCAATTGCGACCAAAAACAGCATCGCATGAACATTGCTAATGAGATGTTGGACTCTGTCCGCGACGACCCAAATTTGCTCCAGAGTGTCATAACTGGTGACGAAGCGTGGGTTTATGGTTATGACGTGGAAACCAAAGCTCAATCATCTCAATGGAAGCTGCCGCACGAACCAAGACCGAAAAAAGCGCGCCAAGTTCGGTCGAATGTGAAAGTTTTGCAGACAGTTTTCTTCGATTGCAGGGGCGTGGTGCATCATGAGTTCTTGCCACAGAGTAGAACGGTCAATAAGGAATATTACCTGCAAGTTATGCGCAATTTGCGCGAAGCAATCCGCCAGAAACGCCCGGATTTGTGGAAGAACAAAAATTGGCTTTTGCACCACGATAACGCCCCTGTGCTCACACATCGTTGCTTGTGCGCGACTTTTCGGCCAAAAACAACACACTAATGATGCCGCAGCCACCGTATTCCCCAGATCTGGCCCCCTGTGACTTTTTCTTGTTCCCTAAACTGAAGAGGCCCATGAAAGGACGACGTTACGCTACGCTTGACGAGAAAAAGACGGCATCGAAGGAGGAGCTGAAAAAGATTTTAAAAAAATATTTTTTGAAGTGCTTCGAAGATTGGAAAAACCGTTGGCACAAGTGTATAATATATCATGGGGATTACTTTGAAGGGGACAAAATAGGTATTCATGAATAAATAAATAATTTTTGAAAAACACAAAAGTCGCGATACCTTTTGAACACACCTCGTACTTATCGTGAGCTTCGGTTTATGATTTATTCATTCCTTCCGCTTCTCTTCAATATTGTTCTTTCCCGTATTGGATGCTTTCTGCGAAACTGTGCGCAAGATTCTACGATTATTTGTTTTGTAATATACGTTTAATAACTATGCAAATTAGTACCTTATACAAATTCAGATTTCATTTTTTGTCGCTATACACCTGCCACATTATCCCTCGGGAAAATAACAGTACCATACAAGATGCTGACGAAAACAGTCACAAGTTCTAAATGTCTAACGGAACAATTCCTCAAGACGCCAAACTATTGATAACTTGTATAAAGAAGATCTTATCAATAACCAATCATTCTTTCTTTATTTCTAATCCCAGGATTTCTGAGATTCTCTGTAGCCGCCTTTATCAAAGAACAATGAAGAGGTCGAAATTTGGATTCTAAAAAATAGAATAGGAACGAATGTGGTTGGTGTTGAAATTTTCACTGTACAAGCTCTGTCATAACAAAATATTACTTTCTCTGAAATATAATAACTTAATAATTCCAATTCTTGAGGCATTCCAGAATTTTCTAAAAGAAGATCTTGACATTCCTGAATCCTCAAACCTCGCAAGAATGAGGAATTTGTTCCTTCCAGCATTCCAAAAAGGAATCCAATCTCTGAAGAACGTCTTACTGGTAACTTAGAGGTATAGACAAACGTTTTCATGTGTGTAGTATAGGTTAACACCATGTAATTAGATGAATGTCCTTTCTACTGATGGAACTAGAACGGCAACCAGTCTTGAGCCATATCAAATTATAGTATAATTAGTTCAATCATTATTGGTTTATTTTAAGTTTCTAACAGAACAGTATTATTCAGATTAAATTATAAAATAGTTAAACCATGGTTTTCCGAGTGAATTTTGACCCATGTGCGTTAGATCTAGAACGACTTTTTTTTTAAATAGTACAATTATACAAACAAACTAAAAAAATAGAATAAAACATTTAGTACGCGACAAGAAAAATGGACATTCTCGGATTCGAACCCATGTCTGTTTCTTTAAAACTCAATTTAATAAATGAAGGTATGATCTAAGGCACACAGAAGTATTAGAATTGAGCTAGTTGACGTTCTGAACTCCAGGAACCTGGGTTATTAAAATGGAAGAAGAACACCTGTTGAATTTTGTAAGGAAATATCGTATATCAGCCCGGGTAGCTCAGTCGGTAGAGCGTTAGGCTTTTAACCTAACGGTCCAGGGTTCGAGCCCCTGCTCGGGCGTTTTTTTATTATTATTTATATTTTAATTTTAAAATAAAAACATAAAGCCTCCAGAGAAAAGTTTCTTTTAAAAATATTTTTTATTTAAAAAATATCTCGAGCTTTCGGGCAAGTAAGCCCTTCTACGGGAGAAAATGCTTTATATGATTAATGAGCCAATAAAATATTATTTAAAATTAAATAAAGTACACTCACTGTTTACATTTGTTTTAATTTTATTTAATTTTAAATCATATATTTTTTTCGTATTAATCATATAATGCATTTTCTCCCGTAGAAGGGCTTACTTGCCCGAAAGCTCGAGATATTTTCTAAATAAAAAATATTTTTAAAATAAACTTTTCCCTGGAGGCTTTATGTTTTTATTTTAATATTAATTCAAGGGATTATTCTATCGAACTATTTATATTTTATATATTAAAAAAATAATCATGTTTTAAGAGACCACTAAAGGAGGCCAACAGACGCGTGTTGATAGTCTCTCTAACAATTTAAATATTTCTACCACAATAACTCCTCTAAAAACGATGGTGCATGAGATGAATGCGCATCAAAGAGTCTAGCATCAGTATCACTATAAAAGGAAGATCGAAAAATGCAATATAACAGCGGTATGGTAGATTAAACTGGCAAAACCGCTGGGAGGGTTCACCACTGATGAGCCAGGGGGTCCTCCCATTAATTTTTCTATTGCAGTAGGGGCAGTAGAAATTGTTTATTTTTAAAAAGAATCATACGCGCCTATAATAGTTTCGAAAAATAAAGTATAAATTGCTATTAAATTTCGGCAAATTGCTATTAGATATTCGCGTACAGTCTATTGGAGAGAGATCTCCTAATTAATCAATATAGATGTGTCCTAGATTATAATTTTCTAAATCCTTATTTTGAGTTCGTTCGTTTATTGGACTGTATACAAGTTCATTTGATACCGTTTAATTATTATTAGTATAAATGTCTGAATTTGTGTGGAATAAAGGAGATCTACGTCGTCCAGACAGCAAACAAACGAACCCCCTCCCATTCGGCGCCACCCGGCGACAAAGGATTAGCGCGCAGTGTGGTCTGCTGTCCAGTTTGGTGTTTTCCTCTGTCCTCTTAACATGTTTAAATAAAGTTAGTTTAAAGGAGATTTTTACCCACTCCATTCTGCTATTTAGGGATCTGTCTAAAATCCTTGCAACAGCCCACAAAAGAATCATCACTGCAAATTCTTCTCCCGAATTTCGCATTATTATTTTGTGAAATCATTTACCACACTTTTTATTCACAATTTGCATTTTCGTCAAAGTCAACGTCTTTTGTTTCTATTATTATTTCTTTTCCATAGTTAAATATTCGAAATTATTTTTTCTAAGTTGCATACCCTAGGAAGATTATAATCTTTGCCTTTTCACTAAAATTTTGTTAATTCTTTCGATTTATAATTTGTAAAATGCTTTGAAACCAAATCTACGTATGTGTTTAATTGATGATTTTCTTCAGCTCCATAATTCTTGTGCTGTTATGTGGGGGTTCTTGCCTCAATGGAACTAAGTTATGTGCATATACACTAGTCCTCACACGTTCTGCCCAAAATTCGTCTGACAATTCTGCGTCGTATAACAAAGTTCTAGTTGTTTCTATTAAAGTTAAATAAAATATTAAAAAGTAATGAAAGGGAGGTGAAATTTACATACGAATCAGAAACTTTTTATAAGAAACTAACTAAAGGATGTCCACAGGGTGGACCTTTATCACCACTTCTATGGAATATTTTGCTAAATGATTTGTTGATAAATTTTGAATCAATGAATACAGATATTATATGTTATGCAGACGACGTTACAATAATTTGCTGGAATAAGACAATTGAAGGACTAAAAACCGCAAGTGAATACACCTTAAATTATGTGATCCAATGGTGAAATAGAAATAAATTAACGATCAGTACAGAGAAAAATAATTTGCTATACCTGCATAACAGACAAAAAATACCTATTAAGGTTAATAACAGTATAATTATGCCGGTCAAGCAAGTAAAAATTCTGGGAATGAATTTTTCTAATCATAAATGGAAAAATAAAGTTAACTTTACTCCGCATGTAAATGATATTCTGTGTAAGGCAGGGCGTATGAAAAATTTATTATGTTCACTAAGCGGAAATATGTGGGGTTTAGATACTCAAAAGAGGTTAACTTTATATAAAACAATAATGAGGCCTGTACTTACATACGGTTCAGAAATTTGGTTTAAATTTTTAAACAATCGTTCTAAACAAAAACTGAACTCCATGCAGTACCAGATCATTTTATGGGCAGTTAGAGCATATAAAACCACTTCATCAAACTGTGTGCATAGTTTGGCAAAAATTCCACTCCCAACAGACTATATAAAATCTAGAATAATCAAATATGATCTAGCTCAACTATCCATTGAAGATCTAATTACTTACGAACGCCATGCTCCAAGTATAATCAAGTCATTCTTACACGCAAAAATGAATGAAATTTTCCGAAGCTTTTTCGCGTATCTGGAATTCCAAGATTTTTCCGTCCATATTTTTATAATGTCCAATTCATTACGGATCATGGTAATTTTTGGGAAATTTTTGGCAACTATCGGCGCGGTGATGGAACCAGGATGCTTCTGCCGAGGTGAAATTCAGGACTCGAAACATCTGCTTCTGGAATGCCCAATTTTCCGGGTTTATAGGGAAGATAAATTTGGTCGTATTGGACAGCATGATGAATTTGTGTGTGTGTAGACGATAAAGTAAAGTATAAAAATTTTGATCAATTTTGCAAATTTATTTACAACTTTCTTTTAAATTGGAAAAGGGAGAGGGAAACTTAGAAGGAAAATAAATGCGATGCTTGCTTTGTGTGTATTGCTTTGTTGTTTGTTTTCTCTTTGGACAATTTTCTTTGGTTAATTATGTAAAATAATGAATTGAACAGGATTGTATATAGCCGATTTGTTGTGATGTAGAGAGAGGTATTGACGCAAATATCCCTGAGTTTGGGATATCGCGTTTCATTATGTTAATAAAGGTTAATAAAGGTTAATTAAAATTTTATTTGCTCTTTGAGATCTCCCATTACTTTCAGGACAATATCGATAGTGAGTTCTTGCTTAATTCCTCTAGCTTCATGAATGGCTGACAATCTTTCATTAAGAAATTCTTTTCATAATCAGTTCTGATATTCTCTACTTGTTTTCCAAAAATATTCTCATTATTTTAAACAAATTTGATCATTTCCTCAGCCGCTTCAGATTTGTATTATATTGGAATCACGCACAAAATATTTTCTAGAATACGCATCCGTGAGCATGTACATATTTCCTCCTAGTGATGATAAAAAGGGTCCACACAGATGGAGATGTATTCGCTCTAATGGTTCATTCTCAAAATTTCTTGCAGGCTCTCCTTAGAGCATTGGTCATGAAGGCCATCCTCCTGAAGCCTTCAATAAGCAGTTTGCCTCAAAACTAGTTCTGAAACGACAGTACCTCTGGAGGCACATGCCGAGTTTATTTAAGAGCTTAGTAGGTGTTATGATTTTATTCCTTAAAATTATATATAATTAATTAATACCGACATCTCGGTGACAAACTGACGCCATTTTAGAGGGATTTCTTAGAGAATTATGTACGTCAGAATTTTTGCTGAGGTTTGCTAATGTATAATTGTCGCTATAAAATTAATTAATGTAAAACGTTAAAACGCATATACGCATGCGCAACTATTTAAAAAAATAAAACAAGCTTTTATTTAACTAACCTGCATGGCTGTCTATTATCTGATAATCATTTTTTAACATACTTCCAGACGACGTAGAAGCCTAAATATTTACACATTCGCTCCTCCTTATTGTGGTTGTATGCAACTCTGTTCCTTAGATGTGCAGCTATGTAGATCAATTCACCTATATTAGGAATTTGGAAAATTGCAGCTACTTATTATGCTTCTAACTATATCCAGTAAAGTCCTATTCATTCGCTCTGCAATGTCATTTTATTGCGGGGTATACACCATTATGCGTTCATGAATTATGCCATGAACCTTTTTGAAAACATCCCAAGGCTGTGAACAACTTTGGACTCTGAATGGTCTCATTAGATCAACGATGAACTAGTGCCAATGGTGTTTTCTCCCTTTTAGACGTTATAGCTGAAAATGGCCTTCTTGCTGATTTGCCAATCAAGCAATCATCACATTTCTCGATGGTTTCAACATTGCACATTAGACGTCTAACTTATTGGTTCTTGATCAAATCAAGAATGGTTTGCCAGTTAATGTGCATCAGTCTTTGATGCCATAGTTCTAGGCTGTAATAAGGATTCAGTACATTAATTGAAGCATGAGGAGTAGTGGAAACAACATAAAGCCTACATCTTCTCTCCGCTTCAATTAGTAGGTTGTCATCATAATCATAAATATGACACCCGCGCTTGTCGAAGATCACCTTCCGATCATTCTCCACCGCTTGTAGAACTGAAATAGCTCCCGTCTTGATCCCTGGTACCAACAAGGTGTTGGAAACTGTCAGCTCATCTAGTTGACCCAAATTTCCCTTCAGTGATGCATAGGCAGTTCCTTTCCTTATCGAAGAAATTACAGTCCCATCTATTGTGGTCACTTGTCCGTGAACTTATTTGGTGTCATATGGTTAGTTACTCCAGAGTCTATTATCCAAATGTCTTCTGGATTGGTGATGGATGCACCATATGTCACAGACATCCCTTTGTCCGATATTGCCCCTTTGACATCTCCTTTAGTGGTTTTACATGGGATTCATGCTTTGTTGCTTTCAATCTGTAGCAGTCCTTGGCAAAATGTCCTATTTTACCACATCCAAAACATCTTTTGTTCTCCTTCCAACTTTGAGATTTATCCGAAGTTCTTTGTTTCTCTGAGAATTCTGCAGATAAGGCACCCTTTTCCCCGTTTGGTGAAACATAGCGCCGCTCAGCTTCTACTAAAAGCTTCCGTTTCACTGTGGCACAAGTAAATTCTTCCTCTGGCAAATTACACAAAGTGGAGACTATATTTTCCAAATCTTCTGGCATTTCACAAAGGATGATCATGGCTAAATATACATAGTCAATTTTGTCTCCTGTACTTGTAAGTTCACTTGAAACAATATTGACTCTTGCCAAATATGAGTCCATACTTGAATACTGCGTATATTTCTGTGAGTAGAGTTTTCATCGTAGTTGCAAAATTCGAAATTTATTTTTGCTGCTCTTAAGTGCATACAATCTTTTAAGATCAGCCCAAACTTCTTTCTGTGAATTTATATTTATAACATGCTACTGCTGTTCATCACCAATTGACAGGCATATCTTCGAAAATGCTTTGTTCTGCCTTGAATTGAATCTTGACATGGTCGCATGATCTGCTTCCTCGGGCTTAGCCTCTCTGGATCTACCTTGACCATAGATCAGAATCCGGGATTCCCCGCTAGGTGGCCAACCGAAGAGGCAGCAGGTAACTACATCTCCCGTTACTTATTACATTTTTTCTTGATATTTTTAGTTTTTTGCCTTCTGCCGAGTTACTCTAGTTCTTGTACAGGGAAAGAGGAAATTTCTCTTTTATTTCTCGGAAGAAAAGAGTGTAGAAAGGGAAAAATGAATATAGGCCTAATATATACATGTATCTTATTTTTATGCATCACTCACCATGTAAATGAGCGCGTTGGCGGGGTTATGCAAATTGATTTTATCGATGAAAATGATGCAAATTGCGAAAGGCTGACGGCTTTAGATCAATTGAAAAAAATTGGGCTCTCTATACGTTTTCGTTATAGCAAATCAAATTTGAGAATTATAATACTAGCATTGTTATTGATCTCGGGTATCGAGAGTAACCCAGGCCCTAAAGTTACAAGACAAACAACTCTAGAAACGCCTATGGAGAAAGACCTAAAAGAACTGATTGCGGCACTTTCTTCTAAAATGGATGATTGGTGCTCAAAACTCGAATCTAGGCTATCTGCGATTGAACTAGGGATGCAGAAATTTGACACCCGTGTACAACAGCTTGAATCTTCTCTGGAATTAACTGCGAGCGCCGTTGAAGTGAATGTCAAAAAGAGTAGAGAACTTGAGAGTCGAGTTAGTTTTATGGAGATGAAAAACAGAGAGAAGAACTTGATTTTTTACGGTATGGAAGGTAATGGAAGTGAAAATCCTGATGAATCCCGCGCCAAAATAAAAAGTTTGATAAAGGACAAGATGCAGATCTCGGATGAGATCGTTATTTCCAGGTGCAGGAGGTTATCCAAAAAGGATAAAGCCCCAATGCTGGTAGAGGTTCCAGAACACAGCGAGAGAATAAAGATATTTAAAATTTCATTTAAATTAAGGGATTTGAAGATCTTTGTAAGCAAGGACTACTCTCCCAGTACCAGAGAACAACGCCGACTGTTGATTCCTAAATGGAAAGAATTCTTAAACAAAGGAATCTCTCTCTCTCTCTCTCACGGCAAAACTTAGGGATGATAAACTGATTGTCAATGGAACAGTTTATCAGGTTTTCAATGGTAAAATTACCACCAAGGAGGGTGCGGAGTTATAGAAACTGGATGAAAATACAAACAAAAGAGAATTGGTAATATCACCAGACCTGCAATTTAAATCTGCTAAATGTAAAAATTCTATTGACATTTTATACTGGAACATAAATGGATACATGAGAGCTAGTTCATTGTTTGATCTTCTCGATTATGTAAAACATTATCATATTTTGCACTTGCAGAAACCTGGCTCGACCGCAATATACAAGTTGACATACATGAATTTACTATTTATGAATCACTGGCTACAAGATGCTGCAAGACTGAAAGACCGTCTGGTGGAATACTGGTCGGAATCAGTAAAATGCTTGTAAATTATATTTACAAAATAGTAATAGAGCCTAACTGGATTTCAATTTGTTTTAAACAAACCTCTATATGTAAACTTTGTATACTAGTCGCATATTTACCACCTGGTGATACTTTTAAACTCAACCTAAACAAACTATTTTGGTTTATTGAGGAAAGATTATTATGTGGCTATGAAATAATGCTGGCGGGTGACCTTAACATTCGAACGGGATCTATGGGCGGTTTTCACAATGTATTTGCGCTCTCTTCAAATATTTTCTCACAGCGTAATTCCAGTGATAAGATGATCTCTCCAAATGCAACCCATTTTGTTGAGTTTACTGACAATATTAAATGGCAGATCGATGGCAGATCAAAATGGCAATTTTACTTACATCTCAGACCGTGGCTCTTCGGTCTTGGATTACTTTCTGGTGACCCCCTTGCTTTTGGATCTAATTGAAAACTTCCAAGTTCAATGCTCTCCATACTCGGACCATCTCCCTATCACCTTGTCTGCCCTTATAGTGCCCGGTTCTGATCGAAGAATTACTTCATTACAGTCGATGGTGAATTACTCGAGACATACAAATCCAACACCTTTAACAAGTTATAGATGGACACATGAGAACTCACAGTTTTTCTCGCAGGCACTAAATGAAATACACCTGAATTAGAATCACTCAATAGATAGTACAATGAGGCTTTTAACTGATAAAATCATTGATACTATGGGCAAAGCGGGGATGCAGAGAAGATCTAAAACATTGAACCCAAATTCAAAGCCCTGATTTGATCGAGAATGTTATCTAACAAAAAAGAATACTAAATCCCATCTTTAAATCTACATGAAATCAAAAAAAGAAACAGACCGTGTTAACTATATTTCAAAAAAGAAATTCTATGCTGCATTAATTAGAGATAAAAAGAAAAAATACTATCAATCATTGCATGTAAATTTATCAAGCAATACTCATGACTAAACACTTTTGGAAAACAATAAGCATTTAAAAAAAAAGAAGTTTCATTCAAGGAAACATATCGCTTCAAGAATGGCACCAATTTTACGATAAACTACTCTCATCTGAAACATCAACAGAATATATCCTTCCTATGTTAAACACGCTTTCAGTGGATACAGGCTTATTGGCGGAAATTACAATGAAGGAGATAAGAGAAGAAATCTCGCGTTCAAAGAACTGTAAGGCAGCTGGAATCGACGAGGTACCGAACGAAGCAATTAAGCTCCTTCCCCACAGTTACTTACTGTTACTAAAGGATCTATAAAACAGAATACTAAGATCAGCTGTATTCCCATCCTCCTTCTCGAAATCTATTATTCACCCGATTTTTAAAAATGGCGATTCTGATAATCCATCCAACTACCGCGGAATCTCAATGCTGAGCAATATCGCGAAACTATTTATAGCAATACTTAGGTCCCGCCTAGTCAAATGGATTGAAACTAATGATATTATCCCAGAGAATCAAGCGGGCTTTAGATCTGCTCACTCATGTCAAGATCATATTTTCATATTGACATCTATAATCCAACTTGCCCTAAGGAAGAAAAGAGGTAAATGTTACTCCTTCTTCGTAGACCTAAAAAAAGCTTTTGACACGGTTCCTCACGCATTGCTATGGACAAAACTACTCAAAATAGGACTGAATCACCGATTTGTCAACTTAATTAAATGTTATTATGAAGACATGACCGCTGCGGTTCGTTGGAACAATTCTATCACCGAATTCATTGAAATTCGTTCGGGGGTGCACCAAGGTGACCCACTATCCCCATGCCTATTCCTACTCTTTATTAATGACTTGATTAAAATATTTGATGACTCGGGGTTGTCAGGAATATACTTACCCAATTTCGGAAACATACACCTCCTCCTATATGCCGACGATATTGTTTTGATTGGTGATTCTAAAATAAACCTTCAATTGAAAATCAATATACTGAAAAAAAAACCTATCTAGAAACTAACTTACTAACTCTGAACGAAAACAAGTCAAGAATAATGGTTTTCCGTAATGGAGGAAAGGTGGCGCGTTCAGAAAGATGGTATTGGGGTCAAAGTCATTTAAGTGTTACATCAAAATATACGTACCTGGGCTACCCGCTCACCCCTTCGATTTCTTTCACTCAAGTGGCCTTAAATTATAGAGGCAGGACCATGGCCGCGATGGGTGCTGTGGGGGAGATTATTCTGAAGTCCAAGCTCAAATCCTTCCATGCAAGTATGAGATTGTTGGATTCTATGATCTTGACAGTCCTACTCTATGCGGCTCCAATCTGGGCACATGATCAAGCCTTAATCTTAGATAGAATCCAGGATACCTTTCTCAGACGTTTTCTGTGCCTTCCAGCTATACGCCGGGCTATATTTTTGAGGGCCGAAACAGGAAGAAACTCTCTTGATATCACAGTGAAAAAACTAACTTTAAAATTCTGGACTAGAATTCTGAAAATGGACGGCAGCAGGCTACCTTCAATTTGTTTGGCACATTTGTGGGACATTTAAATTTCTTCAAAACAGAATATCGGACTGGTAAAAAGTATAACAGAGATACTTAATAACACCGGCTTCTCATGGCTTGTTGGAAGTACAGACTTCAATATTCTACAAAGATACTTACCCCTAATTATTAGAACGGCAACCGATCAGTCCTTGCAGCTGGATTATGTAAGAATAAGAAAATCAGTACTCTACTCTCACTATAAATACTTTCATTTATCACCTACAATGGAATGCTATCTGAATGGCAATATCCCCCTAACCTTAAAGAGAATAATTGCACAAGTAAGAAGCCTTTTTGTAGTACAGATAATTAATCATGTTTCACTACTGAAAACTAAGACCATAAAATGCACCTTATGCAACGGTGAATTTAGTCTCGATTTTCCACACTACATGTTCTACTGTACGGCAATGGAAGAAGAAAGAGAAATTCTTCGTCAAGAGACCGGCTATAATAGCAATTCGCCTTATGTTTTAATGGCAAAAGTCGTAAAATCCAGACCCTTTGCATTCGCTTTTTATAAATACTGGAAATCAGCTCAATCAAAATATTTAGCACAGACACCGGATCCAACTCGATAATTGGTCGAGGTCAATACCCAACATTTGTATATAACTATGATGCTAATTTTTTATTTATTTATTTTGCCTACCGGGAGAATCCTGTATGGCACGTGTGCCCAATAAAGGCTATCGTTGTTGTGTGTTGTAGATCAGAATCCATCAAAATTAATTTTATTTGGTATGACCATGTTGAATAATTGAGGCTATTCAACTCATTGATATTTATGGATCTATCAGAAATATCCATTCTTTTTTTTTTTCTTTTAGGGTTAGCAAACACACACACACACGCAAACACATATATATATCAAAAATGAAAATGGCATATCCTGACCAAGAGCACATGTGCTTTACAGAAGGCAGAGCGCCATCTGGTGGAACAGAAATCAACTAAACATTGATTTAGTCTGTTCCCTGGTATTTGGCCAACCCAATTTCTTGATAAATCAAGAAAAGCCATCCACGAACGCGTTTCGCGCTTTTAGCGCTCGTCAGCGTGGAGTAGGCTGTACCACTGCGACCAAAAATACTTTTTGGTCCCAGAGGTTTCTTGTAAAACCAAAAAATGGGTATTTAAGGCCAAACTTGCGTAAATACGCTTAACACATGGGACCAAAAAGTATTTTTGGTCGGAGTGGTACAGCCTACTCCACGCTGACGAGCGCCAAAAGCGCGAAACGCGTTCGTATATGGCTTTTCTAGATTTATCAAGAAATTGAGTTGGCCAAATATCAGGGAACAGGCTAAATAAATGTTTAGTTGATTTCTGTTCCACCAGATGGCGCTCTGCCTTCTGTAAAGCACATGTGCTCCTAGTCAGGATATGCCATTTTCATTTTTGATTTCAACACCTGACCTTTATATATATTTTTTTTCTTTCATTTTTTCATATATATATGTTTGAAATTGAGCAATCCATATATGTGTGGGGAGGACAGGCGCCACGACGGCATTCCAATGTGGGGGGGAGCAGGACAGTTGAGACAGATCTGTGGTGACAGAAGAGGCGGCAAGTTGGCTAAAGAAAGTGGGCTCCGGGCGTGTGGCCGTATGGACTGACCGGGAGTCTGGTTACATTTGCGGCGAGGAGATGTGGCGACTTACCTCCGGGCGTGTGGATGATCCTGCAAGGAGAGATTGACATCGGAGCGGCCTACAAGACAGTGTAGTCCAGGCTGGACGTGTTGTGTGGAGCGGGAAGCTTCACAAGAGTGACATCCACGGCGCAAATAATTCTTCTGACGGGAAGGTTGAAGGCAAGTCCCAATGATTGTACTCCTTCTTTTTAGTCATAATAAAGCGCTAACTTTAACTGCATCCCTTCGAACCCACGTGTTTATCTTTGTGGCATCCTGGATAGACAAAGTACACGTATGGCGTCTGGGTACGACGTAACAATATGAAACAAGCCTCTCCTATTTCAATAGAACAGATTGCCTTAATAACTTAAAATATTTTAATCTAGGAAAAAGATAAAGAGAAGTAACATGAAGAAAAGGTATTTCTTGAACATGGTGGTTGCTGATGTCAGAGCGGCATCTATCGGAATAAATATAAAGGCATAATTCGGAACATAAAAATTACCGTTTAGTTGCTATTTATGCCGATAGATGGCGCCCTGTTCATCAGCCATTTCAAGTTTATTGTTAAACAAGTAAGAATTAGTTTGTATCATATCCCTAATATATATTTCAAATTGTATAGAGTGACAGTTCTTACTACGGAAATGTGTTGCTTATAACCTTTTAGTTGTGTCATATTGAAAATTGTTTCTCATAGATAGGACTTAAGGATTTGTCGTTTGAATGGTAGATTAAGCTCTTTATCTGATATTTGCTCCTGAAAATAAATTACCAATATAAAATTTAAAGGAAAATTAACAGCATGAAGACCAAATATCAAAAGGGGACTCAATGACAATAGTAATCTGTTGACAATAAAGTCTGAACTCTAGGCTGCTGTGTGTAACAGATGTTCCATGTGGGGAGCCGCCAGGTGTGACTTCCTGCGTTCCAGATCTACTAACGGCGTGTTTCAGGATCTAGATGGTGACTAGACAGTACTTGGACAGCGGATTTTAGTGCTTACACCCCTATGGTGGCCACTGCGTCCATTGGGCGCCCTAGACTATACCGCTTAGGTCATTGGTCATTCCACGCTGGGATGGGGAAAGGGGGGGCAATACTACTCTTTTTAATCCTTTATATTCATCAAGAAAATGCTACAGTTTTCTGGAGATGAGCTTTTTTTTTAAATAAAGAATTATAAAGATAGAGAAACTCATCTCCAGAAATCTGTAGCATTTGCTTGATTAATATCCAATAGATTTGAATCAATTGAATCCTTTGTATTCACATAGGGTGGACTGTTACTCAACTTCCCCTCCGATAGCTTGCTCGCTCTACAGACTAGGAACTAGGTACTGATTACGAGACTGTTGGCTCTGCCGCAAATCCCCGATGGGAGGCCTCGCGTGTTGACGTAAGTCCGGCTTTCAGCGTTGTCGGCGTTCAGCAGTGTGTCTTAGGTTTCTAGTCCGCTCCTTTCTACTTTATTTTGTTTATTTCAACACACAAAACGCGATATCCCGGCTAGGGAAAATTGCGTCGATTTACATTTTTTTAAAACAGAAACAGTTATATACATATTATACAAGGAAAGGTAATCAAAAATTAAAAAGAGAAACAATAATATATTGTTACGTCGTACCCAGACGCTATTCGTGTACTTTGTCTACTCAGGATGCCACAAGGATATACACGTGAGTTCGAAGGGATTGCAGCTAAAGTTAGCGCTTTATTATGGCTCTAAACAGAAGGAATACAATGAGTTGGACTTGCCTTCAACTCCCCGTCAGAAGTATCCTTGGCGCCGCGGATGTCACTCTTGTGAAGCTTCCCGCTTCACACTAAAAGTCCAGCCTGGGCTACACCGCCTTGTAGGCCGGCCGCTCCAATGTCAGTCTCTCCTGGCACCGTCTTACAGGATCATCCACACGCCCAGAGGCAAGTCGCCACGTCTTCTCCTCAAAGCAGATGTAACCAGACTCTGTCCTCACCCACATAGGAATGCTGTTTTTTGCGCCTGCCACATGGCAGCGGGGGCCGCTAGAGTCCACCCCTCTTTACTCTCGTATCTTGGCCTTGTCGTCCACGTTACAATATATTAGAAACCTGAACCTTTCAGGTTAGAAAGATAATAATAAATATATCTACAAAAATAATTAAACCTATGATAATTCTCTCTGCAATTTACAAATTGATATAGATCTACAACGTTATTTATTAACATAAAGCAATAACGCGCCATCTATACATATAAAATAAAAGGATTTAAAAGCACGAATGTTTCTTTTATACATAATACGAACTTCTACTGCCCTTACGGCGATGAAAAAATATATTGGGAGGGCTTGGCTCATCAGTGGTGAACTTTATTGTCTGTTGTCTAGCGGTGAAGAAGAGTGGGCATTCCAACAGTAGATGTCTCTAGTCCTGGAATTCGTTGCCACAATGACAGTTAGAGTCTTCAACCGCTCCAATTTTTGATAGAAATTCCTTAAAATTTCCATGGTTCGTTATAAACTGGGTATTATAAAATTGGAGCGGAAAAATGTTGGAATTCCAAACAGGAAAAAGCTTTGGAATGTTTCATTTATTTTTAGAAATAATTTATCCATTTTTGTACTTTCTACTTTGTTGTCAATAGAAAACTTTACAGCGAGCTGTCGGAATGTGGAAGTTGGGGACAGGGGTGTAGCAATACATGATGGTGTGAGATAGTATAGTCTACTTTTAACCCCCTCTGTGCTATGTATCTAGATAACACGTGGAGCCCTCACAGAGTCTAATTAACATTTAGGTAAATGTCTTTCTTTAAGCTCCTCTTCTTTGGCCACCGAGTCCCTTCTTTATAACTTGACCTTCACGCGTTATAAAAGGAAATTTCGATAAATAAATAACCTCCTCATGATATATATTTATTATATATATTTCTTACTAATTCTGAACTGAAATGGGATTTATATGGTCAGATACCAGCTGTGGTGTTTAAAATGGAAACTTCTACGATGTTAGGTGGGCGGAAATAGTGGTCGTTCAGTTGATGGAACCAGCCGAGCTACTCTATGAACTCTGTGAACTGGAACACACACACATTGTTGTATTACATATGCAAATAGAACGATACATTTGTAACCAATTATTGAGCACTAACAAACGTTGTTGAAGGTACGTAACACGGTAGCCATCACAAGTCATATATTCTGTGTGTCACCTATGGAGAAAACACACAGGTTCGCCAGTCTATCTTAACTCTATATCAGTAGATTCTGTGGTGACGTGCAGCAGGAAACTCTACAATAGTAGATATTGTCAGCTTGGTACCGAATAAGGTACCTGTTTGCTTGTGAATGACCTCTGTAAATGTATTAATGGATGTAGGTACTTGTGCGACTGAAGAGATTTCTTGGAAGAATAATTAAGGCGATAGTTTCTCTGCATGCCTTGTCGAGGCGCAGACTGGTATCCAGGCCGTAAGGTCAATATTTAGCCAGTTCAGCTAAGGTCGTTGAGAGGAAACCATCTCCATAGAGATGGAGAAGGTATTTAAAAGCAAGTGATGAGGAAAGCGACATCTATGTCATCCCGAATGAACACCGTCTGGAGACGTACTAATTCAACAGGAAGGAATGCCTCATTTAAAAACGAATCCATACACAGAATTAATTTGGCTCAGAATGAATAAGGCCAGTATAAACATGATCAGAATTAAAAGTAATGGTAGTGATATATATTTATTGCTGCACCAGATTGCGGCTTGGCAGACTCTTCAGTCTTGATTCTCTCATGTGCACCGCGTCTTGCATCTTACCAGAGCGTGTTTCAACCATCCTAGAAATTTATATAAGGGAATAATGAGATAACTCTACTTTAAGTAGCCTCCAGAATCCTCTATTTAGTTCTCACATCAAAGAGAGCTGTGAAATCACACAGTGTACCAAAATACAAATGGTGATTTTATAGTACATAATCTGTTTATAATAATATCATCTTTTAAATATATTTGTTGTTTTTTATTAAATTTTTTAAATCAAGCGAATATTTTGAAATTACAACCATAACAATGCCACATCAGGTATATATAAAGGCCATGATATGTTTGTTCATCCTAGCGTATGCAAATAAGGCAATTTCATGAACTTGGGTAAATGTAGGTCTGTCTGGGGTATGTGCTGGGGACGGCCAGAGATGCCGGCAGGAAGTGTATGGAAGAGAGAGTGGAATCACTTGGACCTCTGCCTAACATTGATCCCTGCCATCGACTGGGACCTCTGGTGTAGTCCAGTTGGCGACCTGCCTTCTGGCGCTGTACATATGGCAACGTCCCAGAGATTAAACCTGGAATAGAAATGCAAAAAAAAAAAAAAAAGGTTTAACGTCAATATTTCCCACAAACTGTATAACCTCCGCAAATTATTACTCCTTAACATCCTTCATCTCCCAATTTACAGAAAAAAAGCTTTATATATATATATATACTAGCGGACGTACCCGGCTTCGCCCGAGGTTTTACCCGAGTAAAGGTTTATCTAGCGAACATTTGTTAAAACAATTCTCTAAAAACTTATTTTAAAAAAAGATATATTTTGATAATTTGAAACTCGTAAATTTGAATCTCTCGATAGAGTGAATATTTTTTCCCGGTCCCTGTGTGCCGTGTCATCCTGAATTTTGTCTTTCCTAATTTTCTACATTAGAAAATCATAGTTTTATATAGTGAACATTTTTTCCCGTGTCACATTGCCGTGTCATCCTGAGATAATCTTACTTTTGATAAACAATATTTAAGATAACAAACTTAGTGATAAGAAAACTTGTTATCATCGTCACAATGGGGGCGCTGCTTGCGAGTTAAATCTACAAATCTGCAAATAACTCTAAGGATATTCAAGATATTCTTGAAATTATTTTTCAAAAACCTTCCCGGTGATATACCTAATTAATCCCAAAAATTCACGGCGATTGGATGTATGGTTTTTGAATCTATAGAGTACAGACAAACAGACAGACATTCAATTTTATATATGTAGATTAAAAACAAAGTAAGCATATGCTTAAAGCATGTGCTTTTCAGAAGGCAGAGTGCCATCTGGTGGAACAGAAATCAACTATTCATTGATTTAGCCTGTTCCCTGTTATTTGGCCAACCCAATTTCCTGATAAATCAAGAAAAGCCATCCACGAACTCGTTTCGCGCTGTTGGCGCTCGTCAGCGTGGAGTAGGCTGTACCACTGCGACCAAAAATACTTTTTAGGCCCATGTGTTAAGCGTATTTACGCAAGTTTGGCCTTAAATACCCATTTCTTGGTTTTTAAAGAAACCTCTGGGACCAAAAAGTCTTTTTGGTCGCAGTGGTACAGCCTACTCCACGCTGACGAGTGCCAACAGCGCGAAACGTGTTCGTGGATGGCTTTTCTTGATTTATCAGGAAATTGGGTTAGCCAAATATCAGGGAACAGGCTAAATCAATAAATAGTTGATTTCTGTTCCACCAGATGGCGCTCTGCTTTCTTAAAAGCACATGTGCTCCTGGTCAGGATATGCTTACTTTGTTTTTAATATCAACACCTGACTCACTTATTATTATTTTTTTCTATTATATTATATTTTTATTATTATTATTATATTATTCTATTATCTCTAAATATATGTCAATGTCTGTCTGTTTCGCGATAAACTCAAAAACTACTGAGCCAATTGGTACCAAATTTTGCATGTCGCTTTTTATAAACCCGAGGAAAATTTTCGGCTACATTTTAATTTGTATTTTTGGCTATTTCTTTTTTTCATTTGAAGAACTTTTTTTTATGCGGAGTAAATACGAGGCGAAGTAACAACACGAGGCCAATTAAGCGACCAATGAGTGTTCTGCATTTTTTTTCAAGTTGCTTGCGTACTTTTTTTTAAATATCTTTTTATACGAGTGTCACTTTTTTTTTACAAAAGTATTGAGAGAGAAATTTATATTATACTAAGTTACGGTAAGTGTACACAATGCAATTTTAAAAAAACTTTACAAAATTAGCGGTACTGTATGTAAACAATGGCTTTCGTATTTTTTATTAATTTTTGTTCTGGCCTTTGTTTTTTTTTTATTTATAAAAAATAAAAGTTACAGTTAATATGATAATTCTAAAAATTAAACAGACAATAGTCAATATGGAAAAAATACAAACTAACTTAATAAAATATTCTATTATGATTCTATTATGATTTATATTAATATTAGTTTTTTTTTCAGATAAACATCTACGAATGTTTGACTGGGGTCTGAAAACATTAGATTACAGGCTGCTGGCCAGGCTTGGTCAATCACGGTCACTCTTCTCAAGCAATTTCAATCCCTATCCCTTTTTACCCAAAGAGTGTAATAGACCTACAGAGGATGCACCACTATATATAAGAGTTAACACGCTGGGGCGGGTACCTCGGAGGTTGGGAGGAAAATCTGCCAACTATTTGAACTATATTTAAAACACCTAAATGGATTGAAAAATAAATAAATAAAATACCTAAATACTAATATATTGCATTTTTGACATCACAAATACTTTTTGCCTGTGATAATGTATTACTTCGGTGTTGCTATTCTATGGCTCTAATACTATTTATTAGTAATGTTCTTTCAGTATGAAGGAAATTGCACTCGGGGGAATTCCCGGGCGAAGCCGGGTCATTCGTCTAGTTATCTATCTCTATATATATAAAAGTCAATGTCTGTCTGTTTCGCGATAAACTATCCATTTTTGGTCACCAAACCGAAGATCTGGCTAGAGATTCCATGCGATTGATTCCAATATGACTTCAATGAAGTAGCTTCAACATTTGACTTGACAGGTTCTTGGAATCACTGCCCTAGAATCAACAAAAATGTATCCCTGTAGTATAGAAAAATTTTCCAATTTTGAAAGGAAAGGTTTCATTGTTTCATCCTTTTTTGCTAATAGATATTCTTTGAGCTTATTTAAAACCGGATCTTTTTTGGTTTCTTCTTCAATAATGAGGTGGTCCAATGGAGTCACATTTAAAAGTGATATATCATGTGTCACCAAATCAATGTTGTCTTCCCTTTGATTTATTTCTTCAAGTGGAAGTCTTGAAAATGAATCCGCGCAGAGCATGGTATCTTTATTTGTGTATATAATATCGAAATCGAAATTTGACAACTCTAAAGCCCACCTATGCAAGTGATTAGCAATTAATGGCGAAAGAAATATTTTGATTCCAAAAACAGTCGTAAAAGCTTTATGATCACTCTTTAACACAAATTTTCTCCCAAACAAGTATTTTTTCAGTTTGGAAGTTGCAAAAACAATAGCAAGTGCTTCTTTCTCAGTCTGAGAGTATTTAGCTTCTGCACTTAGAAACAAAGGTTATTGGCTTCTCTTCCACTTCCACAATATGACACAAGACCCCACTTATGCCATAAGCAGATGCATCGCAGGGTAAAGTTAATGGAAGCTTCATTGAATAGTGTTATATATTTTTAATAATGTTAGAAATAGATTCGACAACGTTGTGTTGTAAATAATAAGATGTAATCGAATAAGCTTTGTTTACCGCCTTCGATGTCACACCTCAAGTATGTACTTTTATTTTTATTGTGTGTTATATTATGTAATCTCATTCCTAGATAATTAAAACATTTAAAATCAACCTACACCTTATCATTTCAAATACAAGGCCCACTTTTATACACAACAGAATTTGGCGACGAGGGTTAAAAACGGCAACGTATTCTAGCAAAAATATTTAAATCAAACTTTATCAAATATCAAATATCTATATTAATAAAATGCAAATTTCATAAGTGTTGTTCGCTAAAAACTTTCGTTACAATGCATCAATTTCAACCAAATTTTCAACATTTATGTAAAACGAGATGGAGCAGGTTTTGCTTAACATCAAAATATATTTCCTAACATTAACATGCGTAACTTCGGTGTTATCGATTAAATACAAAAAAAATCAACAGAGTTAATTTTATTTATATATAAATACAAAAAAATTCAACAGAGTTAATTTTTTTACATACTAGCTAATAATCTCGATCTAAAAAAAATATTCAAAACAAGCAATTTTAAGATAACACCATATGTAAAACAGTCGGCCAAGAAAACAACAACGATATTACATCTTTCTCACATATTCACACACAATCTTGATTAATAATTAAAACTAATCTTTAACATTGTTTATTATACTTCATAATATATAATATTCGTTAGGCAAACTTTCACTCGGATAAAACCCGGGCGAAGCCGGGTACACATCCGCTAGTATAATATAAATTTATATTATTATATCAACTATATATTAATTAAATCAAATACCTAAACACTAATATAATACACAATTTATGCCATCACACACTTTTTTCCTGTAGTTTATGTGTTACTTCTGTATTGCTATTCTATGGCACTTCTAATATTTATTATTGATATACTATTAGTATGAAGGAAATTGCACCCATGGGATTTCTCGGGCGAAGCCGGTTCATCGCCTAGTCTTCTTCTATATATATAAAAATGAATGTTTGTATGTATGTCCGGTATACAAATTCGCAGTAGTTCACTAATTCAAACCAAAATTTCCATACATAGGTAAAAAAATACGGGGAAGACGATAGGCTATTTTTAAAAATATATAAATCAATTATCAAAACTATATATTTTTAGTCAGAAAATGATGATGACGATATTGCTGTATCATGTTTGATTATCAGATACAAAATTATATCGGGAAAAATTCCAAAAAGCAGAGACCACGGGTGAAACCAGTTCATTATTTTGTACGCAGGAACAAAATTCTAACAGAAAAACATTCATTCTCGAGCAGAAAACAAAATTCAGATCATCTTTTCTATAAAAATATCGCTTCTCAGACACAAAGTTTGGAGCGGGACGTTTCATAAGAGTGACATCCACGACGCCAATTTATAATTGTAACGAATAGTATTTGAAAATCAAAATAATATAATTTTCAAATATCGTTGTGAAAATTTACATATTTATTTTTATATTTTAAAAACACACAAAGTTTGGAGCGGGACGTTTCACAAAAGTGACATCCACGGTGCCAATTTATAATTGTAACGAATAGTATTTGAATAAAAACATTTAATCGGGTAAAACCCGGGCGTTGCCCGGGTCATTCGGCTAGTTCATAATATAATACAATATATATCAATTTTATAGAAATTTAACTTCATATCATCAATTCTAATTCTATTAAATTCATAACTACCAAAATATATCTATTTTTAAAACAAGCAATTATTCGCATATCAATATTTATTTATTTTAATTTTCATCGAGGTAAAAAGCAAAATATTTTAAACAAAATGGATCCACAACAGTTTCAGGCCCTCATTGAAGCCATGAATAGAAATCAACAACAGCTAATCAATACTTTGTTATCAAAAACAACTCAACCTAGGGATGGAACTGATGTAAAAGAAAATCAACCCACCCCTGTAAACATTTCTCATGCTCCACCCTTTGAAAATTTTGATTCAAATAAGGAAATATCTAAATATTATCGCCAGCGTTTTGAAAATTACATCAAATTGAAAGACATTTATCAAGATAAAAATAGAAGTGCTCAAATGTTATTGAATTCGATAGGTGCTTCAAATTATAACATCTTAGCAGCCTTGGTAGCCCCAACAACTCCGGGAGAATTTGATTACGAAGAACTCATTGAAGAATTGGAAAAACATTTAGCGCCAAGAAGAAGCAACCTTGTCTCTCAACATTATTTTCTATCAACATATCAACAAGATAAGGATTCAATTGCAGACTTTGTAGCATCATTAAGACGTGACATAGCTGACTGTGAATTCAAGGCACAATGCGAATGTGGAAAAGATGTTGCAGCATCAGAAATTTTCCTGAGAGCACAGTTTATCCGAGGTATAAAAGACAACTGGATAAAGGAACAAATCCTACAATCAGAAATCTACGCATTTAATGATATTTTAACGAAGGCTATTGCTCTTGAAGCATCGAAGACTGATTGCCACGAATTATCAAAGGCACGACCATCAACCACAACTATCAATGTGACAGATGAAGTCCACAAAGTTTCTCGACACAATTATCGATCAAGGAAGGACAATTGTAAGACTCCAAGTTAAAACCGACCCAGATCAAATCAAACCCGTGAGAATCAACATGCTCGATCGAAATCACGAGGCCGTTTCGATTATGAGAAACTTGGAATCAACAATGTTTGTCTCTGCTGTGGTCGAAACAACCACCTATCGAAAAATTGCAGAACAGACCCATCAAAATTGACTTGTACATCATGCCATAAAGCAGGTCATGTGTCAAAAATATGCATCAAAACTATCCTCAATAATAAGTCAAATAACACTCAGACAAATCATATCGATAATTATGAAGACTTCGGAATAAACAGAATTGTTGACATTTATGATTACCCCTGCTGAACGCTTCACAAGATACAACAAAGTATTATGTTTTAATTAAAATTGAAGGTTTCAATCAAAAGTTTGAGGTAGACACTGGAGCGGGTTACACCTTAATTCCTGAGAATCAATTTAAAAAGCTAAATACCAAAAATAAGGTTCAACCAACTAACATTGTTTTCCGATCATATACTGGAAACGTTTTCAATTCTCTTGGGAAAGTGGAAGTCCAAGTAGAATTCAAAGATCGTACATCTATTGAAGAATTATTTATCATTCCTAATAACTATGATCCTTTTCTAGGAAGAACCTGGATCAGGAATCTAAAAATAAATCTAGAAGAAATTGATCAAGAAAATCTAAATCAAATCAAGGAACTAAAGGTGTCATCCATAAATGAAGATTATGATATCGAAAAAGAATTCCCTGAAATTTATACTCAAAAAGTTGGTTGCGTGCCTGATTTTCTCATCACGCTCCAACTCCGTCAAGGAGCAAAACCACGCTTTACACCTGAAAGGAATGTACCTTATGCCGTCCGGGAGAAGGTGGAAAAGGAATTGGACACACTGGAAGCAGAAAGTATAATATCAAAAGCAGCTACCATTGACTGGGGATCACCACTTCTAGTCATTCCAAAAGGCAACGGAGCAGTTCGGCTTTGTGTTGATTATAAGGTTGGTGTTAACGATCAGTTGGTAAATGCAAGTTACCCAATCAAAAGAATTGAAGATGTTTTAAACAGCTTAAAGGATTCCAAGTATTTTTGCCGCTTGGATCTCTACAAGGTCTATCTACATCTGAGGACGGATGAAGAAAGTAGCATCATCTAGACCATATCGACACACAGAGGAACTTACCGAATGAACAGGTTGAGTTTCGAGATCAAAACTGCTCCTGCAGAATTCAATCGCGTTATCGATCAATTCTTCAAGGCTTAAACGAGACTATATTATATTTTGATGATATTCTAGTACATGGCAAATCAAAACAAGAATGCATGGAAAATCTTTTTGCTTGCTTAGAAAGATTACGCGCGTGTGACTTACACCTCAACAAAAATAAATGTATTCATTTTCAAACTAAAATCGAATATCTTGCACATGTAAAAGAAAATAACAAAATATCAAAATCTCCTTCAAAGGCATCGACATGCCACAACCAAAGAATATAGCCGACTTACGCAGATTTTTGGGGATGATAACGTATTATTCTAGATTTCTACCAGATGTTTCAACAATAACTTATCCACTTCGAAGGTTACTTAAGAAAGATAAAAATTTATTTTGGTCAGCCCAATTCCAAGCAGCATTTATCAAACTCAAGAATGAAGTTGCGAGTGACAGAGTTTTAATTCCTTTCGATACAAACTTGCCTGTTACTCTAACAACAGATGCAAGCCCTGTTGGAATCGCTGCAGTATTGTCTCATGGTATCAATAAGGTAGACCACCCAATTGCCTTTGCCTCACGTTCACTAAAAGATGCAGAGCAAAACCACTCTTAACTAGATCGAGAAGCACTGGCAATTGTGTTCGGAGTAGACCATTTTTTAAATTATCTTTTCGGACATAAATTTACACTAATTACTGATAATCAACCCTTGACCAGAATTTTTCGTCCTAAATCAAAATTTCCAAAATTGACATCTGCACGTCTCTTACGTTACGCTTCATTTCTAGCAGGTTTCGACTACGTCGTGTCATTCAAGAAAGGAACTGAAAATCAAATTGCTGACTGTTTGTCACGAGCACCCACTGCCCAAGGTTATGTTACCACCGACATGATTATAAACGAGGAGGTACATCGAATATGCTCCTCAACGGTGTTCGAAATTTCTACGAAAACCTTAACAGTGGAAGAAATTGTAAAAGAGACAGACAAAGACAAAGAACTGTCAAAGCTAAAACGAGACATCAAATCAAATTCCATTGAGAATGATTACACACTAAATGGAGAAATCTTGTTCAAGAATGATAGAGTAGTAGTTCCAAAAAGTCTTCAACTGGAAGTCTTAAAAGACCTTCATTCAACACATCTTGGGATCGTGAAGATGAAACAACTTGCCCGACGTTACTGCACTTGGAAGAATATTAACAAGGATATCGAAAATCTTGTAAAATCATGCAAAGATTGCTTATCTACTCAAAACAATACTCCAAAAGCACCTGTACATCATTGGGATCCTCCATCAACTAATTGGGAGCGCATTCACCTCGACTACGCAGGACCTTTCCAGGGATATTATTACTTAGTCCTAATTGATGCAAAATCTCGCTGGGCCGAGATCAAAGCCATCAGTGAACCTCCAACATCCCTCAACACCATCAAACTTTTAAATGACATTTTTTCAACCCATGGATACCCTTTTGTCATGGTTTCTGACAACGCATCAATATTTACCGGTGATACCTTCTCGAACTACTGTCTTGAAAACGGAATCAGACAAAAATTCATAGCGCCCGGACACCCAGCAACAAATGGAATCGCTGAGAGAAATGCTCAAACCTTGAAAAACAAACTTAAATCTATGATAAACGAAAATGTTCCAATACACCAGAAGATTCAAAAGATACTCCTTCGTTATCGAGCAACTCCATTAGCAAGTGGGAGATCACCATCAGAAATGTATCTGAACAGGCAAATTCGCATAAAACTTGATGCTATGCGACCTTATCAGGAAGAAAGGTCACAACAGCAAATTCAACCGCGTACACGATGTCTTCAGGTAGGAAAAAGAGTTCAAGCAAGAGTTTTCATCAGCAACAAACCGTTTTGGAAAAATGGAACTATTAAACAAAAGCTTGGAAATCTTCACTACATCATTGGTTTTGATGAAGGAAAATCTCTAAAACGTCACATAAACCAACTTCAAAAAGTTGAAATTAAAAAGAAACAAGTCACTTTTGACGAATCTACAATACACCACCAATCGAAACCAAGCCAGTCATCACCAGACTTTGATCCGATCCAATACACTGTTTCACAGCCTGAACCGAATCAACAGGAGCATCATGACCCCGACCAGACATCTGATCAGGAACCTACATCCATGCCTGATACGCCCCTACGCAGATCACAACGCCCAAGACGACCCCCGCGACATCTTGAGGACTATGTCTACACAACCAGAAATATAAAAACAGGAAACTATCCCTAAGTGTCTTATCTAAAGTAGGGGAGACTGTTATATATTTTTAATAATGTTAGAAATAGATTCGACAACGTTGTGTTGTAAATAATAAGATGTAATCGAATAAGCTTTGTTTACCGCCTTCGATGTCACACCTCAAGTATGTACTTTTATTTTTATTGTGTGTTATATTATGTAATCTCATTCCTAGATAATTAAAACATTTAAAATCAACCCATACCTTATCACTTCAAATACAAGGCCCACTTTTATACATAACAAATAGTGAATAAACGCCTGGAAATTTAATAGGGTTAACTTCAAATTCAAAAATGCCTTTTTGCATTGGCTAGACTATTTCCAACGATTGTCCTTCTTCAGGAGTTGATAAAGGGGACCAGCCAAAGTTGACATATTAGGTATGTATTTTGTGTAGCTCAACATCCCTAGAAAACTCTTCAATGATATTTTATCGAAAGGCCTTTTACATCTTTCCAATGCTTTCAATTTCTTTGAATCTGGTCTAACACCAACTTCATTTATAATATGACCTAGAAAACAAATATCTTTTATAAAAAATGAGCATTTTTATTTATTAAGTGTGAAATTTAGCACTTACAATTTATCGAAGATCATTTTTAAAATTCTGTAATGTTCTTGTTTATCTTTAGAGCCAATTAAAATATCATCTAAGTATATCACCGTGTTGGGAACATCATGAAAAAGGCTGTCCATCCATCTCTGGAAAATGGCTGAAGCTGGACTGATACCAAAAGGCAATCTATTATATCGGTGAAGTCCTCTATGGGTAGATACCACTAGCATATTTTTAGATGCTTCATCCATTTCAATATGATGATATGCGGGGGAGAGATCCAATTTGGCAAAAATCTTGTTTCCTTCTAGATCTCCCAACATAGTTTCTATAGTAGGTGATGGATATTTCTCATCTCCGATGCAATTATTCAAAGTACTTTTAAAATCGCACAAACGTAGTTCTCCATTTGACTTTATTACCGTTACTAAAGGCGTAGACCAATCACTCGCATTAACCTTTTCAATTATTTGACTTTGTTCAAGTCTGTCTAGTTCTTTGTCAATCTTCTCTTTAATGGAAATGGGTACTTGTGTAAATTTAAAAAAATTGGGCTTTGCATTTGGTCTCAATGATATTGAATCTTTAATGCCCTGAATTGGTGAATCTTTATTTTTTAAATACTTCTTTATACGCTTCTAAAAACAGTTCTAAATTTGAAATTACATTTATATTATTACAGATATCAAAAACGCAATTGGGCCAATCAGCTTTTAAAATTCTTATCCAATTTCTACCCAGTAACGGCGTTTGGTTATTAAACTGGCCCGTCACAATTAGAGGTAGTTTTTCCTGATAGTTTTTGTAACTAACATTTACCAAGCATTTTACAAAAACTGGAATCTAATTTCCCGAAAAACTTTTCAAATGTCCACTGTATTTCTCTAGAGTGACATTTTTGAGATTTGTAAGAAAAAAATTGCTTCGAAACTACAAACACGTCTGCACCAGTGTCAACCTCCATTATAGTGTCCGCATCTTCAATTTTAACGTTCACCAATATTTTTGGTGCGTTTTCTAATGTGTTGCACTGAATAGTATTCAATTTATTCTGATTGGTTTATTCATTCCAGAATTTTGGGCCGATTTTTTATTCCAACATACTGAAGTAATGTGCCCTTTCTCATTGCAAATATAACATTGAGCATTTTTAAATTTGCATAACTTAGTATCGTGGTTAGACTTTTCACATATTTTGAAAGGGTTATTGTATTTACATGGGAATTTAAAATTATTAGATCGGGCTCTCAACTTATCAATATCATGACCAGGATTTTTCATCAAATTTACTTGTGACTTCGAAGCCTCTAGAGAGTTTGCAATATTTATTGCACTATCAAACGTAAAAAAAAAAGGTTCACTCGGCAGCCTTTTAAGCGTAGCTTCATCGTAGCAACCACTTACAAATTGGTCATACAAATCTTCATTTACTTCAGAAAATTTGCACTTGTCTGCCAGAGATTTAAGCCTCAAAACAAATTTTCCCACAGACTCATTTTTTTTTTGTACAATCTTGTGAAATAAATATCTTTCATAGTGCTTATTTTGTTTTGGATATAAATGGTTGGTTAAAACTTCTACTAAATATTTATATTTAAGGTCACTTGGCATGCTGGGTACCAACAAATCGCGCAAAGTCTTATAAACATTAACATCAATAGACGTTAATAACACAGATACTTTGTCTGCTTCTAATGTTTTATTCAATTTAAAACATTCTTCTAATTGTTCCAAATAACAATTTAGATCTTCACCTTCACGAAACCTTGGATAATTTGAATTATCCGCCATATTTACATTAATTCTTCGTCGCCATTTGATATTTCTAATATAGGTTGAAGATTAATAGTGAAAGTTATTATATATTTTATAAGAAATTGTATTTTATATATTTAGATATCTTTAAATGAAAAATAAAAGATACGAAATTTGATGTGCTACTATAATTATTTTATTACTAGACGAATGGCCCGGGCAACGCCCGGGTTTTACCCGAGTGCGTATATATTTTTAAAACGTTTTAATTCAAATACTATTCGTTACAATTATAAATTGGCGCCATGGAAAACCTTCGATTCATTTCGAGTCAAAACATATATATTATCTTTAAACAAAACAGATCAGATCACCCAGGACCACCTAAGAACTGCAAACTGCTTTGGTTGAACAGTTGGATTTGTTGCTTCAAAAGCTCTTTAATTGCCTAATAAACATAATGAAATATTGTTGTGACAACTGTTTAGCTGTTAGAGGCGCCTATACACCCTTTTAAGTCATCAAATATCGGTCAACATCTACCTGACTTTTGGACTAATTAACATAATTTTTCATAAACTCTGCAATGATAATTTCAACAATAAATTTATTTTGTCAACTTTATCAGTTATAGTTTTGTCTATCTACCTTCAAACCTTCGTTCAAAACAATTCTATATTTTTAGGAAACTAACATTAAATGTTTGTTACCTTAATTTTGGACACCAGTTTTTATTGTTACGTCTACCCAGACGCTGTTCGTGTTCTTTGTCTAATCAGTATGCCACAAAGATACACACGTGAGTTCGAAGGGATGCAGCAAAAGTTATCGCTTTATTGTATCTCACTTAACAGAAGGAGTACAATCAGCGAGACTTGCCTTCAACCTCCCTGTCAGAAGAATCCTTGGCGCCGTGTGGATATCACTCTTGGAAAACGTTCCGCTCCACACTGTATATGTCCACCCTGAAATGCACCGCCTTGTAAGCCGCTTCGATGTTAGGCTCTCCTCGTACTGCCTTGCTGGATCATCCACACGGCCACACTCTACACACACACACGGAGAAAACTTCTCACGTTCTCTAATTCCCGCAGATATGACCAGACTTTGTCCTCTCCCACACAGGAATGCTGTTTTTTGGCGCCTCCCACATGACAGCGGGAGCAGCTGGAGTCCACCCCTCTTTCCCCAACTTTCTCTGTGTTCTTAGCCTTGTTATCATTTTACAACATATTTAATATTAAGAAATATACTAAAGTCATTCTTAAAACGAAAACTGCATGACAGATGTCTTAGATGGTTCTTGGGGTGAAGTCCAAGTTCATCTGCTCCATGGTCATCTTCTCCTGGTTGGGTTTGTACTCTATCCTGGTAGGTCGTATTGCCCAACTCTAATTCTTGGGCGCGATTATTTTTGAAGCTTCTTCAACATCATACAAATGTCCACTCCAGCAGCTTACCTAGTGATGACTTGGATGGTTCCTGTGGTAAAGTCCTGGTTCATCTGCTCCATGGTCTTGGTTGAGTTTGCGATCGAGGGCTGTCGAACCTTGCAGGTCCTGAAGTCACCTCACACAGGTCCGCTTCCATCACTGTAAAACTCTTGGCGTCGGAATGTCGCAGGACATGTTGATGTTGTAGTCAGTGAAGAAGGCCAGGTCAGTCTATTAGCCCATCTCTTTGATAAGTTATTTGCCCATTCTTTCAGCTTTGAGAGGAGGTTAATCATCCTCACACCAGCCTTAGTGTAGTCCCTCACACACACTTTTTGGTCCAGTGGTGAGCCCGTGTTGCATTTCCTATCTCCTTGCAGAAGTTAATGGAGTTCGGGGCCACCGGAAGGAATGGAGTTACTCTGATTTTTGTAGCCTCGGCTGCAGGTTAGAGCAGTCAGGGTCCAGTTAACTATCAGGATTGGGCCTCGGCTGACTGGGGGCTTTTTTGGTAGCTTCCCTCGCCACAACACTATTACATACATCCTAGAAGCAGATGGCCGCGCAGACCTTTCGGTCTATAAGCCGGTATGCAAAGCATGCCTTTCGCTGCTATCTTGCTCATTATCCAAGTAATGGTATCCAAACTGGGGTTCGGATTTGGTACTCGGAAAAAAACACCTCCCAGACTAAAACATCTGAAAGGATTTCTATACTGGTGGCCTTCAGTCACAGCAAAATAGTATTGATCGCCACCAGTCGACCCTTTTTAATCACAGCTGAGAAATAGCTCAGCTGCCAGGTCGTGGGCTTTATCGAGAAGCTTGCTGTGATTTCTCAACAGCTCAGTTTCGATCTCGCCCTCCTCTCCTCTTCTACACCCACCACTCTTGGACAATCCAAGACGTAGTGACGTGCTCCCACATCCCTTTCTCCACAGACGAAATCAGCGTTTATTTTAATTTCAAATCTGTGGAGACTCCTGGGGAAGGGTCCATGTCTTGATACCACTAATAAGTTTGTGGGACATTACCTTACAGAGGTACTTGGGCGTGTTCACCCAATTGAATACCTCCCTTGCCTTCTCGCTATTTCTCCATCTGTCTAACCACAGGTCCTGGACGTGCCTCTGACTCTCCTATACATCTCTTTCTTGGTCATTGGGGTCTCCACTGGACATCTAAGGTAACCCGCCTTCGCGAGCCAATCCGTGGACTAATTTCCTTCAATGAGGCTGTGTCCTTTAACCCAATGAAGTTCCAGTGCTCTATGAATCCTCCCCAACTCTCCCACAACTTGATGCGCGAGCTGTCCTTTCTCCATATTGATGGCGACCAGGGCTGACATACAATCTGAATTGAGACGATCCGGGCTGATGTTCCTTTCGGGCTTCTCGGGTCGCAACCAGCTCGGCTGAAAAGACCAGTTCGTGCACTCTGAGTGTTAAGTTTTCTTGGAAGATAAGCTCTCTGTTGGTGAAGATCCCCACCACAGATCTAGTCCTGGTTCCAGATTTACTCCCATCAGTGAAGACCTCAGTACCAATCCCAGTTAGCACTCCAATACTTCAAACCCACTTTGGCACCCGCTTCTATATCCAAGGCGTCCTTCCTGTCTACCCAAATGTTTTATCTGATGGACTCGTCCTATAATATCAATCCTAGGGTGACTAACCCAGCGATGATCAACAGTGTCTCTGTGCTTGTACTACAGTTTCCCCCTATGATGATAAGGGCCGCCGTCCTTTGCACCCTTTCTAGAGTAATTGCCACCTTGTGATCCCTATTTCTCCACCACCAGGCCCTGGAAGCGTATAGCAGTATTGGCTCGTGGCAGGAAAGGTAGAGGTTTCTAAAAATGGTACCCTTCTTTCCCCCTCTGTTTAGCGCTGTTGAACCGGAGGCCATAGTTGTTGGCCCAGTTCAAGAGGATTTTCTCAGCCTTAGCTCTTGAAGCAGCGCCAATTATGAGGAACTGGTCATCAGCATAGAGAACCAACCTGGCTCCCTCAGGTAGCTCCTCCTTGAAAACAGTGTTGACCAGGATATTCCAGCCCCCAAAGTTGAGGTTAATCTGTCTATCGCTCAGAAATTTCCAGACCAAGCTGCACAGATTATCTGGACACCTCATGTCCATCAAATTCCTCATAAATTGGTTCCAGTTCATGGAGATAAACGTGCCGTCCAGGGCAACGAGGAGAACCTACTAACCTTTTCTTAATCCCGCCTTGACTCCTATAAAAACTTGATTTAAGGCTGTGGTCGTCGATTCTTCCTCCTGAAAATCATGTTGGGAATTGGATAGGAGCTCAATACTTTCTAGCCAATGCTTCAGACGCTGAGCTAGTAAGACTGCCCAAGATCTTACCTAGACACGCTAGCAAGGAAACTGGACGATAATCACTAGGTGATTCTACCATACTTTTACAGAAGCACTACTCAGGCCACCTTCCTTTCCTCTGGAAAAGTACCAGCGTCCAGGAACCTTTTGAATAACCTGGTAGGAAGCGATGGGCGCATTCTTTTAAGGGTTTTCACGATTGTGTTATCAATCCTGTCGGGACCAGGAAACTTCCTGTTCCCGAATTTGAAAGCCATCTGCCTCACCTCTCTCAGAAAAGGGTAGAGCCACAAGTGGTTAGTGAGATCTCTTCCTCTGGCTCCTCGCTACTGAAGTGCCGATCCAAGATTAGGTCTAGGGTCTCCTTCAGGTCTTAATTCCATCTTCCCCATCAAGTAGCCTCAATTAGGCGGAACTCCTAACATTTATAGAGACTAACATGTAAGGGAGACCGTATGGATTTTTGTCCAGTATGGTGTGCACTTTTCCCTCCAGTGCTTTCTCTTTGATCTCTTAGTTCTCTTTTGTACCCTGACAGAGCTTTCTGGTAAGCTACCCATCTTCTAACTCTCTCTTTGCCTATACCTTTCTGGAATAGCTTCCTCATGGCCCTGACCTTTCTCTCTATCTCCAGCTTGTCAGTCCATCAAGGCTTTTAAATCGTGTAACCTTTCCGGATACAGGCCACAAGTTTTTTTGCATGTTCTGATTATAGCCTGGTGTATCTCGCCAACCCTGCTATTAATGACACTTCTGTCAGTGTTGTGTATTTGCATACTCATTTCTGACTTCATGTAAAAATAGCGCTACAAGTTGTTAGCAGTCAGTCAGTCAGTCTGTATTGTAGAAGTTGGTGTACTAATAAATTCTAAGAGAATGTAGTGGTCTGTTAATGAGAAACCCACACAGAGGCAACACAACAAGTTGGCGACGAGGATCACTGGAGGAACTACGGGAGCGACTAAAGGACCCTACAGGATCGACTACGAGAATCGCTGAGGGAACTGTGGAAACTCCGGCAAATAACGAGTTTGCTAAAAGTGCACAGCTAAAGGACATCGATCGACTGACATTCAGTATCTTGGGGTATTCAAATTAACCGCCTTAGTGGCTAGAGAAAAATGGCGATTAGTCAAATTGTGCCTTTCAGAGTCTACAATCCAAATGAAGACGATTTTGAAATCTTTATACAAAGATTCAATGCTGCGTGCACTGCAAATGAAACCAGTGAACACAAGAAAGTTGTGATTTTACTGTCTCTATTGGACTCTGGACTACTGAAACTAGGTAACGACCTATTCTTTCCAGAAAAGATGGAAGCACAAACATATGAACTAACCTTGAAAAAAATTAGGCAACATTTAGAGCCTAAGAAGAAGATAATAACTCAAAGGTGCTTGTTCTTGAAACAAACACAGAGGGAAAACGAATCTGTTTCCGAATATCTGAGAGAATTGAAGCACCTGGCCTCTAACTGTGCTTTTGGGGAGATGTTAGAAATGATGCTACGGGATAGATTTGTAGCAGGCTTGACATCGGAGTCCCTTCAAAAGAGGCTCGTGCAAGAGGATGATGAAGTGAAATTAGAAAGGGTATTTGCCCTGGCAGTCTCATACGAGTTGGCAGAGAAAGATGCCAAAGAGCTGCATGAAAGAGAAGTGGCGAGAGTAACCTCACATATTGAGAGGTACAGAAAATCGAAATACTCTTTTACGAAGAGAAACTTCACGTCTTCGACCAAAGAAAGGACTTGCTACCGGTGTGGCATGAAAAATTCCCACCTAGCTCCAGCATGCCCAAACAAGTCAAAGGCTTGTTATAAGCGCAAAAAGATTGGGCATCTAAGTAAAGTATGCAAAGCGGCCAGTAATGCACAGAAAAATAGATATGTGCAAGAACAGATACTGTCCCTCAAGGGTGAAACGGAGGCTAAAGTTACGCTCACTTTAGACGGAAATGTATTAAAGTGTGTAATGGATACTGGAAGTCCGAGTAACATTGATGCTGAAGACCATCTTCAAGAAATTCTGGAAAGTAAAATTATTTCCTACTTCGAAGAATCTAAAAACCTTGTGCAATAATCCTATCAAGATAGTAGGAGAAAGGGACGTTTTTGTTGAAGAAGCCGGAAAGAAACTTAGATTAATAGTGGTCGATGAAGGTTTCCCAGAGGCTTTACTGGGAAGGGAATGGCTGAGACTCTTGAATATTGACTACTGTAAGTTACTAAATGTGAATAAAATCATTGAAGAATCTTTCATGAAGTCATTAATTGAAAAATATTCAATTTTATTCAGCAATGTGTGAACTGGGTTGCTTAAAGGATGTAAAATTAAATATTTGCATTAAGAAGGATACAGCACCAGTGTTTTGTAAGGCTCGAAGTCTGCCTTTTTCTATGAAAAAAAAGGTAGAGGATGAATTGGAGGAAATGGTAGATAAAGGAATTTTAGAGTCTCTTGATTACGCCGACTGGGCAGCACCCATAGTGTCAGTTTTGAAGAAGGATGGCGCAGAATTAGAATCTGTGGAGATTTTAGGAGTACGGCAAATAAGGCAATTATATTGGATAAATACCCATTGCCTACGATAGATGAGATTTTTTCTAAATTATCGGGTAAAACAGTTTTCTCAACTCTGGACCTTTCAATGGCCTATCTGCAGGTAGAGCTAGCAGAAGTCAAAGGAGTAGTAAATATAAATACTACGAAGGGATTGTTTGCATTTAAAAGACTCCCTTATGGTGTGGCTGTAGCACCGAATAAATTCCAGAGGTTGATGGACAACATTTTTGCTGACATACCAGGAGTGGCTTGTTATATTGATGTAAAATCTTTGTTTACGTAATATAATTAGCAAACGTATTATAAGATTTATTTATTAGGGTATTAGATATATTTATTTACTTACAGGATTGTTGTTAGCATTAGATAGCGTTAGTTCTTTTATTTACATTCTATATCGAACTCAACTGTGTTGCCGAGTACGATATTAACTATATTACATCTCTCCTTTTTTATAAATCCATTCCTTTTGGTGGCTTCACCTGGCGACCGCTTCTTGTGAACTTCCGCACCTCTCTGGTCTCCTCCTCTCCAGCTGGATTATCAGTTTCCGACTGCAGCTCCATCCTGTCAGAACCTTTAGGCTGAGTTTCTTGATCTTGCTCCATAGTTGAACAAGCACTTCCACTGGGTTCTTGCTCAAGGATGCTTTCATGGTCTCTTTGGGATTGGTTAGTTGTAATATGTGATTGGTTTCTTCTGTAGAGTCCTTTGTTGTTCTGGACTGTATAGGACCTTGGACCATCTTCTCGAACTATTGTGGCTGGTTTCCAGTTTCTTCTGTTTTCTCTTAGATAAACTTCTTGTCCGATCTTGAAAGTTGGTTAGTCTCTTGATCCTTTGTCATAGTAGAATTTCTGCTTGTTTCTGGATCTTCTTAGCTTTAAAGTACATCTTTTTGGATGCAAGGTCTTAACAATTCTTTGCTGATTGGCAATATTGTCTTTGTTCTTCTTGAAAGTAGTCTTTGTGCTGGTGATCCCATGTCTTCTCTTGGAGTATTTCTATAGTTGAGTAATGCAATCTGGATATCATCTCCACTTTGTTTGCATTTTCTAAGAATGTTCTTTGCTATTTGCACAGCTCTTTCAGCCAGTCCATTTGATTTAGGGTAATGTGGACTTGAAGTCTTGTGATTAAACTTCCATTTGTTGCTGAATTCATTAAACTCTTTTGAAGCATAATTTCTTCCATTATCTGTCTCCAGAACTTTAGGAATTCCATGTATGCTAAAGTTTCTTTTGAGAAATCCAATGGTATCTTTTGAATTTATAGTGTTAATAGGTTCAAAGTTTATGAATCCAGAATAACTGTCTATAATCACAATGTATTCATTCCCTTCAAATTGAAAGATATCTGATGCGACAATTTCCCATGGGAGCTCAGGAATTTCTTTTAGCATTAGGGGTTGTTTTTGTTTGTCTCTTTGTGTAGCTATGCATGTCTTGCAATTTTCTACCATGTCAGAGATATCTTTGGACATTCCTGCCCAATAAATGGAGTCTTTGGCTCTTTTGGTACAACCAGTAATGCCTAGGTGGCCTTCATGTATCTGTTTGAGAACTTGTTTTTTGATTGATTCTGGTATTATTATTTTGGTTCCCCTCAGAACTAGGTCTTCATGAATGGAAAGTTCATCTTTTATATTCCAATATCTTCTGCAAGATAGAGTAACTAGTGACTTTTGGTCTGGCCATCCTTGGATTATTGTTTCTTTTAGTTCTTGTAATTCTGCATCTTCCTTTGTAGCTTTCATGATGTTGGTTGTTGATCTATTGTCAAATGCAGTAATTAAAAGGATTTCTATTGGATTTTCTTCTAGAATCTCATATGATTTGCAATCTCGACTCAGTAAGTCTGCAATCAAGAGCTCCTTTCCACTCTATACAAGAGGTCCATATTGATTAATTTCCATGAATATTTTTTGAAGTCTTGGTGGCATTTTATCCATTGGTTTTTTGTAAATGGATTCTAACGGTCGATGGTCTGTTTCTATTAAAAGAGATTTACCATATATATAGGTATGGAATTTCTTACAACCAAATTTAATTGCCAGAGCTTCTTTTTCTATTTGAGGGTAATGCCTCTGAGCATCATTTAATGCAGAAGAAGCATACGCAATTGGTCGATCTTCTTGGAGTAAGACTGCTCCAATGGCATGTTGGCTTGCATCGACCGAAAGTACCACATCTTTGTTAGGATCATAATACTTTAGGGTTGGCGCTTGTTTTAATAAGTCTTTTATTCTTTCCATATCCTTGTCCATCAAGCTGTCCCATTGCCATTCTGTGTTTTTCTTCAGAAGCAATCTCATTCTGTATGTTATCTCTGAGAGATTTGGGATGAATTTATGTAAGTATTGAACCATTCCCAAAAGTCTTTGTAGTTCTTTTTTGTTTGATGGTGACTTGATATTGTCAATGGCTTTGACTTTTTCTTCATCTGTTTTTATTCCATCACTGGTGAAGATATGTCCCAAGAACTTTATTTTTGTTTTTTCAAATTCACACTTGTCCTTATTGAGTCTTGCTCCAGCTTCCTGAAGAGTAGTCATGACTATTTTAGTTCTTTCTCTCAGTGTTTGGATGTCTTCAGCATGGATGAGTATGTCGTCCATTGAGTTTTCTACACCAGGTATATTCTCTACAATCTTGGATATGGTATTCTGGAAAATCTCCGGGGCAGTTTTAATTCCAAATGGGACTCTAAGGAAAGCATAACGCCCCCAAGGTGTGCTGAAGGTCATGTAAGGTTGTGTTTCCGCGGCGACCTTCAATTGCCAAAAGCCTTTTAAGAAGTCAAGCTTTGTGAAGTATTTTGAATTTTTGATATTGGAAGCTATGTCCTCTATTGTTCTTAGTGGGTAGTGTCTTCTTAGCAGGATCTTGTTTAAATCTGATGGATCAATGCAAATTCTATATTTCCCGCCTTGTTTCACTACCACCATGTTGCTTGAGACAGGTGTCGGTTCTTCCATTCTTTTTATCACCTTACTTTTCTCCATTAAGTCTAGTTGTTTCTTGACCTCATCTTTTATTTTAAGGGGTATTCTCCTGGGTGGTTTTATTTCCAACTTGTGGTCCCCTTTTGTGAATTCTGCTCTGTATTCAAAATTCTTTAAGCAACCATCTCCGTTGAACAGCTGGTGAAACTCTTGTTCTACTGGTTTTATTTCATTTATTCTCTTGAGTAGTCCTAGTATAAAGCAAGATTCACTGCCCAGTATTGGTGTGGTCCCTGTTTTGGTGACAATGAACTTAATGTCTGCCTTGATGTTGTTTATTATGCATGAGGCAATAATTTCTCCTTCCACCTTAATTCTGTGGCCTGAGAATGATTTTAAACTTTTCACTGAACTTCTGTTAAGTTTTGAATTTATTTTCTTGAAAATGTTCCAAGGCAAGACATTGCACTGAGCTCCAGTGTCCAATTTTATTTTGAAAGGTTCAGTGTTATTTGGATTTTTTCCATTGGTTCACTAGTGAATTCCGACAATGAATTAATTTGGAGACTAAATTCATCATTTTCTGTTCCTTCTTCTAAGGTATTGATTTTCTTTTTATACCTGAAATTTGATCTGCAACATTTTGCAAAATGATTTGCTTTTTTACATTTTTTGCAAATTTTTCCATATGCGGGACATCTTCTAATTGGATGTGTGCCGCCACATTTTTTGCAATTGTCTATTAATTTTGGAACTTCTTCCATTGTTACATTCTGTTTTGGCCTGAAGTTCTTTTTAATGACTGATACTTCTTGATCCGAACGCTGTTGCATGACCTTTATTTCTTTGTTTGTCCTTTCTGCAGCCATACATATTTGTATTGCCTTATCCAGGTCCAAATCAGGATCACTTAGAAGTTTTTCTCTTGTGTGGTCATCATGAATACCAACAACAACCCTGTCTTTGATTAGTTCATCTTCCAAACTTTCAAACTTGCACTTTGATGCTTGTAGGCGCAATCTTGTGATAAATTCTGTAATTGTTTCAACCATGCTTTGTTGTAATTTATTAAAGTTATAACGTTCCATGGTATAATTCTTTTTTGGCAAAAAGTAGTTGGTGAAACGTTTTTTGATTTCTTCAACTTTTTTAGTTTCTTCTGGAGATAGTACAAATGTACGGTAAATTTTTTGGGCATCGCTTCCTATTATTGTCATGAACGACGCGACTTGAACTTCTGGTTCTTTCTTTTTCATCTCCGTAGCAGTTTCATACCAAGAATATTGCTGAAGCCAATCTTCCCACCTTTCTCTATTAGGATCAAAATGTTTTGGTGCCTCCATGGTTAGTTATTTAAATATTATTCTCAAAGCTATTTATTTCCGCTTATTTTTAAGTTTGGAACTTTTGTTAAGCCTTTCAGTTTAGAACTAGGGTTAGCGAAATATGCTACTTTTATTTATTTTAAATTTTAAACTTCTGACACCATGTAAAATCTTTGTTTACGTAATATAATTAGCAAACGTATTATAAGATTTATTTATTAGGGTATTAGATATATTTATTTACTTACAGGATTGTTGTTAGCATTAGATAGCGTTAGTTCTTTTATTTACATTCTATATCGAACTCAACTGTATTGCCGAGTACGATATTAACTATATTACAATTGACGACATTTTGGTGTCAGGTAGAGATGCAAATGAGCATAAAGCCAAGTTGGAGCTGGTATTTAAAATATTAGAGGACAAAGGCTTGAAATTGAATAAAAATAAATGCAGGTTCGCGGTTGATTCGGTTGAATACTTGGGTTTTCGAATCGATAAGAACGGCCTGCATCCATTGATCAACAAGATTCAAGCAGTCTCTAATGCTCCTGAGCCTAAGAACATTGGCCAGTTACGATCATTTATCCGAATGTTGATGTACTACGCCAGATTTATAAGGAATATCTCTCATATTTTGACTCCTTTTTACAAGTTATTGAAGAAAAATACTCATTGGAAATGGACAAGAGAACATCGGATATTGTTCAATAGATGCAAATCATTATTGACCAATGAGTCAGTATTGACACACTATGATCCAACAAAGGAACTGGTACTGGCATGCGATGCTTCAAGCTATGGACTTGGTGTGGTACTTAGTCACAGAGACAAAAATAAGCAGGAGACTCCAATAGCGTTTGCGTCGCGAACACTTGCAGATGCTGAAAATATTATTCCCAGCTTGAAAAAGATGCCTTAAGTATTGTTTATGGCTGTAAAAAATTCAGGCAATACCTTCTAGGACGCTCGTTTGTGTTGGTGACGGATAACAGGCCGCTGATGCACTTGTTCTCACCTCACAAACCGATTCCAGTATGTGCAGCGTCTAGGATAAAGCGTTGGTCGTTAAAGCTGGGTGCTTTTCAATACTCAGTTGAATTTCAGAGGACTGACGACCACGGAATTGTGGATGCTTTATCAAGGTTGCCGTTAAAAGCAGTTGAGAGACAGTCTATTGATGAGGAACAAGTCTTGCTTCTAAGAAAAATGAATGAAGTGCCTTTTTCATTCCGGGATGTGGCTTTTGAAACTAGAAGAGACAAGATCCTCTCAATTGTTTTAAGGAATGTTCGGGAAGACAATTGGCAAGTACCAAAGATCTCGAAAGAAAATCCGTTGTTCCCTTTCTACAAGATTAGGAATGAACTAAGTGCGGATTTTGGCTGCTTACAGTGGAGGGAACGGATAGTAATTCCTCCCAAGTTGAGATCGCAGATTCTTAGAGACCTCCATGAGATGCATTTTGGGATAGTGAAAATGATCGCACGGAGATATTTTTGGTGGCCTGGAATAGATGGGAACATCGAAGATATGGCCCGGGAATGTACCATCTGTCAGGAATCTGCAAATATGCCTCCCTCCACGATTTCAGAATGGACTTGACCCGAAAAACCCTGGCATCGCCTACATATGGATTTGGCCGGCCCTTTTATGGGTAGAATGTTTTTGGTCATAGTGGACGCCTATACATTTTTATTAGCTCAGAGAGCATTTCCACAGACAGTGATGAAGGAATCGCCGGCGGAACTATTGATGAAAAGGCGTTTGAAAACAAGGTTTTCAAATCTAATGCCTAAAATGGAGTTTAAAGAAGAGGCGTTTCATGATGCCCAAGAAAACAAGAGAATTTCAACATAGGTTCCGATGTTTATTTTCGGAATTATGCTGCTGGACCAAAGTGGAAGCTGGGCACAATACTAAAACTCCTTAGTTGCCGCCACTACCTAATAGGGTATGAGGACCAATCTTTCAAGAGACACATAAACCAGTTGCGCCCTGTAAAGGAAAAACCAGAGGCTGCAGTACTGAAAGATCCGAGGTTAGTACTTCCAAGTACATCTACGGAAACCCTGGAAGACCATCCTGAGATGAAGCCCTCTCAAGTTGGCCTGGAGATCCCTGAGAGTAAATTGCCAGAGAAGCCTGGATCGACAGGGCAGGACTTGGCACCAGTTGAAGACAACCAGAGTCCTGTTGCTGCTTCTGGAGAAAAGGTCCCGAGCCGGAGCCCTAGACCCCAGCGAGAGAAGCCGCGGTCAACAAGGCAGGACGTGGCACCAGTTGGAGACAACCAGAGTCCTGTTGCTGCTTCTGGAGGAAAAGTCCCGAGCCGGAGCCCCAGATCCCAGCGATCCAGGAGACCGCCAGATTGTCTCCAATATTATTAGGAGGGGAGGGTGTTGTGTATTTGCATACTTGGGATATTTGCAGATATGCAAATATCCTCTTTGCATACTCATTTCTGACTTCATGTATAAATAGCGCTACAAGTTGTTAGCAGTCAGTCAGTCCGTATTGTAGAAGTTGGTGTACTAATAAATTCTAAGAGAATGTAGTGGCCTGGTAATGAGTAACCCACACAGAGGCAACACAACAGTCAACAACTTCATCCCCAAGTGTGCTCATGAACTGGCGTTTAAACCATTCGAAGTTAGGTCCCCTGATGCAGTACCAGGGTTCCCTTTCCACAGGTAGCAGTTCAACTTCACAACTGGCCTCAAATGTGATCAGTTTGTGGTCGCTCACGTTCGTGGGGTCTGCCACAAGATCGACCAGTGCCATTACTTTAGGGTTTTTCTCTATGTCCCTAAACAGCTGGGTGCGCGCGTTAAAAATCACTGCCAATCACGATTTTGTGCCATTCCTTCCCACACACAAAGTCGCTTAGGAAGTCCAGCTTACTGATATTTTTGTAATGAGGGAGGTATGAACACAGATAAACAGACCAACTTCATCACGGTCGCCTTGATCTGATTATCAACCCCCCCTTCCCAGGATCCACAGCCCAAACAAGGAAGGTCTCCCCTATCCAGTACGGCACGTTTTTTGCACTCGCTAATAAAGAATCCATATTGTGTATCTAGACCCATCCTCCCATCCCCCTCTAGGCGTGGTTCCTGCACCAGGATGATGTGAGGGTGATCACTTTTAATGATTCTGTCTCGTTCTTCAGAGCTTCTCGAGCGAGCACAATTTAGATGCACGAAACTCCAGATCTTTGCTTGTCCCCTCTAACATCAATTCCTGTTGACCTACTAGGCCTTCACCGAGCACTGCATACTCCTGTGTGTGTGTGGGTCAATGGTCAGTCACATTTACTGCCAGACTTTTTGATGGCCTCCTTGCAGAGCCAACAACTCGATCTCTCACCGCATCCCTGCTCCTCAGTGCACCCCTTCGCACTTCCCACACCTCTTAGGGTGTTTGCAGGTTCTCACAATGTGGCCAGGCCAGAGGTATTTAAAGAAGGTCGATACTGCCTCTTTCTTCTTGATAAGGCAATATCCTTGCACCTATCTTGAACCTTTTCTTGTCCAGAAAGGATTTCATGGTTTCTTCCTCGAGGCCAAAAATGACCCAGTTCCTTGTGTAGGGTCTTCTTGTACTTTTTGGGTAAAATCTACAGTACCCTTCGAAGAAGTTTGCACATCCCGAATTCTGAAGGATAACCATTTCTCTTAGAATCTCATTGATGTTAGAATTGACACCTATGAGGATCTGCTACCTCCTGGCTCTTTTAAGACCCCCCATCCTGAGTGGACTCCCTCTCAATAGCCTCCCAACGCTATCTCCTTATCCTCAAGGGTACTCAAAATGAGAGCTTGTAGGGTTAAATAATTCCAATTGCCACACCTAGATGGCGCTGTGATAAACTTTGTGTTTTATAAAAGTTACATTTTGTAAATGTATATATTTAATTATTCTTTATTAAATTATTTTATATTTTATTGTAAACAATGTTATATTTCTCTTTTGTTAGGATACTATTTAACTAAAAATTGTATGCCTAAATAAGTCGAGAGACTTTTTGAAATAAAAACAACTTTAGTGGCTAACCGTGTCTGTGGTAATTAATGATCCTACAGTGGTGGGCCGGAACGCTTCTGGTCAGTCCCGACTGTTCCCCCACCAGTGGTAAGGTTGAGGGATACTGCCAGAGGTAAGAAGACCCACTTTGATAGCGGTTTCTTAATTCGTTGAGGTGGCAAAATAGGTCAGTCCTGACTGTCCCCCACCAGTGTTAAGGCTGAGGGATACTGCCAAGGAAAAGAGGGTGCGCAAACCTTAAGCTTGTCGACATCATAATATTTCATAGTACCGCAGATAGTGCCACAGACTGGTTAAAGTTGCCACAGTCCAGTTTGAAAATTAATTTTTCATAATTTTTTTTTTGAGTAGCTTTTGTAATTTTAATCTTGCATTTTTGATCTAATTTGCATTTTTGATCTTTGAAAAAGTAGCTTTGGTAATAATTTTTAAAAATGCAAGTAAAACAGGAATCGGAGACAAATAAGGTCTCGATCAAAATACCGCCATTCTGGTCAGACAAACCAGAGATTTGGTTTTACCAAGTGGAAGCTCAGTTTACCATTTCGGGAATCACCCAAGAGTCCACAAAATTTAACTATTTAGTATCCCAACACTAGAGCCGCAAATTGTAGAGAATTTATGGGATATAATCTAAGATTCCCAGAACAATAACAAATACACAACGGCCAAAAATCGTCTCGTATCAATTTTTGAAGAGAGCGAAGAAAAAATCTTAAGAAGTTACTAACTGGACTGGAATTAGGCGACCTAAAGCCTACCCAATTACTGAGGAAGATGAGAACCCTCAAAACCGATAAAGACATCTCGGCAAGAGTTCTCCAAACATTATGGATGGACAAATTACCTGAAACCATAAAAAATATATACTAGTAGTAAGCGAAGAAGGCCTTGACAAGCTTGCAGTGTGGCTGACAAGATTCAGGAATTGAACCCTCGACTACAAGTTAATGAAAGTACAAAGACCCAACATTTGAGGAAATGACTGCTACAATTGCGTCAATGAAAGAGGAAATAGCAACTTTGAAGCTAGAGAATAGTACTAGGCAGAACAGGCGTTCCAATTCGCCTCATCCAAGACAGCGATCACGATCTCGCTCAAGAAAGTACAACCCAAGTTGCAAATACTGCTATTTCCATTACAGGTTTGGAAACAAGTGCCACCCAGATAAATGCACTTCGCCCTGTCAATGGAAGAAGCCATCGGGAAAACTCCAGCGGGTAGGGAAAGCGGCGACAGATCCTACTGCCCAATGGACAAAGGCTTGTCGTAAATCCAGATTATTCGTCACAGACGCAAAAACGGGAATGCGATTTTTAATAGACAGCGGGGCAGATGTTTTCCTTATCCCATTCCAAGGCAACGATACACCTACAGAGGACATCCAATTGTATGCTGCTAATGGAAGCCTCATTCCAACTTATGGATTTCAGATAATGGAGGTGGACTTGGGACTACGAAGAAATTTCAAATGGCGCTTCATCACAGCGAGAGTGTCCAAAGGTATTCTGGGAGCTGATTTCCTCAAAGGGCACAATTTATTAATTGGTTTGAAAAACAGGCAACTTATTGATGGTTGCACTAACCTGAAAATTAGAGGCGCAGTAACCTCAATGAGTTGTGGCATCAGCACCTTGGACAAGAATTCTAAATTTTATGATATTCTTTCTTTTTTCCCGAATATAACCATTCCAAACTTGCTGAGGCCCAAAGTCCAGCACAATGTTAGACACTTCATAACAACAAAAGGTCCTCCAGTTTTTGCAAGAGCAAGACCATTGAACAACATGCTCTTGAAGATCGCTAAAAAGGAATTCCAATACATGCTGGACAACCACATAATTCGACCATCTAGATCGCCGTGGGCAAGCCCCCTACACATGGTAAGGAAAAATGAAGGCTCATGGAGACCCTGCGGTATTATAGAAAACTCAACAGTGTGACCATTCCAGATAGGTATCCGATCCCCAAACTCGAAGACTTCAACCACATATTGAAGAAGACCCGTTACTACTCAAAAATAGACCTCTTCATGGCTTATTACCAAATCCCAATCAATGAGGAAGATTGAGAGAAAACAGGTGTAATCACACCGTTTGAACTGTTCGAGTTCGAAGTGATGAGTTTTGGATTATGTGGCGCACCTGCAACATTCCAGAGGTTCATCAACGAAGTTTTATGGGATCTGGATTTTGTTTTCCCATATTTGGACGACATCCTTGTAGCTTCGAAATCGGAAGAACACCGAGTCATTTGAGAGCAGTTTTTCAAGACTGGATCAATATGGATTACGCATCAACCAAGCGAAGACCGTCCTAGACGTCAATCACATTGAATTTCTAGGATATTGGATCACTCCAGAAGGAATAAGACCAACAGAATCGAAAGTTCAAGCCATAGTGGATTACAAAAAAACCTGAAACAGTGAAGATCTAAGAAGAATTTTAGAGGTGCTAAATTTTTATCGTCGATTCTTGAAGAATGCAGCTGAAGATCATGCTATCTTGAACGATTTCTTGAAGGGCTCTAAGAAAAATGACAAGCGCCCTGTCCACTGGACGGAAGAAGCTGAACAGAAATTTATAAAGCAGCACTATTGACATTCCCTGACACCGAATGTCCTTTGGCTCTATTTACTGACGCTTCGGACAGAGTGATGGGTGCAGTCCTACAACATTTCATAGATGGAGCTTGGAAGCCCATAGCGTTCTTTTCAAAGAAATTGAGCGAAAGCCTGACCAAATATAGCACTTATGATCGCGAATTGCTAGCTATTTTCTCGGCAATCAAACATTTTAAATTTTTCTTGGAGGGTCGAGATTTTACCATTTTTACTGATCAGAAACCACTGATCTACGCCTTCCACAAAACATCGAAAAAGCTTCTCCCCGTCAAGTTAGGCAGTTGCAATACATCTCCCAATTCACGACTTCGATTCGGCACGTCAGCGGAAAGGACAACATGGTGGCCGATACGTTGTCAAGAATATCTGAAATCATCTCAATTGATTACGACATCATTGCTGAGAAACAACAAGATGATACTGAATTATCGAATCTTCGGTCACAAAACAAGTCGCTGATTTTTAAAGAGCATCACTTGCCTTCAGGAAAAAACCTTTGGTGCGATATCTCCACTAACAGAATAAGGCCATATATTCCAGAAGAATTCAGGATAGACGTCTTCACATCAATTCATGGACTGTCTCATCCAGGAATTAAGACTACAGTCAGAGAAGTGACCTCACGTTATATATGGCTTAATATAAACAAAGACATTAGGAATCGGACTAAGGGATGCATAAACTGCCAGAAGAGTAAAATAACTCGTCATACCAAAACTGAGTATGGTGAATTCGGGAAACCTGATGAGCGGTTTGGAACCGTCCACATCGACTTAATTGGACCTCTACCACCATCGGAAGGAAAAACCTATTGCCAGACCCTTATCGACCGTTTCACCAATTGGGTGGAAGTTCTGCCATTGGAAGACATAAAAGCAGAAACCATAATCAAATCCTTCTACAAGGAATGAATCAGCAGATATGGAACCCCATGCCATCTAATAACTGATAGAGGTATGTATGCAATTCATGTCTCAGAAACTTAAGGAATTTGCCAAAATGTGCGGAATCCAGTTGAAGCATACGACTTCATACCACCCCCAGAGCAACGGCAAAATTGAAAGGTTCCATCGAACTTTGAAAACCGCAATAAGTTCTCACAACTACATCAGGTGGACCGAGAGGCTGCCTTCAGTACTCTTAGGATTAAGATCCTCAATCTACGGTTCTTCTGATTTTTCCATAGCACAAATGGTATTTGGCAAGACCATAAGACTTCCAGGAGAATTTTTCCAGGACTCTCAACAAACGAGAGATAGAGATGATCTAATCAAAAACTTGCAAAAAGACATATCTTCCCTCCAACCCATGAAATCAAGGATCAACCGGAATCCTAATGTTTTCATTCATAAGGACTTGCAAAGTTGCTCCCACGTATTTAGTAGAAAGGACAGAGTTAAAAAACCTCTTGAACCGGCTTATGAAGGCCCATTTAAGGTTTTGAAGAGCACTGTAAAATATTTTACAGTAATGGTTAAAGGAAAAGAAGACAATGTTTCCCTCGACCGTTTGAGGCCAGCTTATCTTCTGAAGGAGTCATACCCTGAAGATGATGACCGGGGCCAGCAACCAGGGATCCAGCAGGCCCTGCAACCATCCAAGGCCTGTACCCAGAAAGTCCATTTTGAGGAACCCCAAAGGACTCGTAGTGGTAGAGTGATTCATCCTCCCCAAAGATTTTTAACATAACGTGACCTCGGTCACTGGAGGGGGAGTGAATGTAGGGTTATATAATTCCAATTGCCACACCTAGATGAAGCTGTGCTAAACTTTGTGTGTTATAAAAGTTACATTTTGTAAATGTAAATATTTAATTATTCTTTATTAAATTATTTTATATTTTATTGTAAACAATATGTTATATTTCTTTTTTGTTAGAATACCATTTAACTAAAAATTGTATGCCTAAATAAGTCGAGAGACTTTTTGAAATAAAAACAACTTTAGTGGCTAACCTTGTCTGTGGTGATTAATGATCCTACAAGCTACTGCTCCCCCATCCCTTGAGGTCATAGCGGTGACTAGGGATGCTTCCAGAAATGCATTCAAGTATCGCTGACATCAACCCGGTCCTCGCTCTCTCTTTCCACTCAATCACCACCGTTAGGTTCTCCTTCCATCGGGGGAGGGGCTTTGATCTCCTTTGATTTAGTCTCTTTTGGTTGAGGAGGGTCTTTATCCTCCTTTGGAGGTGCCTTCTAAGGAAGTTCTTCCCTCAGTTTTTGGCCTTCTCCATTATTATCGTCACCACCTCCTTTAGTGTCTCTTCTTACCTTCCTTAGGTTCTCTAGTTAGAATAGTCAGCTTGAAGGATGATGGCGGGACTGTCTTGGTAGTGTCACTGGGAAGTGTGGCAGCCGGTTTACCCCTTTCTTCTGGGCCAGTACTCCCGGCATTTGCCACTTCGGGTTCTTCCAATCTCTTCTCATTTTGGCTGTGTCTATTAGGGAGTATTGAGGAAGCATGATTTGGCATACATACCTTCACCTCTGCCAGCTTCAGCTCTCCAATAAGGCTGTCGCTACTCCCTTCTCTATATTACTTTGTATAGTGGTCGGGATAAGGATCTTGTCCTCTAAGTGTCTTTACCATAAGGAGCTTTAGCTCTTCCAGAGCAGCCTTGTTTCTTAAGGAGTGTCTGGAAGAATTTCTGGAGTCTCTGTTCTGCCAACTCTCTATTCTGGCTCCTACAAGATGGCTGGGCATTGGTGACTTGAACAGGTCTACTCCAAAAATCGCAATATCTACATGCGATGCCTTGCAGATGTTGCTGCCCTGGGAATCTTTTGCTCATGCCTGGTCGCCCAGGGACATTATTGCATTGCTAGCCTGGTGGACACATTCGTAATGCATGGGACAGTTACTCCATTTCAGCGATTCACCATCTGCACCACTCGTCACTTGTTGAAGCAGCCGAGCCTCGCTGCACTGCCCATCACTTGGTTCCTAGAGAGGAGAAATAACACAGTTGACCTACCTTCGTCTAGCTAAACTGGGCAACATACCGGCAGTCCAACTTCTCTGTGCACGATGCCAATGTGGCTGTACGCTTAGCCCTACATGCACTGCCCAATCCTGCCTACCTGAACTCTGCCTGAAACTCCTGCATTGCCTGTGATAAACAATGCTCATAGAGAGATTTTCTTGTCATCATGTAAAGTACCAATCATTGAAATTTATCTCCCTATTTAATAATCACCCTAAAAGTATGTGTTTATTTTAATAACATTATAATTATAAAGAAAAACACCAAACAAATTATGAATACACAAGAATTTATTCAAAAAAACAAATGCAATATAAGTAGATTTAAATTTGTGTTATATACAAAATTATATAGATGCGGACTACTTAAGCTAAATCCACAATATTTTTAAAGATTAGCTTTATATATAAAGTATTTTAAAGATATTTAAAACATATATGGGTGAGCATATAAATATCTTTAAAAATTCACAATCACATTTTTATCTACACTAGCTTGCAAACATATTTTCAAAGTGATTTTATTTTTTTAAATTATGGTACTATTTTTTTGCTCTTCTGATATTTTGTAAATCAAGTATCTCAAATAAACAACTAGATGAAAAATATGGCTATAAAATAATATAAAACGATTCTTTGGAGAAAAACACATTCATAAGGTAACAAATATTAGCACTTCTAAATGGGTGTTAAAAGACTTCTTACAGGTATGTGTGCAGACCAGTATTTACAGTATTTAGAACCATTTTTAAAATTCTGAGGCTATAATAATTAAATTGAAGTTTACTATCAGCGTGAAAATAGGAAAATGTCAATGAGTAGATACTCCTGCCAATAGAAAAACTACACAATAGTTGCCTTCGTCTAAATTATTATTTTTAACTATTAGCTGTTCTTTGCTTAAAGGCCAGATTTTTAGGTACAATTCGGCCCTGTAACTAGGTCTACATTAGAGAGGCTATATTGTATTAATATACTTTGGGGAACTTTTTTGAATTATAGAAATATATTCAAAATATATTAATATTTGAAAGGCCGATGATTAGTGTATGTTGAAAAATTAAATTTATAATTATCGAAGTTCAATATCCACAATGTGTATCCATGCATGTGTTGTTGTCATGTCCAATGATGAGCCTCAGATGTATCCATGGATCTCTCTCACAGCAGTCACAATGTCCTCATCTTGGGTGTGTAAAGTTGCTACTCTGGGTCCATGTCAATTTTCTGCAAGGCTGCGGCCATTCCTGGGAATGAGAATATGTGGGTAGGTGCTAGTTCCACACCAGGACAATTGTTGCATGTCCTGTAGGTTCTTGTACGATCTGTATGTATTGTGATTCCTTTATAGTGTTTCGTTCTGATGCATGTGCTAATAAGTGTCTATAACCAAAATGATCACATTTAAAAGGCTTATTAACTGTGTGAATATATTGATGTAATTTTAGTAGAGTTTTCAGTGTAGTTCAAAAATCAGAAGGCTCCAATTTAATAGGCTTATCAGCTGTGTGTATTGAAAAGTGTTGTTTAAGATCATTCATATTTAACGTTTTATAATCACAATATTTACATTTAAAAGACTTATTATCTATATGAATAAAATAATGTAATATTAGCGAACCTTTCTGTGCAGTTCTATAATCACAATGTTCACATTTAAAAGACTTCTCACCTGTATGTTTTAATAAATGTCTTTTAAGATCATTATTTCTTTTAGTTCTATAATTACAATGTTCACATTTAAAAGATGTATGACTTGTGTGTGTTAATAAATGACTTTTAAGAGTATTATTTGTTTGAGTTCTAAAATCACAATGTTCACATTTAAGCGGCTTTTCACCGGTGTGTATTGATGAATGAACTTTAAGCTTATATTTTCGTGTTGCTGTATAATCACAATGTTCACATTTAAAAGGTTTTACACCCGTGTGTACTGATGAATGGATTTTCAGATAATCTTTTTGTATAGTTCTATAATCACAAAGATCACATTTGTAAGGTTTCTCACCTGTGTGTGTCAATGAATGTCTTTCTAGCTTGTTCTTATTTGCTGTTTTATAAACACAATGTTCACATTTAAAAGGCTTAACTCCTGTGTGTATTGATAAATGCTCTTTAAGATAACTTTTTGTTTGAGCTCTATAATCACAATGTTCACATTTATAAGGCCTTTCACCGGTGTGTGTAAATAAATGTTTTTTAAGTAACTTATTATCTGCTGTTTTATAATCACAATATATACATATAAAAGGCTTATCTCCTGTGTGCTTTGACAAATGCACTTTAAGAAGACCTTTTGTTATTGTTTTATAATCGCAATGTTCACATTTAAAAGGCTTATCACCTGTGTGTATTTTTAAATGCACTTTAAGACTACTTTTATATGAGGTTCTATAATTACAATATTCACATTTGTAAGGCTTATCACCAGTATGAGTTGATAAATGAATTGTAAGATTTTGTTTTGCTATTGTTTCAAAGTCACAATATTCACATTTCAAAAGCTCTTTGTCCATCTTAAAAATCTAGTTTAATTGGTTTAGTTATTGCAACCTATTCACACAATATCAAAGCAATTATATAATTTTATAATAATTTTTGATTAAAATATTTACATACAACTCATTCTTCAATTTTGCTATTAACAGAATCAAATAGTTTCTTTGTTATGATGGTTATTTAAATGTATTTATATGTCCCAATAAGCAAATCAAATTTGGACAGGATTAGGGTGCTATTATAGTATTAAGGGTACTTGTTATATCTTAGGAAATATTTTCTTATATACAAAGTTGAGAAGAGAGCGGGACCAAAATTGTTCTTGTTGATAATATACACACTTTTTGGGAAATGTATTTCAATTTTTTTTATCTGAAAAAAAAAAATTGAATTAAAATATATAACATTTAACATTATATTTTTAACACATTGCAAGTACAATTATACAAATACAGTAGCACTTTCAAATATAAAAAAAAAAACTTTATAGTTCTATTGAATCGAAGAGACTTTCACATTAAGCCTCTCTATAGATATTTTTGGAAATTCCATAAATGTTTCTTTTCAAAATGTTATTGTGTGAACCTCAATGGGACCATATTTTGAGGGGATCCTATATGTTTTTATTTCTTCATTTTTGCACATATTATTTGAGAATTTATTTTCAGTACAATGCAATATTTTAACACTGATGAAGCAATAAATATTTTGTTATATACAGTAAAACCCAGAATATAGTGAACCTTCCCTTATAATGAAACTTAGGCATGATGAGGCATAATTTGGATTATAGATTATAAACACAAGGTAATAAGACCAAATCCAAATAAATAAATAGTGTGTGATGTTTCGGTAACAGCGTTGTTACCGAAACATCAAACCTTATTTATTTATTTGGATTTGGTCTTATTACTTTGTGTTTATAATCTATAATCCAAATTGTTACCTTATTACCTTGTGTTTAGAAATTTGGGCAATTCCATTCCATTGAAAATACTATTGTTATAACGAACTTTGCAATTTAAAAAATAGCAAACTACCCCTAAAACGAACCTAATTTAGGCCCCAGAATGATAAAATCTATTTAAAATACTAGGATTATACCGAACTTAAATTTGTATTTATTTTTTTTTTAACAACAAAATTTTGAGCATGTTTCAGCTCACGAATCACGATTTCAAAACAATAAATTTAGCGGCATTGTTTGTTTTCATTTATATTATATTTTTGCTGCATGTTATATAAATTTTACACATTATACTTTTATTAAATAGAATATCTGTGCAACCGTCAAATTTGAAATAGAAAAATGTAAATGGCATCCAAAATGAAGAAAATAAAAGTAAACAAAGGCATCTAAAAAATGCTATTCCAAAAAAAAAAATTTTAAATGGTTACAAAGAATCAACCTCAACTTTTGCCGCGATCGCATGTGTTAGGGCTAAAAAAAAGTCAGAATAAACAGGCTTGTGATGAAAACAAAAATGTTTTTCATGCCATGAACTATGGTGATTTTAAAGCCAGCAATAGTTTGCATGACAGGTTCAAAACAAAACGAAATCTAGACTTAGATGTAGAAACATGAAATGGAAAAAAAACTTTTTAACTTTATTTGAAAGATGCAATGTAGAGTGCTTTGAAGCAACAAGGTATTAGAGCCATTTTTTCAAGTAAATTGTATGATATATATGTAATATGATAAAGAATTTTTCAAATCATTTTATATATTTGAATATATAATTAACTAGCCGACTGGACCCGGCTTCGCCCGGGTATTGTTCAAGTGGGGTTTACTCATGAATGAATAGAGGCCCTAACTGTTTGTAAACTCAATCTAATGAATTTTCTTTCAGCAAAATGGAGATAAACTGCAAACAGCAATATCGAAAATGCTTGTAAAAAAATCTGAAATATAGGATCCATTTCACAAACACATCTAAAGAATAGAGTGCTGTTTGGAAGAGTGGTCTAAACTGTTAATTTTCAAAAACCATGACCCGGGATCATCGAATACAGATTCAGACACTTTGTTCTGAAAAAAAAAAATTGCCCCAATGGCTCCTGATTCTTGAAAAAGTCCAATCCCTCCAGTGAGTGCAAGTAACCAAACTGGGCTTTTATTCTTTAAAAAAAATAATAAAAAATAGGTAGCGACTGCTTTTACTGTAAGCGCACCACATGTCTACACATGCGATACATTGCTACCAGCTAAATGCATTTTTACTATGGTGCGATTTCCACATGATGGATCTGTAGACACATTATAATCTCTCCAGAGCTTAAGGTAGCAAACAGTACTTTCACAATACATAAATATCAATGCCAAAAGCCAGAGTTATGATAGCATGTTGCAATGTAATGTAGACCTGCAGGATGGGAAAAAAGCAATATTATTTCCGGTTTTAATTTGAAAAGTATTATGAAACGTTAAAAATATAATCTTAACTTTTGAAGCATGAAAAAAATGCTAACTTGATTTGTATCAATTTAGTCTAAAAACAAACAGCATGTAAAAGTAAGCACCAATCGAAAGCATTTATTAGCTCTAACAGTGCTGCCCCCAGCGGTAAAAGACTGGAGCTAACGCTTCATGGGTTGGTAAAGTTTTTGTTAATATTACATTAACTTAACAATATTCCATGTCTTGCTAACACAAATTTTTAAAAATAATATGCATGAAAATAATGCAATTCTAAAAATCATAAATGAAGCATCATTAAATTAAATGGGAGAGAAATGGTGTTCCAATTTTTTTTTTTTTTGTTATTGTAAAACTTTGACCTTTATATTTTTACAAATTCTTAATGTACATAACCCAAACCAAATTGTTTATATATTCTGCAAACAAATATAATATTATAGTCATGAAAATACTAATGGTGTAAAATTCAAAACAGCAAAGTTATCCTGATAAATGCAATGAGCTATGATAAGGTGTGTTGCATGCTACCAAAAACCTTAATTGAACCAGAAATGTTTACACCATAAAAAAAAACAATTTTCAAGAAGTTATGTAAATGAATTAAATGTGAAAAAAAAAAGTAAAAAAAGCTTTATTGATGAAACTACAGTAGAGCAATAATGATGAACAAATATTATTGACAAATAATGTATTTACAAAAGTCAAGCTTCCCAAAAGCATTATTCGAAGAAATCTCTTTCAAAATTGTCAAAATCTAGATCAAAGCCCCCTGATAAACAATATTGCGTGTCTTGCTAAAAGTAGAACTAAAGACAAATAATTTTTTTGGGCTGGAAACACAGGAGCATGCTACATAGAGTTGCCCATGCGAGAAACAGGGAGACTCAAGATGCACACCAATTACTTGCAATGTTTGACCCTGAGATTTATTAATTGTCATAGCAAAGGCAACCATAACTGGGAATTGCAAGCGTCTAAACTTAAAAGGCAGATCATTTGGAATAATAGGTATTCTAGGAATAAGGACCTCTTCCCCTCGAAAAGAGCCAGTTAAATTCGAGCCTGGAGAACATTAGTGCCCATTCGAGTGATGCATAATCTAGTGCCATTGCAGAGACGGGGTGGATCAAGGTTTCGTATTAAAATTACTGGCACACCAACTTTTAGTATAATTTTGTGTGAAGGTGTACCAGACAATTCTAGTGAATTCAAAAATTCAGGGGGATACGACACAGATTCATCAGGATCAACCATTGTATCAATTGATCTATAGATTTTGCTTTCACCCGGGATTAAATTTAATATTGTAATATTTATTTCTAGCACAGTGCTATTTTTGGGGGCTAAAATAGTGCGGGCACATAACCATTCTTCAGGTAAATAGTTTACACCTATATTAGGGAAAACTTTTTCATACAGACTTTCTGAAGATTCCACCACTTGGCAAAAAGTATTTGAAAACTGGATGTTACCCTCGGAATCAGTTTCTAGTTGACCTTCTCCTATCTTCAAGAGTTCGTCTGCAAATTGTGCAGCAGTGGTATCATTATGGAGTTGAACTCTCATGTTGACTGTGAGGTGCATTTTCACAATATGGCTCCAAAGATAAGAAGACTTTAAACAGGCATTCAGCTCATCCGCAGGTGTACCTCTAGTGACTACTGGAAGAGTCTGTCAGAAATCACCGGCCAAAAGCACTACTAAACCACCCATGGGTTGTGGATCATCACAGATATCCTGTAATGTCCGATCAAGGGCTTCCAAGACAATTTTATGGGCCATGGTGCACTCATCCCAAACCAGCAACTTACAGCTACGTAAGAGTGAAGCTTTATCACTATTTTTTCGTATATTGCAAACAGCAGTCTGGCCCTCTGCAAAAGTCAGAGGTAAATTCAGCACTGAATGTGCAGTTCTTCCGCCCACAAGCAATGTTGCAGCTATCCCTGAGGAAGCAACAGCAATGCCAATATTTTGTTCCTTCCTAACCATTGCTAATAGAAGATTCAAAAGAAATGTTTTACCTTTTCCCCCGGCGCATCTAAAAATATAATTATGGGTTGTGACAAATTAATTTTTGCTAAAACAGCATCAAAAACTCTTCTTTGTTCTGGCAAGAGTTTGGGCATCTCATGGATGCAACATTGTCTTCAAGTTCTGCCGTATCATATGCAAGTTCTCTCAAAATGTCAGAATTGGTAACCACATTTCTCCTGAGTGCTCCTAAGCCCAATTCCTGCAGTTTCTTCCCACATATAGATACGACACGATCCTCAATGTTACACAATGTTTCATTATATATCAGATCATTATACCTGATAGAGGAATCTAGAAGCTGATAACGATAAAGTAAATCACTTGCCATCTCATCTCTATAGGTAATCCTAGAAAACATCCAATCCCTACTGAATCTATACTTGGCAAGATAACTTTATGTTTGATTATCTGCTCCACCTAGCTGTACCCGTTCAAACGTTGCTGTCTTTGAACAAAAAGGCAGTTTAAATACCTAAATAATAATTTATTAATGATCAAATGAATACAATACATCAAAATGAAAATTAACAAGAAAATTATCCCTACATAAATGTCATTTGAATATAACATAAGTAAAAAATAATAGATATATTTTGATAATTTGAAACTCGTAAATTTGAATCTCTCGATAAAGTGAACATTTTTTCCCGGTCCCTTGAAAAATACTCGATAAGTTGAATAAAATCAATATTAATTATCATTATTCTTGTCTCAAATAAATTGCCGTGTCATCTGAATTTTGTCTTTCCTAATTTTCTACATTACAAAATCATCATTTTATCTATTCTCCCAATATATATGTTGTAGATAAATGATAAACCTACCTTTGACTTGTGCACAATTAATAGGTAGAAATCTTACTTTTGATAAATAACACAGGTCTACAAAAAAAACTTTTTTTTTGCACAAGAGAACCTGATGGTGTTTCTAGTGTAACTTTTCATGCTGAACTCAAAAATCTAATCAGAAATTTCCCATCACGTATGGTTTTTGCGTGACGGTCTTTTTTTAGTATTGGGATAAATACATGCATCCAACATGAAAGAGACTTACGAAAACATGAAACTGCTTTTGAAAAAGATAGAATATGAAAGATACGGTTGGAAAATATGCAGCGATTTGAAAGTCGTTGCTCTCTTGCGTGGATTACAGCTTGGATATACAAAATTTTGTTGTTTTCTGTGTGAGTGGGATAGCAGAGATAGGGAAAGGCATTACATTAAAAAATCTGGCAAAACCGTAAAATCTTTACTCCAGGATATAAAAATATTGCAAATCTACCCCTGATCGATTCAGAAAATATTTACTTACCACCATTACATATTAAACTGGGATTAATGAAGAACTTTGACAAGGCAATGGATCGAAATATGCCAGTGGATTTGCCTACCTAAAACAAAAATTTCTAGTATAAGTGAAGCGAAGATTAAAGAAGGCATTTTCGTTGGACCTCAGATTCGAGAATTGCAGCAGGATGGAAATTTTCAAAATAGTTTGAATGAAGTTGAAGCAGCAGCATGGAATTCCTTTATAAACGTTTGCAAAAACTTCTTAGGAAGTGTCAAGGTTGAAAATTACTGAGACATAGTTAATGATCTGTTGCTTTCCTACAAGGCACTGGGATGTAACATGTCCCTCAAGATCCATTTCCTGCATTCACATCTAGATTTCTTTCCAGACAATCTTGGCGCAGTTAGCGATGAGCATGGTGAGAGGTTTCATCAAGCTATATCAAGCATGGAGAAGCGGTACCAAGGTAAATGGAGTCCCGCTATGCTTGCCGACGACTGCTGGGCACTCAAGAGGGATCTACCACAAGCAAAGTATAGAATAAAATCCACTGTCACTGCTTTTCAATAATAAATATGTTTCGTTCATATATGCCTATATATTAACAATATTTCCAAATTCAAGTAGGTGTATCTCAGAAATATTGTGTAATAGAAAAAAACTTATGGTATATTTGGATTCAGGACATGTAGATAAGATGCTATTTCTTTGTGGACAAAGAAAAATATTTTTTGATAAACCAGTTACGTGACATTGTTTGCAATTTTTAGTGTATTTATCCCAATACTAAAAAAAGACCGTCACGCAAAAACCATACGTGATGGGAAATTTCTGATTAGATTTTTGAGTTCAGCATGAAAAGCTACACTAGAAACATAATCAGGTTCTCTTGTGCAAAAATCTTGTTGACCAGTGTAATCTTTAAGATAATAAACTTAGTGGTAATAAAACTTATAGATAAAAAAAAAACTTGTTATCATCGTCGCTGCTTGCGAGTTAAATCTACAAATCTGCAAATACCTCTAAGGATATTCGGGATAATCAAGAAATTATTTTTAAAAACCTTCCCGGGGATATACCTAATAATATCCCAAAATTTCATGGCGATTGGATGAATGGTTTTTGAATCTATAGAGTACACACAGACAGACATTCAATCTATCACTATATATAGTCACGAGCATCTTTCCTAATCAGTCATAGGCCTCTGTCACGGTTTGCCGGCGCCCTCCTATTGGAGGGCTACGATCACGTGTCATCATTGGTGCGACGGTGACCTTGAGTGACGTTTAGTTTTTTTGTTTATATTTAAATTAATACTCTGGTTGTGTGTTAAAAATATATATACAGTCGAACCTCTTTAATTCAACACCCCAAGGGATTAGAGCTTTCAGATGAATTAAAATAAGTGTTGAATGATTAGCTAATCATCTAACTCATTAAAATAATATTTTTTAAAAATTGCTTTGTAATATAAATTAATGATATTAATTGAAACCATTGTGTGTATACTTTTTGTATTATTATTTTATTTTCATGAATAACTTTTAGTATCAGGGACGATAAGGTAGAATTTAGACAAGGTAATAAGACAAATTCCAAATAAATAAATAATGTGTGATGTTTCGATGATTAAAAACTGGAGAAAAAACAAATATATATTAATTACAGGCTTTTAATCAAGTTGAAAAGTTATGATGCACATGTTCCCAATATATATGGTGCTCCAAAAGTCCACAAGCCTAACTGTCCATTACGCCCAATAGTAAACAATAGACCTTCACCGACATATGCCTTGGCAAAATGGTTAGCACAACAATTAAAAATTTACCAATATTTTAATGAAAATGAAATTGTTAACTCCTATGAATTCAAAGAGGATATTATTGACATGAAGCTAAATGGAAATCAAAGAATTATATCTTTAGATGTTGAATCCATGTTTACTTCTATCCGTATACCCACAATTATGGATGCATTAAACCATGTGATAAAAGAATCAAAAATAAATAATTTGCCAAAATCTGAATTTTTTTAATTGGAATAGAATTTTGTTTGAAAACAACATACTTTATTTATGATGACCAAATATATCTCCAAATGAAAGGTGCAACAATGGGTAGCCCAATATCACCAAATGCAGCTTGTATTACTATAGGCTAATTATAAATAAAAGCTCTAAATTCACTTAAAAATGATGTTTATTATTTTAAAAGAAATGTGAATGACTCCATTTTATTTATTAATCAGGGAAGTGAACAAAAATATTTTGGATACTTTCAACAATCGATTGCCTGATATCAATTACTCTATGGAAGTTGTTGTGGCTTGAATGTTCAGTAAATGATATAAAGAAGCATTTTACCACTTGACTTGAATCATTTGATTTATTTGAGTCTCAGAGTTAGGAGTAGCTACAACATTAGTTATCTAAATTGAGTCTATTCTTCTGCTGATAGAAATTTACATATCTTACTGAATCATCAACAATAGAAATTTACATATCTTACTGAATCATCAACAATATACAAAAATTGAAATTTTAAAGGATTTACAATTATTTACATATAAGAATAAAAATTAAAAAATTGCTTAATACAAAATTTAATTTAAAGAAAAATCTGACTTCCAAAATTATATCACAGGATCCAACATACTCCCCCGGCTGGGAAGAGATGACCAGAAAATAAAAATAAAAAATAAAATAAAAAAGAGTTCCAATAGTATAGATGCTGGACTAATTGATTCCGACTATGTTGCTAAGATTACAATTTTCATTGTTTGAAAGGTAATGGAATCAGCTTTGTAATGGGTCTCTTGAAGACTCCTTTTGAAGTCTTTATCTGGACTACCCTGACATTCTTGTCCTCTCCTGGAAATATCTCTTGAATCCTAGCCAAAGGCCAGTGAAGTGGGGATATTTGAGCCTCTTTGAGGTAAACTAGTTGACCTATTTGGATATTGTCTTGTTTGATTCGCCATTTACCACGGCCTTGGAGGTTGCTCAGATATTCCTTGGACCATCTTGACCAGAATGAGTTTTTTAGTTTTTGAATCAGCTTCCATCTTGTCTGTAAGTTTAAGACTTCAGAGTTTGCGGTTGGAATTTCTGAAAACGAAGATCCTATTAAGAAATGAGCTGGTGTCAAGGCCTCATAATCATCGGGATCACTACTTAGAGGGGCCAGTGGTCTTGAATTTAGGCAAGATTCTATCTGAATAATCAAAGTGTTCATTTCTTCATAATTCAGGGTTGTTGATTTAAAGGTTCGGACCAAGTGTGATTTCACACTTTTGATTCCGGCTTCCCAAAGGCCACCAAAGTGAGGTCCACCTGGGGGGATGAAATGCCAAGTGATTAATTCCTCTGTAACCAATCTTTGCACTGATTGAGAGTTCAATAATTGAAACTGAGTGCGGAAAAAATTGGATGCTCCTTTAAAATTGGTAGCATTATCTGAGTAAATGTCAGAGGGCTTCCCTCTTCTGGCCATGAATCTTCTCAACGAGGCCATGAATGAATCAGTTGATAAACTTGTTGTCAATTCTAAATGAATGGCCTTAGTAGTAAAGCAAATGAATAGTACAATGTAAGATTTGCTTATTGTTTTAGATCTGCCCAGGCTTCTCTTTATTAAGAATGGTCCTGTAAGATCAATGCCAGTCTTTGAGAATGGCCTTGATGGGATGATTCTCTCCGGAGGTAGATTACCCATGATTTGATGAATGGTAGTAGATTTAAATTTTAAACAAATCAGACATTTTTTAATGATTTTTTGACTGCATCTCTTGCTCCCAAAATCCAATAATTTTTTCTGAGTATTGACAATACAAGTTGAGGTCCTGCATGTAGGTATTTCCTGTGAATATCATCGATTATAAGATTGGTGAAGTGGTGATTCTTCGGTAGTAAGAGAGGGAATTTTTGATTTTCATTTAAATAGGAATACTTGAGTCTACCTCCAACTCTTAGAAGTCCTTGAGTGTCTAAAAAGGGATTTAGAGAAGTTAGCTTGTTGGACAGAGGTAGTTGCTTGTTTGACTTCAGTAATTTTATTTCCGTGCAGAATTCAACTTGCTGGATTGATTTGACTAAGACTTGAATTGCCTTTGTTAATTCTCTTGTTGTCAAAGGTCCTTTCTGACGAATTGGATCAAAGAGGAGGCAATTGTAGTAGAATCTCCAACACCAAGCTGTTATTCGGATCAATTTGGTCATTGTGGAATACCTTTCAATGAATTCTAGATTTAAAATAGTTTCTGATTTTTGAATTAAGGTTGTTTGATCCAACACTTGACCTTCACCGACTTCTTCTTGAATGATATTGAGGCTTACTTAGGTTGGTGAAGAAGGAATATATCGAACATTATTTTCTTGAAGCCAAATAGGACCCCGCCACCAAATTCTATGATTGACCAAGTCTTGAGGCCTGATTCCTCTGGATGCGCAATCAGCTGGATTATCTTGACTGGATACATGGAACCAATCAGTGATTTGAGTCAAATTTTGAATTGACGACACTCTGTTCGAAACAAAGGCTTTCCATCTGCTGGCATCTGATCTTATCCAATCTATGCAGATTTGTGAATCAGTCCACAAAAAGGTTTTGTCAGGTTGAAAAGGTAATGATTCAAGAATGACTTGATTCAGTTGAGCCAAAAGCAATGCTGCACTTAGTTCAAGTCTTGGAATTGTAATGGTCTTTAATGGTGCAACCTTAGTTTTTGAGGTTATCAGAATAATTTTGATCTTTTGATTTTTTAATCTAGTTTTCAAGTAAAAAACTGCTGAATAAGCATTAAGGGATGCATCACAAAATCCATGTAGTTGTAATTCTTCTATTTCAGAAGATGAGCTGTTCAGGTATCTTGGTATTTTGATTTCCTTTAGGCACGATAGTTGAGTTTGGAATTTATTCCAATTTTACTTTATATCTGATTCAATTGGTTCATCTTTAGCTTTTGCCTCTATAGTTTCAGAATATCTGACTTTATCAGCCACTTTATAATCTTCAACTTTATTTGTTTTAGTTTTCTCTTCTGAATTGTTCACCGATTCATAACCTTTAATTGCAGTCTCAGAATCCTTCACTCCATCACCCTTAGGCTTCGCTTCAGAATCCTTTACGCCTTCGCCCTTAGGCTTCGCTTCAGAATCATTCACTCCGTCGCCCTCAATGTCTCTTTTGAGGTTTGACTTGAATAATATTTCACAGGCATTCTTTGTACCCAACTGGGCCTTAAAAATTGGGACATCTTCAAGTTCCCAGAATTTTCTTATGCTGGAATCAAGTTCAGTGGTACAGTGATTGATTACCGAAGTATTCGACTTAATATTTGAATGGATTCTCCCAGAAACAAGCCAACCTAACTTGGTATTAAGTGCTATAGGATGGTGCTTTAAATCTGTTCTATGACCTAGAATGATTTCTACAAAGGTATCTGCACCCAAAATTAGGTCTATGGGCTTGGTGACATAGAATTCTGGGTCAGCCAAGAGCAAATTTTCTAAATAAGGAAAGTCTGCTGACTGTATTTGGAAGTTTGGAAGGTCTGCAGTTACCCTCCCAACCACAAATGCTCTGGCAGAAAATAATTGATCATTATGATGTGGGGTGAACTCTATTTCGACCTGCGATGTTGTCCTGTTGACAACAATGTCACCTACACCTTTTAGTGTTTAAGAATTTTTCATTTTTTCAAGTCCCAACTTGTGGCAACATTGTTCTGACATTAGGCATATTTGGGACCCATTGTCCACTAATGCTCTACATAGCACAAATGAGCCATCCTTCGCCTTGACTTTAATAAGGGTTGTTGACAGTAGAATATTTGTTTCCGTTTCCAAAGGCATCACATTACAGATGGTATTTGTTGAAATCAACATCTCTTGAGAGGTTGTTGGTTGTGGAATGGATGGTTCAGAGTTGTATTCATGCAGAAGAGTATGATGGTTCTGCTTGCAGTTTTTACATCTTGATGTGATGAGACATTTGGATATCTCATGATTTGCTCTAAGGCAATTTTGACAAAGTTTATGTTTTTTAACTAATTCCCATTTTTTAGGCAAGGGAAGATTTATGAATCTATGGCAGTCATTTAGTTTATGAATTTGATGACATAAAATACAATTTTGACCTTTGTTGACATAAAGGCCGTGAGCCATCATATTTTTGCTAGAGGTTTTTTGTTCCTGGAACAAAGGAATTCTCATACCTTGCAGGCTTCTAGCATGTTTTTCAAAAAATTTCACAATTTTTTCAAATGTTGGATATTCTTCATGTTGAAGGGTTAATTCCCATTCTTTCCCGAGGGCTTCACCAATTCTTTTTTCAAAAAAATTGATCAGGATTAGATCTGTTAATGTGTTTTTCTCAAGTCCTAGCACTGAGAGATTTCTAGTGCCTTCATTGCAAACATCAAGGATTTCATAGAGAGAACCAGTTGAAATAGATTTTAATGGCCTTATGGAGAATATTTTGTTGATTTGTGAAAATGCCAATTCTCTTCTGTTATTAAATCTATTGCATAAGGTATCCCATGCTTGTTGGTAGTTTCTGTCAGAAATGGGAAAACCCCGAATCAACTTTTCCGCAGGACCTTTAACAGATGCATTTAGATATTGAAATTTTTGTATTTCAGTTAGTGTTTGATTTGAATTAATGGTGGAGTTGAATATTTCTCTAAAACTAAGCCAATTGGCTGAATCACCATTGAAAATGGGTAAATTTATCTTAGGTAAATTGACTTTGGATTCGGGCAGTTGTTTATCACTATGAGTATTTTCTTTGGTTTCAATCAAAGATAAAGCTTCTTCAATAGATACCAACATATTAAAAATATCATCTTTGGCTTTTGAATAATCCTCATATTGTGTCTCATCTAACTCTGATTCTAATAATGTGTTGACAATTTGATTTAGGCTAATTTTCCTTTCATTAACTTCTTGTTGGAATAGCTTTAATCTATGTATATTTTTGGATTCTACAATAGATTTATTCCTTGATTCCAGATCCTTTATTTCCTGAATAATAAAGTTGAATTTATGCCGAATTTTAACTTCTGATTTAGGCATGACTTTAATTTAATGATTTTAAGTTTTCAAATGGCTTACCTTAATTTTTAAAGAATCCGGCTCGAGGGACCATACTGTTGTGGCTTGAATGTTCAGTAAATGATATAAAGAAGCATTTTACCACTTGACTTGAATCATTTTATTTATTTGAGTCTCAGAGTTAGGAGTAGCTACAACATTAGTTATCTAAATTGAGTCTATTCTTCTGCTGATAGAAATTTACATATCTTACTGAATCATCAACAATAGAAATTTACATATCTTACTGAATCATCAACAATATACAAAAATTGAAATTTTAAAGGATTTACAATTATTTAAAATAAGAATAAAAATTAAAAAATTGCTTAATACAAAATTTAATTTAAAGAAAAATCTGACTTTCAAAATTATATCACAGGATCCAACAGAAGTAGATAACAACAAATCAATAAATTTCCTGGACATGAACTTATCATACAATAATAACAACATTACAACCTCTATATACAAAAACAAACACATACAGGAACTTTTTGGAACTATAGCTCACAGCACCATTTCAGCCAAAAAGTAGAATTAGTAAAAGTTCATATATATAGAGCTTTTAAACTCATTAATGATACAACTAAAAGAAATATAGAAATTAACAACATCAAAAAAGAACTAATCAATGAAGATTTTACCATCAAATTGATAGAATAATAGAAGACATGAACCAAAAATATGAGAATAATACTTTAATTCAAAATCTAAAGTGCATAAACAAAGAAGCCAAATTTATCACATTGCCATTGATAAACCAAAAATTTGCAAGAAATTTTACTAATACAGTAAAACCCCTCTATAGTGAACCCCAATGGGACAGAGCTTTTGGTTCACTATAGCCACGGTTTGGCTTTTTTTTTTTTTACTTTCCAAAATTTTTAGACCATATAATTAAAGGACAGCCATACACACAGCAAGAGGCTGCCTCTTAATAGTGGTCACTTTGTTTTAATTCCCATAATTGACCAATTTCCTTACATTAATACTGAATAATAATAGAAATCATTAGATGATAGGTTCTTCTTATCATTAACATACATGTACCTCTATGTCTAATTTAAAAATCATGACAAATCCTAGGCAAAGTTTTATTAAACATATATTCAAAGATATAAAAATGATTTTAAAACATCTTTATCACATTATATGATACAATGTTTACTTGGAAAAATGACTTAATACCGTGTTGCTTGAAAGCACACTTCAAGCATTGCACCATTCAAATAAAGTTAGTTTTTTCTTCCATTTCATGTTTCCACATATTCTTCAAAGTCTAGATTTCGTTTTTTAACCTGTCATGCAAAACATTGCTGACTTTAAAATCACCATAGTTAATGGCATAAAAATAATTTTTGTTTCATCACGGGACCGTTTATTTGGACTTTTTTTTTTGCCCTAAAACGTACGATCGCGATCTCGGCAAAAGTTGAGGTTGATTCCTCTTTGTAACAATTTTTAATAGCTTTATATTTTATCTTTTATAATAGAAATGTTATATTCTCTTATTTTAATATGTTCTTAACATTTTGCCTGAGTTGCTTTAGTTTGAAAAGTTCTGAAAATGGCCTTTTTTTAAAAAGAAATAACGTTTTAAAATGCCTTTGTTTTCTTTATTTTGGAAGCCATTTGCATTTTTTATATTTCAAATTAAATGGATGCAAAGATATTCTATTTAATAAAAAGTATAATGTGTAAAAATTTATACAACATACAGCAAAAATAAAGTGCAAAAATCAAAACAATGCTGCTAAATTCATTTTGAAATCGTGATCCGCGAGCTGAAACATGCTTAAAATTTTGTTGTTTTAATTTTTTTTAAATTACAATTCTAAGTTCGTTATAAGTATAGTATTTTAGAGTTTATTATTTTGGGACCGAAAATAGGTTCGTTATAGGGGTAGTTCGTTATTCTAAAAATCGCAAAGTTTGTTATAACGATGGTATTTTTAATGGTATGGAATTGGGAATCGGCGTGGGTTCGTTATAAGGGAAGGTTCATTATATCCAGGGTTCGTATTAGCGGGGTTTTACTGTATATTCAAAAAGTATGAAAAAATAAAAATTGCATGGAAACCATGTAACCTTATCTCTCAATATATCAACAACCATAAGAACACTCACTTACCAAAAAGAGCATGTTTAATTTATGAAGTGAAATGTGAAAAATGTGACCAATGCTATGTAGGACAAACATCCAGAACTTTAAAAGAAAGAATGAAAAACCATGAATATGCTCTGAAATGGGATAAAATTGAGAATTCTTAACTTGTATAACAGAAAAATCACAGGACATAATAATTTTAACCTAAAAGAAACAAAGATATTAGATTATAAGAAAAATTATTTTAAGAGACAATTTAAAGAAGCCTTTTTCATTTAAAAGAAATGTGCTACAATTAACAGAATGGAAGAAAGAGGAAATATAAATGATATTTATAGATATCCTTTTATGTATATCTAAAAAAAAAAAAAAATTAGGGATTTTTCCACTTTTAATTCTAAGAATAATATTATGTGTTTCTCAGATAACAATATTCTTCTTATCTGTTATTTTTTTTAAAACACTTGATAACAGTAACTATTTAAAACATGCTGTGGTAAAATTTCTCATTTAAAATACTTTTGTCTGAAGATGGTAACAACGCTGTTACCGAAACGTCACACAATATTATAACAATCGACATCAGTGGAGCATTTGATAATGCATGGTGGCCAATGGTGCTAAAAATAATCGATGAAGATAATGTTGTTGTTGTTTCTTATCCCTTTGTGTAAAGATTACACGAATTCCATAAGTTCATGAAGATAATGTAAATGCATCTATTGTTAAACTTTTCAAGTCATATTTCGATAATAGAAAAAAAGATACAGATACACATCAATTGAAGTTCAAAAAACACTAAGCAAAGGATGCCCGCACGGAGGACCTATTTCCCCTACAATATGGAATATAATCATGAACGATTTACTATGCAAATATACGGAGCTGAATAGTGAAATCATCGGATACGCAGATGATATAACGGTGATATACTGGAATAAAAACCTAATAGAACTTGAAAATACAATAGAAAGCATAATTAGAAAAATAACAAATTGGTGTGAAAGCAGCAAATTAAGAATATCCAAGGAGAAAACGAAGGTATTGCCTTTGTTCAATAATAAAAAGTTTACAATAACTTTGAATAACAATACCATTATTCCGGTAGTAGGGTTAAAATTTTGGGAATATCCTTCAAAAACCACAGAAATAAGAACAAACTTGATTATATGCCGCACATTAATAATATTATCACGAAAACAACCAGAGCAAGTGGATATCTATTAGGACTAACAAAGAAGGCCTCGGGTCTTGACAGCAAAAGGAGAATTGTATTGTACAAAACACTATTTAGAAATACAATAACATACGGATCTACGATATGGTACCAATTCATCCCAAAAAAAGCCAAAGACAAATTAAACTCGCTACAGTATAAAATTCTCAAACATGGTATACAAGCCTACAATACGACATCGTCAAATTGTACGCATATCATTGCTAGAACACCAAATCTCACACACTTCATTGAATCAAATATATTGAAAATAAATATAGATTACAACCGAGTTGTCCCAGCAAAAAGAATCATAATATCTAACTTTATAAACCAGAAACAACAGGAATACTACGAAGCGACCAATGAAAATTGCAAAAGTTTCTTCAGTGGCCCAAAAATTCCTAATTATATCAAACCTAACTTCTATAATGTGCAATTCTTCACTGGACATGGCGACTTCAACTCATACCTGTTTAAAATTGGCAAAGCTGAATCACCTGGATGCTCGTGTGGAGGCGAAGAACAGAACCCCAGACACTTATTAACTGACTGCCCGCTGACCTTAGGGAACTAAATCAACTTCCCATAACAAATATGCAACATCTGGTCTACACTAAGGACATACACCAAAGATTCAACAGATTCTGCAGAATGTACTTAACTAAATAAGTGACTACTAATGTAATCAATTTGCATACTGATATGTAAATATGTATATATCCCTTTAAACTACTTTTTCTTTTTTTTTTTCATTCGAATGTATATATTTCACACGCAAATATCCGACTTGTGGATATAGCGTGTATTCTGCAATTGTTAAATAAAATAGAATATTCTCTCATTTTAATATGTTCTTAACATTTTGTTTTTGTTGTTTTACTTTGAAAAGTTCTGAAAATGGCCTTTTTTTTTTTTTTAAGGAAAAACATTTTTGTTTTTAGAATGCCTTTGTTTTCTTTATTTTGGAAGCCATTTGCATTTTTTATACTTCAAATTTAATGGATGCAAAGATATTCTATTTAATAAAAAGTATAATGTGTAAAAATGTATACAACATACAGCAAAAATATAATGTAAATCAAAACAAACAATGCTGCTGAATTCGTTGTTTTGAAATCGCGATCCGCGAGCTGAAACATGCTCAAAATTTTGTTTTTTATTTTTTTTTAATTACAATTCTAAGTTCGTTATAAGCCTAATTGAACTTGTCTTTATTGTTTGCAGAAGAGCATTGCTCTATGCAAATACACTGGTCCGCAAAATTAAAGGAACAACATATTTTTTTCATTTATCTCAAATTTTATATCAATTAATTTATCAATGAAATTTTATACAAAAATTTATTATTCCATTATTGATTAGAATACTCGAAATCAAAGAATTCTAACACGTATTTTATGCAAATTAGCCGGTCAAGCAATGATCTTCATGCAGTCAGTGCATAAATATCTTGGATATTGTTGTTAATATGGGGTGTGATCGCCTTTAACTGATAGACAGGCTCTACATCGGTGACCCATACTAAGAATTAGGGAGTTTATCAGCTCCTATGGAATCAACGCCCACTCTTGTGTTAAGGCTGTTTCTAGATCATGAGTGTTTCTAGGAGGGGGTTGGAGGGATGAGATCCGCCGTCCTAGGTTGTCCCATACATGCTCAATGGGATTTAGGTCTGGGGATCGAGCTGGCCAATTCATCCGAGCAATTGCATGGTTTTGGAGAAAAGTGTCGACCACACCAGCCCTATGTGGACGGGCATTATCATCCATTAGAAGAAAGTTTTCTCCCATTTCCAATGCTTGAGGCATCACATATGCTGCCAAGATCTCATCCCGATACCTCTGTCCAGTCAGGCTCCTTGCAGAAAAATATGGAGTGCTGTGCGACCGCCCAAGAAGATTCCAGCCCAGACCATAAAACCTTGGCTTCTGTAGAGATCCCTTTCAACCATATTCCGGGGATTATTTCTGGTTCCTACCTCTCTCCAGACAAAGACACGACGAGAATCGCTGTTTAGAGAGAATCTGGACTCATCAGTGAACATTACACACCTCCATTCATCTGGATTCCAGGCGCCATGTTATCTGCACCAAAGTTTCCTTGCTCTCTTTTGAGGTGGTGTCAATGGCACACAAATTATGGGTCGTCGAGCATAGAAGCCCTTCTTGTGAAGCCTTCTGCGTATTGTATCAGTTGATACTAAGACTCCTGTAGCTGCATTGAGGTCACTTCGTAGTTGCGATGCTGTCATTCTTCTATTGCGACGCACAAGGAGACTCAAATAACGGTCTTGATTTAACATTGTGACCCTTGGCCGTCCTTGTCCGGGTGTTCAGGCAACATTAGCTGTCGTTTGAAATTTTTTCCAAAGCCTTGAGACGTTTCTTGACCCTCCAAGCCATCTTGATACTTCTGCCTGTGATTGGCCTGCTTCCATCCTTCCAATAGCTTGCCATATTTTTTCTTGTGATAAATGTTGCCTATAAGCTATGAAAACTTTAAAAAACAAAAAGGTTCAATAAAAATCTAGTGGAGCGTAAAATTAGGACGCTTTGAGAAAGACTCAGGCACATTCTGGAGGCGGAGTCAACGTAGACGGTGGTATTTTGCATATTGGGAACAATTTTGTTTTTCTGTTTTACATACTCTCTTAATTCATGGAAGCTTTTGAATATACCAAAACTTGATATATATCCCTTAATATAACTTTTCTTTTTCTTAAACATGTGTTGTTCCTTTAATTTTGCGGACCAGTGTATTTGAATGTAATTCTACTGTCCTATAAGCTTATGTCCATAGTTTTCTTGAAAACCATTTCTGAGATTCCGCCTTTCAGTGCTGTGTATGTATATAAGCAGAATCGTCCAATACAGTATTAGAGCTCTGAGAAGCGGTCTGGTGGATTAAATTGGCGAAACCGCTGGGAGGGTTCACCAATGATGAACCAAGCCCTCCCAATATATTTTTTCATCGCAGTAAGGGTAGTAGAAGCTTGTATTATGTATGAAAAAAAAACATTCCTGCTTTTAAATCCTTTCATTTTATAGTATTTTAAATAGATTTTATTATTTTGGGACCGAAAATAGGTTCATTATATGGGTAGTTCGTTAATTTAAAAATCACAAAGTTTGTTATAACGATGGTATTTTCAATGGAATGGAATTGGGAATCGTCTTAGGTTCGTTATAAGGGAAGGTTCGTCATATCAAAGGTTGGCATTAGCGGGGTTTAACTGTATATATACAGTATAACCTCGTTAATTCGACACACCCCAATTCGACACTCGGCGATAATTCGACCATGTTCCGATGTCCCGACCTCCGGCCTATCAAATAACAAACCGTAATTCGACAGTATCGATAATACGACAGTTCCGATAGTTCGACCATTTTAAAATTTGAATTTCGACAGTTGAATGTTATTTTACATGCAACTTTACCGCTAAACGGTATTACGGTGGCGACGATCGACATCGGCGGGCGCCGATACGATCGCGCCTGCACACTTTTGGTTTCTGGTTAGTTTAAGTTTCACTTTGCAGTGCCGTTGCGCAATTTCACGGATGTTATTGTTGTTTTTTTTACGCGGGAATTTCGGCATCATGCGCTAACTAATAATAATTTTTATTTTTTTATTTTTAACATTGAAATATTTTAGCTATTTTTAAATTTATAAATAATTTATTTTTAAATAAATAAATCTTTATAAAATGATCCAACAATGATTATGATAACATTTTATTCCAATATTCCATTTCTGTGTTATTATAAAAGATTTAAACACAAAATCAATAACACCTGCAGCAGCAGTGGATGCCATTAATACATTAAAATTTATTTATTAAAAGACATTTCAGAGGAAGAAAGGCATGCATGTTTTTTCAAAATGCCATCTGGAATACATCCTGAATAGGATTTCAGTGTAAAAACAGATATCTATAAAGGAATTTTTTAAAAGATCTCTTCATGATTATTTTAAAATAATATTTTAAAATTTTCTTTTTATATATTTACCATATTTATTTCCTTTCAACTGCTATATTTTTCAATTAGAATAAAATATTATTTAATATATTATATTTAATATTTTAATGTCTGTAGAGTTAATATTTGATTATATTACTGAAAAGAAACACATTGCCAATAAATTTATTTGTTATAATTATTTATGTTTCTAAAATATGTATCAATGCCATTTTGTCACTGATACTAAAAGTTAATCATGAAAATAATATAAAAACACACAATGGTTTCAATTAATATCATTAATTTATATTACAAAGCTATTTAAAAAAATATTATTTTAGCGAGTTAGATGATTACCTAATCATATAACCTTAATTCAACACTTCCTTTAATTCAACCAAAAGCTCTGATCCCTTGGGGTGTTGAATTAAAGAGGTTCGACTGTATATGGTTATATACAGTAAAACTTCGCCATTTTGTGAACCCCAATGGATTTTAACGTTTGGTTCACTATAGCCACTGTTCGTTCATTTTAGAGGTTTCAACATTTTTTAGATAATATAAAGGGCAGTCGCCCATTCTTTAAAAAAGGCCACATTTTAAAGTGAGTCACATTTTTGTAATTCTCTAAATTACTTATTTCAACACACTCTAAAAGCTGTAAATCAAATTTTAGGAAATAAAAAAAAATTGTAAAAAATGACTGTTGATAAATTTTCTGATCTCATTAGCATTAAAAATAGTTTAACATCTAACTTATAAATTAAGTCAAGTAAAAAGCTGTATCTCTATATATATATAAGTCAATGTCTGTCTGTTTTGCGATAAACTCAAAAACTACTGAAGCAATTGGTACCAAATTTTGCATGTCGCTTTTTATAAACCTGAGAAAAATTTTTGGCTACATTTTGATTAGTATTTTTGGCTATTTATTTTTTTCATTTGAAGAACTTTTTTTTACGCGGAGTAATCCGGAATGGAATGAATACCCAAATATGGCCATTTTTTATAAGCATCGGTGGTTCAGTGGTAGAATGCTCGCCTACCACGCGGGCGGCCCGGGTTCGATTCCCGGCAGATGCATTTTTTTTTAACTCATTTATATTATATATAATATAAATATATATTATTATATCAACTATATTAATTAAATCAAATACCTAAACAATAATATAATACAATTTTTGCCATCACACACACTTTTTTCCTGTAGTTTATGTGTTACTTCTGTATTGCTATTCTATGGCACTTCTAATATTTATTATTGATGTACTTTCAGTATGAAGGAAATTGCAATCGGGGGAATTCTTGGGCGAAGCCGGGTCATACGTCTAGTTAATAATATATTAGAAGATATAGAGTAATTTAAAAACAATTTTATCATACAGTCGAACCTTTTTAGTTCAACACCTCAAGGGATCAGAGCTTTAGATTGAATTAAAGGAAGTGTTGAATGAAGGTTATATGGTTGAATGAAGTTGGATGATTTGATAATAATCTAAGTTGATAAATTTGATAAGGCACAATTTGGAGTATAGATTATAAACACAAGGTAATAAGACCAAATCCAAATAAAGTTTGTGACGTTTCGGTAACAGCATTGTTACCATCTTCAGACAAAAGTACTGAATGAGAAATTTAACCACAGCATGTTTTTAAATTGGAACTATTTAAAAACATGCTGTAGTTAAATTTCTCAGTCAGAACTTTTGTCTGAAGATGGTAACAACGCTGTTACCGAAACGTCACGCACTATTTATTTATTTGGATTTGGTCTTATTACCTTGTGTCTAAGTTGATAAAATTATACATATTTTTAAAATAACTTTTTAATATAAATTGATAAAATATTAATTGAAACCATTGTACATACACACACTTTTGCTGTGATCGTACGTGTTACGCCTAAAAAAAAAATGTCCAAATAAACAGGCCCTTGATGCAACAAAAATGTTTTTATATGCCATGGACTATGATGATTTTAAAGCCAGCAATAGCTTGCTTGACAGGTTCAAAACAAAACGAAATCTAGACTTAAGAAGAAAATGTGAAAATGTGTGTGGGAAGAAAATACTATTTTTTTATTTGAGAGAGACAATGCTTGAAGAGTGCCTTCAAGCAACAAGGTATTAGACATTTTTTTCAAGTAAACTTTGAATTATTTTTAAAATAGAGCAATCCATAAAAGGATCTTTAATTAAAAAGTTAAAATAAATGATATTTTGATCCAATATATACTTTGAATTATATGATATGATGAAGATGTTTAAAAAATAATTTTAAACCTTTTAGCATATAATTAAAAGAGTTTTGCCTATATAGAAATTGTCTTGATTTTAAATTAGACATAGAGGTACATGTATTCTAATGATAAGAAGAACCGATCATCAAATAATTTATTTTATTATTCAGTATTAATGTAAGGAAATAGGTCAATTATGGCAATTAAAACAAATTGAAAATAGCCAAACGTGGCTATAGTGGGTTCACTATAGTGGGGTTTTACTCTATTATAAAATAACTTAATGACTCGCCCTCAGTCCACATCTTCCCTAGTGAATGTCTGCCATTATTGTTTTCACAAATGCTATTTATTATATTAGTAGACAATATTAGATGGCAATTAACTTTTTTATTATTACATCCCCCCCCAAAGGGATTAATAAGATCAAGTCCAAATAAATAAATAAATAGTGTGCGACATTTCGGTAACAGCATTATTACCATATTCAGATAAAAGTACTGAATGATGGTAACAACGCTGTTACCAAAACGTCATGCTATTTATTTAAATTTGGTCTTATTAACTTGTGTTTATAATCTATAATCCAAATTGTACCTTATTATTATTATTTCAGTCATAATTTTGTGTTTCAATTTTAATTATTTATTATCTAATTATTTGGAATTAGAAAACTAGAATTTGTTTAATTGCTTTCTAGTAGGAAATCATCAACAAAAATGAATGAGACAATCTCAACAACTTCCTCAGAGAAAAGCACAAAACTGAAAGCTAAACTAGAACTAGAGTTACAACTTGCTGATATTGAAGAACAGGAAAGGGAATTGAAATTACAATGCTTAAAGAAGAGGAAGGGGATACTGCAAGAAAAGGTTCAAAATCTACACACTTGAAGCAGAAGAAAACGTGTCACAAGACCTTGGAGAATATGAGTCTCAGGACATTGGGGAGTGGGCAATCAGAAGCAGTTCCTCCATCCAGAGACTTCGCCTCAAATCACTCATCAACCTAATGTGTGACTCCCTCGTAGCTTATTTACAGCAATCTCTGCAGCCTCTACCAATGGCTGGAGTAGATGCGAAAGCACAGGCAATAACTCAAGCACTAGCGTTCCAAAATTAATTTCCCGAAATTCCAAATCAAGCAAGTTGCCAGATTTTTATGGAAATTCTTTGGATTGGCCTAACTACATCCATCATCATAGAAATTGACCAAAGACACTGAATATTATCCAGCCCAGAACATGACAAGGCTGAAAAAGGCTCTATTGGTGGGAAGCCAGGAACTCGGTGAATGCTCTAATGAAGGTGTTGTAAGAGAAAACAAGCACAGGAATATATTGCTGTCTTGCCATGAAGATGGTCATAATGGGCCTAAAATCACAAGATTTGACTTTTCATAGTTCAAAGTGGGAGGAAAAGTGTAGCCAAAAGACAGCCAGTATTTGTTTGAACTTATATATTTAGATTAATTAAGAGATTAATAATTAATAAGATTAATAATTTCAGGTTTTACCTAAGAGCTTTTTTTCCCCCCAAGGCCGTATGTATAAAAAGTTGGGTTTTTTTTATTCAAATACTATATTCGTTACAATTATAAATAATGACCTGGCTTCACCTGGGATCTCTCCAAGTAAATGTTTGTATTATGTAGATATGTATGTATGTATGTATGTATGTATTGTTTTATTTATTGCGTATGATATTGTTTTTTACAGCACAATACAACAATGTTGGCAAGTTTCTCTAGAGTGGAATGTCTTTAAATTGTATTATGGCATATAATAAAAAATAATAAAAAAATTGTCAAGCTTTCTAAAATATACAGTAAAACCCCTCTATAGTGAACCCCAATGGGACAGAGCTTTTGGTTCACTATAGCCACGGTTCACTATAGCCACGGTTTGGCTATTTTTTTTTACTTTTCAAAATTTTTAGACCTTATAATTAAAGGACAGCTATACACACAAGAAGAGGCTTCCTCTTAATAGTGGTCACTTTGTTTTAATTCCCTTAATTGACCAATTTCCTTACATTAATACTGAATAATAATAGAAATCATTAGATGATGGTTCTTCTTATCATTAACATACATGTACCTCTATGTCTAATTTAAAAATCAAGACAAATCCTAGGCAAAGTTTTATTAAATATATATTCAAAGATATAAAATGATTTTAAAGCATCATTATCACATTATATAATACATTGTTTACTTGGAAAAATGGCTCTAACACCTTGTTGCTTCAAAACATTCTTCAAGCATTGCACCATTCAAATAAAGTTAGTGTTTTTCTTCCATTTCATTTTCCCACATATTCTTCTAGGTCTAGATTTCGTTTTTTTTTTTTTTAACCTGTCATGCAAAACATTGCTGACTTTAAAATCACCATAGTTAATGGCATAAAAATAGATTTTGTTTCATCACAGGACCATTTATTTGGATTTTTTTTTTTTAGCCCTAAAACGTACGATCGCGATCGCGGCAAAAGTTGAGGTTGATTTCTCTTTGTAACAATTTTTAATCGCTTTATATTTTATCTTTTATAATAGAAAAGTTATATTATCTTATTTTAATATGTTCTTAACATTTTGCCTGTGTTGTTTCATTTTGAAAAGTTCTGAAAATTGCCTTTTTTTATTTTTAAAAAGAAATAACGCTTTTGTTTTTAAAATGCCTTTGTTTTCTTCATTTTGGAAGCCATTTGTAATTTTATATTTCAAATTTAATGGATGCAAATATATTCTATTTAATAAAAAGTATAATGTGTTAAAATTTATACAACATACAGCAAAAAAAAAGTGCAAAATTCAAAACAAACAATGCCGCTAAATGTATTGTTTTGAAATCGCAATCCGCGAGCTGAAACATGCTAAAAATTTGGTTGTTTTAGTTTTTTTTTTTAATTACAATTCTAAGTTCGTTATAAGCATAGTATTTTAAATAGATTTTATTATTTTGGGACGAAAATAGGTTCGTTATAGGGGTAGTTCGTTATTCTAAAAATCGCAAAGTTCGTTATAACGATGGTATTTTCAATGGAATGGAATTGGGAATCGGCGTGGGTTCGTTATAAGGGAAGGTTCGTTATATCCAGGGTTCGTCTTAGCGGGGTTTTACTGTATTTATGAAATTCATATTTTTACAACAAAATTATAAAATTGCAGACATAGATATAAAATCTAAAATAATCAAAAGTAAACATTTAAAATATGTACTAAGAAAAAAATTTTGTGTAAACTTTAAGATGTTGCTTTAAAATATAAAAATAACAGATATTTGAAAATTGTATTACTAAATCCTCTTTCTTGAAGATGCAGCAGGATTCGTGCCAAAACCAAAACCATTTTCTCACTTCTGTCCCTGAACACATCTTTGATGTAATTCTCTCAGTTGCCACAGTGGGGTGCTGGTTGTGAATGAAATTGGTAAATTTGTAAAAGTGTTTGTTTGAGAAATTCTGTTTCTAAACAGGTAAATCAGCAAGTGAAAGCTTTGATTTGTCACAAAAACCATTTGGACAAGACTTTTAAAAGAAGAACATAATTTGAGAATGGTTCAAAAGGTTTAAAGATGGCTGAACTTCAATGAAAGGCAACACAAGGCGTAGACAACCAAAAATTATGAGTGTTCCTGAAAGTGGTTAAAAAAATTAAAGACCTGGCATTTCAATATCTTTCCTTGGAGGCCTGATATTTTACTCAATGTCCACAATTCATAAATATTTATTCCAATTATTTGATGATTGGATAATATCCTGCAATTATTTTTTAACTTTACACAATAATTTATATTGATGAAACTTTACATCCCCCATTGCTTTCAAAATGAATTTAATTGGGAGCCTTCCACCTGTAGTTTGAATCTAATGAAAGACAAAATGGGATATTAACATTTGAAAATAATTAAATTAAATAGAAGGATAAAATAAACATAATAAAAGTCAAAGAAAATGCACAATTTGGATAATCGATTATAAACACAAGGTAATAAGGCCAAATTCAAATAAATAGAGTGTGTGACATTTCGGTAACAGTATTGTTACCATCTTCAGACAAAAGTACTGAATGAGAAATTTTACCGTCACACACTATTTATTTATTTGGATTTGATTTTATTACCTTGTGTTAATAAAGTCAATGTAATGTTTTAAAAAAGGGAAAAACTAGCAAGATCAATATGAATAGGGATGTGGATTATAGATTAATTTTGATATTATTTTTAAAGCTAAATACATACAAATATACAAGTAGGATTATTTAAAATCAAAATTATATTATATTTTAAAAATTAACAATTTTATTTTTTCTAGTTGGCTAAAGCATTTAACATATAAATATACTGAGGTATGTATTAAATATATATAGAAATATATATATTTTTTTACGCTCCAGGATTTTTTACGCTCCTCTCAATGTTACTATATATATATTTAATGTGAATATATTGTAAAAATGAATGCAAAGATTGTTAAATGAATAATATAATAATAAAGGCAACCACATCACAAGATTGCTCTTAAAATGTGTGCGAAACCTAGTTCATCATTATTTGTTTTAAAAACAATTAAATTAAAAATTATATATTTTTTGCGTACGCTCCATTTAATTAAAGTAAAAAAATGCTCTAACTTACTTTAGAATATCATATGAGTGTAAATATATATATATATCCTTATTTGACGTGGTTTAATTACCACTCTGGTTAAAACGTTAATTTTAGAAGTTAAAAATAAGTTTGGAACAAATTTATTTGTTTACAACTCGCAGCCAATTACCAGTGGTGATATTTGCAAAGCGCTAGTACACCCTGTAGTAAAACTTTTTATTTAATTTTTAATTTTATACGAGATTTTTTCACAAAATAAAAAATAAAAACACAAAGTTTTTGGAAATATAAATAAATATACAGAAATATAAAAAACTATCAAAATAACTCTCTTTGGCCATAATCAGTATGAATTAATCCTTGATATGGATATTATTTTTTTAATAAAGGGATTTTATTACCAACATAATCATTTTCCCACTACACTATGGAGAAAGTTTTCAAGTAATTTTAGATTATTTTTTTCCTATTTTCATTTCTCACTTCAAGAAAATAGTGCTGCACAATTTCTTTGAAAGAGAAAGCCTCGGCATTGTCGCACCTTCGGCACCCACGCATTACAGTCCACTCGGCAATCCCGATTGCCTAGACATCGCTGTTTTTAAAAACATTCACTGGACCCCAAAGGCCAGAACCACCTACGATTTATCATCTGACCATCTCCCTGTAATCTTTGAATTGAATTGTCCAAAGGATGAATTCACAACCAAGCTCAGCCGAGTATCTAATTGGGTTCATTTTCAACAAGATCTAATCTCCACCACGCCCCCCAGACTCCCCTTGAAAACTGAAGTAGACATTGATTTAGCAGTTGTAATTTTAAACGAGAAAATTAATAATAGTGTTGAGTTCCATTGTTGGGGGTTCAGTTGGATAAATGGTAAAATATGTAAGATGTGACTTAGTAAAAATATTTCCTTACTATAATATACATGTGTGGCGTTTCGGTAACAGCGTCGTTACCATCATAGGAATAGTGTGTGATATAGAGATAAACAAATATAGAACTTAAGCAGCTAAAATTATATTTGGGAAGATAAAATATCAGATAATATAGGATATATAGAAGCATTTCGAGGATTACGCAGTGCCACAGCACGCCAAAACTCTTCCCCCAAGCTAGTCAAGGGGAAGATCTCCCAGGGGCGCAAAAATGGGGGAAGGGGGGGTGTTGACAGATCCCGGGTCTCGAGCCCCTGGAATGTATAGTCTCGGGTATCAGGACTAACCTAACGACGATGAGGCCCCTGGTATGTGAAATTCCAACGTTCATCCTCCCCCTTCTACAAACTGATGACCCCCCCCCCCCCCCCCGGGGTGTCAACTGTCCTTTGAAGAAAAGGGACATCCTCAGGCCCTGTGGAAGAGAGTATGACATTATATGTAATTCAGATCTTATATGGAAACTCCCTAGTATTGTAGCCATATTAAGAAACAGGCCATTGGCAACTTTTAGATTCACAATCAGGAGATGCCTTTTTCTTGATTTATCTACCTGAATCCAGTACAATTTCACCTTTTTACTATTTTTCTCTTAATATATGTGTCTGGTATTGATCTCTATTCAAAATTATTCTTTGTCATTTGTGGTATATACTGTGTAACATCCATGAAATAATTAATAAATTAGATAATCTATAAAAACACCTTCTGGAGATTTAGCAACCCACTGAAGACGCTGAGAACTATTTCAGAAAGGAAAATATATAGCAATAGAACTATATAATTTCTACAGATCAATTGTAAATAGATTCATACACAAAAGAGATAGTGAGGAAAGTTTTAGAACAGATGTGTAAATAAATCCCTTTTCAAACAAAGGCTCACGTGTACATGGGGAAAGGGAGGGAATTGCTGTATTATTTGTTGTTGTATGGCAAATCCATACAGGGCAATGGGCCCTAATAAAAGCCTTTGTTGTTGTTGTATTAAATTAGATAATCTATAAAATAATGGTCGGCTCTCCCATCAAAATAGACGCTAGAATTGAGCGCCATCTATTGACCGTCTCTGCAAACTAGAGGACTCGGGTCGGTGACAAGCCGAGCTTTACCAATTAAGAAGCGCCCACCTAGAAGCGACCCTGTGTGTGGGCCTGGGACAATACTGATATTATAGACCAAATACAGAATGCGTTTATCAAAAAATTTCTGAATCTACCAAGATATATATATACCAGGGTATATTGTAAGGCTAGGAACAGGCAGAATATCTGACTCTTACAACGATCAAATTAATTATGAAATATTTCATTAGATTACAAAAAAAATGGAGGACAATAGACTACCTAAGCTCTGCTGGAATAGATTGAGATTATTAGCTAGTATATAAAAAAATTAACTCTGTTGAATTTTATTTTTGTATTTAATCGATAACAGCAAAGTTACTTATGTTAATGTTAGGAAATATATTGTTGCGGATGTATGTAAGTTTTTCTTTTTTAGCTATTTTTAATGTAAAGGAAATAAATAATCAAGAATGTATGTCTCGTTAGTTTTTTATTTTTAACCAACGTCTGCCATTTTACAAAGTCCTCGTGTAAACAATGCTAAGTGATGATGATTATTGGAATAAAGTTCTATGAAAAGTTAAATATGAAAATAATAATTTTGAGATGCTTACAGCACGTATCATTTACCCCCGCTTTGATGCATTTATTCACGGAGAATAAATGACTTTAATTGAGAGATGTGAGCCTTTATAGGATCTCCTGTGGGATTTCTTGGTGGGTTGTCTTGATCCATTGTAGAAAGTTCGTAAGTCACTTTAGACAATCTTCTCAAAACTTGGAATGGTCCTTCGTATTTGGGAGCTGTTTTAATTAGCTTCGGATCATTGTAGGGAATTCTTTTAAGAACGAGATCTCCAACTTTAAATTCAATGTCGGGATGCCTTGAATCATGTCTTCTTTTGGAAATATCACGATGATGTTGAGTTCTTTTTATAGCCAATTTTCTAGCATCTTCTACCGAGGTTGAGGGGTTATCAGCAAATTGTGGCTGCACATTGTAACCAAAAAGTAGAAAAGATGGCGGAAAACCTGTTACGTCATGAGGGGTGTTGTTGTAGTCAGTAATGACCTTGGGCAAAAGTGTGCTCCATTTCACCTTCGGTTTATCAAGCAAGGCCGCTCTTAACTTGGTCATGATTGTTCCGTTAACCTTTTCGCACATTCCATTACTCTGGGGGTGGTATGGTGTGGTGAAAGTTTGTTTGATGTTATGAACTTTCAAACACCTTTTGTATTCCTTGGAATTAAAGTTCTTTCCGTTGTCAGTGATAATATGTTTTATGGGTAGCGAGACTTGAAGGATTCTGTTGAAACATTGTAGCGTTGCTTGAGCTGTGTTTTTGATAGTGGGAAATGCCCAAACATATCTTGTAAGATGATCAATGAACACTTGGATGTACTTGTGCTTTGTCTTTTCAGCTGATGTTCCCATAACTATTGTATCTGCACTTATTACTTGAGCTGGTTGTAATTCTGTGTCTGGAATTATTAGTTGTCCTAGAGTTGGTTGGTTAGATGATTTGGTCAGTTGACATGTCTTGCATGATCTCACATAAGATTTAATTTCCTGTACCATGTCTGACCACCAAAATAAAGGAACTATTAATTTGACTGTCTTGTTCATGGATGGGTGACTCATGTTATTATGATATTCCTTCAGAACATGTTCATTAAAAGAAGCAGGCACCACAGCCCTGAGTAGTCCTCTCTTCTTGACCATCACTGTGTTTTGATGATCTTGAGGGTCTTCAATGAAGCTGAGATCTGCATGTCTTTGATGTTGTTGTCTCTGCTGCTGTTGCATCTGGTGTTGTTGCTGGAGCTGATGCTGCTGTTGTTGCTGGATCTGGTTTTGTTGCTGTTGGACCTGGTTTTGTTGCTGTTGTTGGAGCTGGTTCTGTTGTTGCTGCTGTTGTTGTTGTTGTTGTTGAATCTGGTTCTGTTGTTGCTGCTGTTGTTGTTGTTGTTGTTGAATCTGGTTCTGTTGTTGTTGCTGTTGGATCTGGTTTTGTTGTTGTTGTTGCAACTGATTACAGGTTGTGCAAACAAGTGCCATTTCTGCTGATTGCTTAGTGTAGACTGTTTTATCTTTAGTGTCAACAATAAGTTCAAAGTCTTCTGCAATATCCAAGCCAATGAGTAGCTGGAATTTTAAATTAGGTATTACATGAAGTTTGACCTTTCTAGTTTTATTATGAATTTGCAAATTTACATGAACATATCCCAAAGTTTTGGTTAATGAGTTAGCTTGTTGAATTTGCATGGGAGAATCTATTAAAGGATGTAAATTCAAACTTTTTATTAAATTTCGACTTATTAAAGATATGGTAGCACCTGTGTCCATGAAGGCTTGTAAAGGATGTTTGTTGACACAAATTTTAAAGTCTATCAATTTATTAAGAGGATTGTTAGTTGATAAGCAAGTTACTTTGTTTGTTTCATTACTTGTGGTTGATTCAGTGACTGTTGTAATGAATTGTTTTGGTTGTGTATTTTTAGATGATCTTTCTGTTTTATAATTTGGGTCATAATCAGGACATTCATTCAACCAATGTTTCACTTTAATTCTTTTCTTCATGCAAATTGGGCAGAAAAATGGGCAATTTGAAGATGATCTTTCCTGTTGAGATAGAGTGCATACTTTGGGTGTAAACAAATTTCTTAGCTTACTTTGTTGCCTGTTATGCTCAACAGAAAGTGCAACTTGTATCCATTTGGTTGGATCTGCAGGTTGTGCTGCTGCAAACACATCCCTCGAATTCAAAGGTAGCCCATCTGTTAGTAGCTGTATTTTCTCTTCCTTTTTCAAGGATGTTTGATTCAGTAAGTCCATTTTTTCTTTAAAATAAGTCTCCACCGTTTCACTTGCAAGGAGCTTTCTGCTAGATGCTAATACAATGGGACAATATGTGCAAGGCTTAAATCTGGCAATGAGTTTATCTTTTACAGTTTCCCATTTTTTTATATGTGCATTTGTAAGAATTTCATCAGCAAAAAATTCTAAGGCTTCATCTGCTAAATAGTAGATAAGATTGTGTATTTTTTCTTCATCGTTTGCTTTTAAATTTTTTACTTACAACTTAATCCAACTTTCAATTTTTATATTATTCTTACTGCCAGAATATTTTTCAAATCTATGTATATTTGCATTATAAAAATAAAGATGTTTCTAAATGAGTTATTTAAATTTGAAATATATAATCTTTTGATTAAAAATTTACCTTTTTAATTTTCTTTCGTATCCTTTTCGACTGCGCCAAGTATGTTGCGGATGTATGTAAGTTTTTCTTTTTTAGCTATTTTTAATGTAAAGGAAATAAATAATCAAGAATGTATGTCTCGTTAGTTTTTTATTTTTAACCAACGTCTGCCATTTTACAAAGTCCTCGTGTAAACAATGCTAAGTGATGATGATTATTGGAATAAAGTTCTATGAAAAGTTAAATATGAAAATAATATTTTTGAGATGCTTACAGCACGTATCAATATTTTGATGTTAAGCAAAGCCTACTCCATCTCGTTTTACATAAATGTTGAAAACTTGGTTGAAATTGATGCATTTGTAACGAAAGTTTTTAGTGATGCCCACTTATGAAATTTCCATTTTATTAATAACGATATATATATTTTTGTAATGCCACGGCGGGAGAGAAACTGTACAGGGCAAAAGGCCCTAATAAAGTTGTTTTGTTGTTGTTGTTATATTAATGTATTTATAATATAATGTACAATAATTTACAAAACAATACTAATCCATCGTGTAAATAATTAATCATATATATATATATTTATTTTTTTATTTATTGTTACAAAAGCACGAAGTCCAAAGGACTATTGTGCTGTGCTAGTATTATATATATATATATATATGATTAATTATTTACACGATGGATTAGTATTGTTTGTTGGGGCACGTTTTTGTAACCATACCCCAACAGAAGGCGTATGTATAATCAAATCAAATGGATACATGGCTTCCCTCCCACATAGACTTACAGACCACTTTTTGCCCAGAAACCTAGACAATTGATGACACCAGACTTCCATGCCGAAAGCTGATGCCTGATGAAGAAGACACCAGTGACACCCAGAGACATCCGCGCTGGAAGCTGTTGTTTCATATGTACATATATTCCCCTCACCAAAAATTTAGGTAAAGGTGACCAGAAAAAAAAAATGGAGAAGGAAGATCTCTAAAAGACTGAACCTTATAAAATATCCTTCCCGAGAAAGGAAAGCGTTATATTACAGTTCAAGTGAAGAGGGGCCTGTGTCGATTTTTAGCTAAGACGGAGGGGGGGCGATATATATATACCGTCCCGAGAAAAGGGGAGGATAGTATTTCAATCCATGTGGAAGGGGGGGCCTGGCGTCTGAAATTTTACACTATCGCCGTAGCTGTTTCTCTCTTTAGATTTTTTTGTTTTGGTAATACTATATGTTCTATTTTGATGGGAGAGGCCTGGGGCGTCTATGAAATTGATACTGGAGCCGTTGGCCATTTTGATTGGTGTTTCTTTCGGCGAATGAAAATGCCAGCCAATAGAAACTTTGGCTCGGCAGCGAATGGAAACGGAGAGAGACATGAATAAAAGAGGGTTTCTTGGCCAAAAGGCAGATTGGATCGGGGTCGCTCAGTGAGAGGACAGTCTTCAGACGGGAGATCAGACCTTTGCCGGCACTTTCGAGAAAAAGGTAAGCCATTTGTCATTATGACTTAGCGCCCCCCCCCCTTTTTTTTTTGTGTAGTAGCCAACCTAGTTTTCGCATGGGCCCTAAAGGGCTATAAAGCAACTTCAGGTCACCTCTATCTAAATTTTACTATGTAAATAGCATATCTCGTCAGTATAGACATGTTCCCAAATTTTAATTTTATTTAAATAAATATCTAGAGAAATTTTCTTGTTTCCTCTCATACATATTTCATTCCTTTTTGCTTTATGGTACTACCCCCCACACCTTAATTTCGCAAATTACGACTTTATCAGGGCTACTTTGAGGGTATCTATCTGTCAGGTTTTTGCAATGTTTGTACTTTTATGTGTTTCAGTGCGTTATTCCATCATATTTACCATTATACAACATTAAGGTCTTGCTGCGGGTTATATACATGGGGTTGTTGGCCTAAATTGCTATATATATATATACTTAAGTAAGGAAACTTTAATAAGTCACATCGTGTATCCTCCCTTTTCATCTATCCAAACCAGGGAACGCAACAATGTCGCCCGCCGCGGGGCTCGAATTTAGTATATGTTTCATCCCCTATACTTTAGAAATATATACCTAATGAAAAGCCATACTATTTTTAAGTATTGGTGAAGTAGTCCACGCATCCTGAGATTAACAGTCTATTATAAATCGTGAATTTTAATTTATGCTTTCCGTTTCACGGGCATTTTATCAGGCAATGAAAGTTATGTTGAGGCGGTGTATACCGCATCTCTCGCCGCTGTCTTTTACGATTCACATTGTTTGTGGCAAAACCTTAATATTATCATTGATTTCTGATATCAAAGTAAAACGTTTATGGGGATGAGTATCTTTTATTCTGGTCTTCTCAAGCTTTCGAGCTTGTCCGCCCTTCTACAGGAGAAACATATACAATATATCAAGAAAATATAACGTCGCCTGATGCTAAAACTATTATGATTCTATCTACATATATATATATATACATTAGGAAGTTTTGCATATTATTTGTTTTCTTAAGACACTTTTTTTTTGATTAAGGTATTTATACATATTCTACTATTGTTTGATAATATTCTATGAATTATCTTATAGGTTAGAAATTCTATTATTTAAGTAGTTTTATAATAGTTATTGGCTATTACATATAAGTTACTTATATTATTGTTGATATTATTAGCTGGTACTAGGATATATTGTGTTATATGTTTCGGGCAAATCTATTTTCTATTAATGCTATTGTGTTTTCTGAATAATAGAGAATCAATTATAAGCCTTTGATATTTGCTGTTTATGTTATTGTAATGTATTCTAGGTTCTCCTAATGCGAAAGTGTGACCTGTTCCTTTGCAGTATTGGAAAATTAGAGACCTATTGTCTTGATTAATAACGTTGCGTCTATGTCCATATATTCTATTGCTGACTCTCCTTCCTGTCTCCCCTGCGTATTTGGCTTGGCAGCTGTTACACTCTACGGAATATATTGCCTTTTATTCTCTGTTTTGGTTAGTGGGTTTTATGATAGTAGGATTATTTTTAGATAGTGGACTTTTATGGTGGAGCCTATGTTAGGGGAATTACAGTAATATGTTTGGATGCCAGAGTTTCTTAAGTAGTTGGCTATTGTTATAGATGTTTGTGAGTATGGAATGTAACATATCGCCCTATAGATATTTTGTGGTTTTGTTTATTGGGTTATTGATAGTTATACTTTTGTGGAAATGTTGTAATATAAAGGTGGTTTGGTATCCTGCTTGCTGGACATTATTTATAATGTTCTGTGTCTCAATCATTTTGAATTCTGTTGCGAGCACCATTGATTACAATTTCTTTATTTTACTTTCTCAAATTATTATATACAGTATGAGAAATGAGGTTGGATTGCCATGGTCCAAATTTAGAACGGTGATCAGTGTTTTACAGTAGTCTACTGAAATGACTTAGCATTTTTTTTTCATCATAGCTCTGATATAATTTCTCACAGCAGAGGTGAGTTCTGATAAATATTGCTGGATACAAATATCTTAACTTCATTTTAATAGCGCTTTCTATCAAATCATACTAGCCTGTGCATCCAGATTAGGGCTAACATGCTGAATGATAGTTAATCGATTTTATTTTTTTTAACGCATAGTGGATTGGGAGAGTGGCAGATATATGAGCCTTAAGGTGAAAATAGAATTGAAGATCCAGTTAGCGTACCCGTGAAGAGAGAAGTTTGATCACCATAAAAAGACGCGTCAGGCAACCGACTTTTTTTTTTTTTTTTCATGATGCCTCCAACTGCATATGATCTTAAATATCCTGTATACACTCTGACAAGGGAAGGTTATCCTGAATTGACAAATGTATAATTTTTGTCTTTAGTAGAGATTTCCAAGATTCTATTTCTGAAACATTTTTTTTTTTGGATGAAGACAAATAAAACCATCTTGATAGTATTGAATTTTACAGTAAATATTTGGCAGCAGAAGGCATGATGAGATTACATGAAATTTAAACCAGTTATATGCTTAGTATGTTTCTTCAGCTGTAATTTGACACAGTCATCAAATGAAGAAATGGGCAGTACGCCATATCTTGATGCTGGACACTTCTGTGTCAGGAAGGTGTAGTTAGTCTGTTTAATGAGAATTCAATAATTATCGAAATTTAGCAGATTATCATTGGGGATTTGAACAACTGTCTTGAAAATTTTTGAACAGCCTGAGTAGATAAAGGAATCCTGGAGTTAGAGTGGAGAATTAGTAGTACAGACTGACCACTCGACGCAGATAACTCTAGGGAACAATTATTGTGTTAATCCGCCTTAGACAAGAAGAACATCGATTCTCAGGATATTCGATAGGCAGAATTTTGAGAATTGATAAGGTCATGGTTAAAGTTTACACAGGCATATGGGTGTAAAGACAGTGATTTAAACAAGATAAGAGGCAGCCTTGTGTCTTAAATACCTTCAGTGGAAGCAGATGCCACTGCAAATATTCAGGTCTAATAATTTCCAAATTTGAAGTCATGCATGACGGGTTAGCACGGGATTGACGCCTGAACTGGCTTTCACTGGGATTAATCGAGCTTGCGAAAGAACTAGAAGAAGTGTGACATGTCACGCCACTGTACTAAATTAATAATTGAGAAGATTTATGTTGAGCCAACTGAAATTAGTAAAGAATTAAGAGATTAAGGTCTTATTCTTTGAGTTTTACACTAATTTCAATTACGCGATATGGACGGCGTTATAAGTTGGGTGGAAATGATTCGGCCGCAATGGGATGGTCTCCTGGAGGTGGTACGATCAAATACTACTTATTGAATGCCGGGCGGGATCGCATGAAGCATTAAATGACATCAAGAAATGCTTAAAGAAACACCCTAGAAGATTGGGGATCGACAAAAAAGACGACATGGAAAATGCTCAACATTGTACATTGGCAGCAAAATGATATCTTGCTATTGTATGGACGACCACTCCTTCCTGAAATGTGCAGCGGATGTTAGTCCCAGAATTAGGTCCTTTGAGGCGACACTTTCCTTTGCAGATGACATAAAGACGCATGACAAAACAGCACATGAGCATTTAAACTAACTTCAATTCCTGCCATTAATTAATTTAGTTGACCAATAGCTATAGAACCGCTGGAGACCTCCATACCCTGTGTGAATATTTTAGTGAGAAATGAGCGATTCAATTCTATGAGCCATGAGGTATCCTGTAAGATCAGAGCTGTACCCCATTCAATTTTTTTTTTATAGTAGCCAGTGCGAGATATTTCCAGAATGTTTGTTTCTTTTTCTAACTGTCATATAATTCGGAAACTAGAAAACTACACTATTTTGATACAGTTTACATCTAGCATCCATGTGAACTCAATATGACTATTGAACGTAGATTGTAGATTAATGAGCGAGCCAACCTAAAGAGAACGAGTTTAATAGGCTTACAATCAGTAGTTGAAACAGACTATTCGCACAATTTTGTTATGTTCTCCCTCTAGCTGATCTATGACATTATAGATTTTTTTTTTTAACAAGGTGACTACCCCGTCGAGTGTATATGAAGGTATAAAGGTTTAAAGGTCATAGGCTGTTGGAATAATAATACACTAGTAATAATTATAGTTCATTCTGATGTACAGTAGAGGCAGTGAGAACAGCGCCTCTACCATCATGGCTAGTTAGTTTCAAAACACCCAGAAAGAGCATTGATCTAAGATTACTATCCACCCACATGAATGAACATGTACCTCTCCCATTTCCTTCCCCTTTGGGCCATGAACCCATCTTTCACCCCTCGGTTCCCTGCCCCCATTAATACATGAGATTCTCTTCTCCAATCTCCACTACTAATCTGGAATATTTCAGACAGCAGACTGAGAGAGAACTGAGAGAAAAGGCTGAGAACTTTCAATAACGGGGACTTAGTCCTAGTGGAGAGAATGCATGAGACGAAGGGGCGTCACAAATTTGAGCCAAGGTATGGGGGTCCATATGAGGTACTAAGAAGAGCTGGTGATACTGTATATCTCTTGAAGAATCTAGAAACTGGGAATTTGGATAAATACCATATAGATAGGTTAAAACAATACCATATACCAATTAGGATTTTCCCCACAGAGGAGGAGGAAACTAGTGATGGTAATTCAAGTCAAGGTTCCAGTGATGAAGATCATTGGATTCATCTTACAGGTCCAGCTTATCTCCCTAATAGGTCCGTTAATGTAGTGGTTCCACAAGGGGTGACAACCAGAGCGAACTCAGAAGTAATGAGACGAGGGGAAGTTGACAGAGTTAGTGTGAACAGTTTAACTTTACGCAGGTCTACAAGGGCGAAAAGGCCCACACAGTGTAAATTCTGCTTAGACTGTCGCCACTAACTAGGATTTTTGAGTGTGTACGGAGAATCAGCTCGATAGAATGAGAAGTTTAGAGATTTCAACCTTTTTTTTTTCATTTAAAAACCTTTTTTTTTAAGTAGAACTTCATTAGCATTCCTTTTTTTTTATACAAACTATTTCTTGTTAAAACCCGAGTTTCAAAGACCAATGAGAATAATGTATACCATTGTGAATTAACTATTTAGTGTAAATCTGAAATTTTAGTTATTATCAGGAGTAATAGGTGAAGGAAGGTGTAGGAAATCACAACTTAGAGGGGGGGCTATGTCTAAAACAACGAACCTAATAGGCATCCTATGGCTTGTGTTGGGTAATTCAGAAACCCTATAATCCCTGGCCTTCAGGTAGTAGCTTTGAAATAGGTTTCTAATGAGGACATGAAAGGTCAATCTTTCAGAGTAAAGTTGTGAAGTATAGGGACCCTAAGCCAGGGGTAGAAGTTAAGTAGGCCCAGACCGTAGTCGATCCTCGGAAAGCACTTGAGAATGTTAGTGTTGGGTAGTGAATCGTAAACCCTATAAATCCATCTTTCAATAGAGTGTTGAGGTCGGACTACTGCAAAGGGGACAGACGCAAGGTGAAGTAGGAAGAAAGTGACTTCACCCACGGTGGCTAGGGGAGTGACTCAATTCCGCTTTTATGAGGTGTCACGTTTAATGGTCCTTTATTCGCCATTGTAATTTGTGTGTGTCTTTATAGAATTGTCGTGAATAGTCACTTAGTGTCAAAGCAAGGGCAGTTTTTGAAATTACATTTTTTTAGGTAGGTTAGCTTTCAGATTATTTAGAATTGTAACCATTTTATTAACAATCATTTATCGAGTATAAAGTATTAGTATATATAGAGTTTGTATGAGGCATTAATTTAAGTTAATAGGGCATTAGTCCCCACTTTGTTTTAATTAGAAACTTTATTTGATTTCACATTTGTCCTGAAAAATTTGTTATTATTAGGATCTATCAATGATGATAATTATAGTACTTTGGCTTGTGTAGCAGCTTTTAACTTTAGTTTGTATGCAAACCGTGAATGATGGGGGGGGGGTGTATGAATGGATTGGTTTAATGAATGTGTAAGAAGGTTAAAAACAATTATACTGTTAGACCAAAGGTATATTAGAATAGTGTAGGGAATTAATAGGTTCGATTTTTTTTTAATTTTGATTTCTTTATTTGTTAGGATCGGAAGCCTCACAGGACAACTACAACTCTATCTAGTTAGAAATATTCGCTCCCTTTTGTTAGGTCCCTCGTTAGAGGATATAATTTTCCTTTGATTTTCTTTTATTTTAGTTTAGCTTGAATTCTAAGGATTGTGGATAAATGATCCCTATCCCGACCCTCAGACTTGGAGACAGTGGAAGGCGAGGATCAAGCCGAATTTCCCACTCAACTCCTCCTCGCAAGAGGAAACGAAGAGGTATAGATTGAATTTTATGCAGGATGGGGGATTTGTTTTAGCCATGCCGTATAGCCTGGGGTATAACGGCGCGACCTTGGGTAACCGATCTGACACCGTAGTTTCGACGCTTTTAGCGTGGCTGGAGCGAGGGTGTTGCAGACGGGAGGTCCTGTAAGATTGGCAAGTAGGCAGAGATTGCCCAGTTATTCGAGACGAAGTGTTTCCGTCTATTGAATTTTTTTTTGGTACCAGTTTGATCCCCCATAGCTAGCGGAAGTTTCTTCTAATAAAGGATTCGCCCTGCCATACGTTTTGTTGGAATGAATTCGAGCATAAGACCGATTCGAGAGACAGAATAAGTAATTATTAGGACCTTCAACGAGTTTAGACTCGTTCCATGTTAGGATAAGATTTTAAAGTATTAGTTAACTATAATGACCGCGAACGAGACGCCAGAACAAGCCAGTGAGTCAAATTTTTAGAAGTGTTGTATTGAGGACAGTAGAATTAAGAGCAGTTATACAGGGAGTAGAATTCTGAAGGAATTTGTAAAAGAACCAAAATTTCAGAATGATAAAATTCAAATTTACAAGATGTAGATTTATAGGGTTCAGGGCAATGAATAGGGAGTATATTGGTAGATGAAAGTAATATGAATTTCTTGGAAGGGGGAGGTAGCTGAACTGTACACACCCCAGAGACAAGGTAAACGGAGTCACAAACAAAATGGGAGAAGTTGATTAGTTTCTCTGTCAAACAGAGAGCTCTCTTCATACGGTTGTCACCCTAGATTTAAATGGACTGTGTAGTTTAATAGAGGTCTGGGCTATGTTCCATTTGACCAAGATTCTAAATGACGTACCCATCTGGGTTGAGAGAGTATTGTAATTTGAGGAATCTAACACACAAGAGACAACACACCCTCCAATAGGATCGGGATAGACGAATATTACCCAGTGACCAACTCGTGATTCCAGACTGGATAAGATTGAAAACTTAACTGAGATACTAAACCTTGAACCCTCAGCGCACAAATATATATTATGTTTACATTTTCTTATTCAATATGTTATTATTTTTATGTCATATATATTATATTATAGTCGTATACTATTCATTTCAACAATTTTATTTTGATATTCATGATATTAATATTTATATTAAATATTTAATTATATATATTTTGTCACCATATATAATCTTGTAGTAGTTTCTTTTGTCATCTATCATGGGATGATTTTTTTTATCACTTATATCTTAACATATTTAATCACTATCTACATGATATGTTTACTTCAATATATATATTATACTCATCATATAACATGGAAGGATTCATTTTATCATTACATATTTCGTGCCTTATTTAATAATTACTTTCACAATTTGTTTCTGTAATTTTTTTAATTTAGCAAAAGTCATCATGTCATAGGCTAATTATTATGTATCAAGATATTTCTTTCAGCTGACTATAATTATCCTTTCCTTTGATTGTATATGTATAACTATACCACACGAATGTCTTGATTGGTACTTAAATAAAGATGCTGGCATGTTTTAGGAGTTGGACTAGTCAGTTATTTCTAAACGACTTCTTGGCGACCAATTTTTTATATATAATATGTAATAGGGAAATGTTCTAACTGTATTGTTAGCAGAAAGAAGGTAGCAATGAATCCAGCACCACAAGAGGCAAGGATGGGGTTGAGAGGACTTACCACAAGGAAGGCCTACTCCTCAAGGCCAAAGAAGAAAGTGGAAGGGTGGTATATATACCCATGAATGGTAAGACAGATGACCTTGCTTACTTCCATACATATGATATGACTGTCCCCCATAACCTATGTTGATAACAGTGTGCTGACGGAATAATAACACATAAAAACCCCTTTGCCAGGATGCGCAATGCCCACTAATGTTCGGAATAATAAACATCTAAAATGGCATACCATCATTTTGACTAGCCTTATCTTCCCTACAGGTTTCGGTACATCTGGCTTAACCTAGTAATGGAAAATGCATTTTGCTAGAAATGGGCCTGCTTTCATAGTAACTGATGAAAGGCAGATGAATAATGAGTAGCACAAACGCATTTGTCCATTACTTGGCAGGGGGAGGATTGTTGGGGCACGTTTTTGTAACCATACCCCAACAGAAGGCGTATGTATAATCAAATCAAATGGATACATGGCTTCCCTCCCACATAGACTTACAGACCACTTTTTGCCCAGAAACCTAGACAATTGATGACACCAGACTTCCATGCCGAAAGCTGATGCCTGATGAAGAAGACACCAGTGACACCCAGAGACATCCGCGCTGGAAGCTGTTGTTTCATATGTACATATATTCCCCTCACCAAAAATTTAGGTAAAGGTGACCAGAAAAAAAAAATGGAGAAGGAAGATCTCTAAAAGACTGAACCTTATAAAATATCCTTCCCGAGAAAGGAAAGCGTTATATTACAGTTCAAGTGAAAAGGGGCCTGTGTCGATTTTTAGCTAAGACGGAGGGGGGGCGATATATATATACCGTCCCGAGAAAAGGGGAGGATAGTATTTCAATCCATGTGGAAGGGGGGGCCTGGCGTCTGAAATTTTACACTATCGCCGTAGCTGTTTCTCTCTTTAGATTTTTTTGTTTTGGTAATACTATATGTTCTATTTTGATGGGAGAGGCCTGGGGCGTCTATGAAATTGATACTGGAGCCGTTGGCCATTTTGATTGGTGTTTCTTTCGGCGAATGAAAATGCCAGCCAATAGAAACTTTGGCTCGGCAGCGAATGGAAACGGAGAGAGACATGAATAAAAGAGGGTTTCTTGGCCAAAAGGCAGATTGGATCGGGGTCGCTCAGTGAGAGGACAGTCTTCAGACGGGAGATCAGACCTTTGCCGGCACTTTCGAGAAAAAGGTAAGCCATTTGTCATTATGACTTAGCGCCCCCCCCCCTTTTTTTTTTGTGTAGTAGCCAACCTAGATTTCGCATGGGCCCTAAAGGGCTATAAAGCAACTTCAGGTCACCTCTATCTAAATTTTACTATGTAAATAGCATATCTCGTCAGTATAGACATGTTCCCAAATTTTAATTTTATTTAAATAAATATCTAGAGAAATTTTCTTGTTTCCTCTCATACATATTTCATTCCTTTTTGCTTTATGGTACTACCCCCCACACCTTAATTTCGCAAATTACGACTTTATCAGGGCTACTTTGAGGGTATCTATCTGTCAGGTTTTTGCAATGTTTGTACTTTTATGTGTTTCAGTGCGTTATTCCATCATATTTACCATTATACAACATTAAGGTCTTGCTGCGGGTTATATACATGGGGTTGTTGGCCTAAATTGCTATATATATATATACTTAAGTAAGGAAACTTTAATAAGTCACATCGTGTATCCTCCCTTTTCATCTATCCAAACCAGGGAACGCAACATGTTTTGTAAATTATTGTACAAATAGTTCTAAACTTAACAAAGTTCTCATAAGATAGAGTATATACACAAAGAGAATTTGGTAATGTTTCAAAGTATCTACATACAATTTGATTAGTCAGAGGGCAAGATAAAAGAAGATGCTCTGGTGATTCAACATCTAAGCGGCATTCACATGTTGGATCATTGATAGCATTCAGTTTGAATAAGAAACTTAAGAAGGGTCCTTTGCCAGTTAAGAATAAAGTAGTGAATTTATCAGAAGAAATGAAATTTGGGACAGCAATTGGAAAGAATTTCTTGAACAGTTCATTAGATTGAGAAAGATAAAACTTAAATTTTAGATCCAGATATAGTTTGTTTAATTCTTTTTGAAGGGATTTTTTGAGTGTTCGATCTGTGAGAGAATTTGTCATATTATACAGGGTGATCCAAAAGTCCCGCACAACTTTAAAAATTAATAACTCCGCGAATATTTGCGCTAGAGCAATGCGGTAAACACCATTGTGTTCAGGATGCAATGGGATTTTTTATGGCAAATAATGAAAAATTCAAAATTTATTTTAGTTACAATTTTATTCGCCAGATGGCGCACTACCAGAATCAGAGATTCAGCGGCCAAATTGTTTGATAAATTGAAAAATATAACTGATCGACACGTATTTTTCCTTTTTGAATACCAGGAAAGAACCCTAATAACATCAAATAACAAATTAATAAAACACCACTTCGCCAAAAGTATGAAGAATTGGTTAACAATTTTCAAATACAATCAGAGATATGTAAAATAGGTAAATGCAAATTAAAACATGTAGCAAAAAAAATTGATATTCTAGATACGGTTTGTGTTTCCGAAGTTAATAAATTTCTAATATTTTTAATTCAACTCTCTCTCAGTATCGATTATATTTATTTTAATTCATTTGAAAAATATGTATATATATCTGATAATTTATTTTACTCTGGAATGCCGTTATTGTTGTCGTGTCCAATAAAGAGCCTCAGATGTATCCATGCATCTCCATCAAAGCAGCAGCAATGTCCACTATCTTGGGTGTGTAAAGCTGCTGCTTTGGGTCTATGTCAAATTTCTGCAAGGCAGCGGCCATTGCTGTCTATGAGAATATGTGGGTAGGTGTAATTTCCACACCAGGACAATTGTTGCATGCCCTATAGGTTATTGTGCCATCTGGATGTATTGTCATTCCTTTATAGTGTTTTGTTCTAAGTCTTGTTATAGTTTTTGTCATTTTTCTCTCAGAGTTTATTTCGCATTTTGATCTTTTCTTATTTATTGTTTAATTATCTTGTATTTTGACAAATAATCAGCGTCAAATAATGACATTTGTTCTTTCCTTTGGCTCAACCTTCTGGCTTCCTTTGCCAATTCAAATGCCATTTCATTACTCCCGATCCCAGCATGGGCAGGGATCCATTGTAGAATGCAGTTATTCTCCAATGGTTCCAGTTGGGTAAGTAACGAGTGTATTTTCTGTGTGATTTTAGTATTGCCCTTCTGAATTGCTTCTAGAGCGGATATGGAGTCGCTGTAGAATAAATTTCCTTCTGCTTGATGCAGGGATGGTTGGTTAAGGCATACATCAAGTGCTTTCCAGATAGCTGTCAGTTCACAAGTGAAGTTTGACGAAATCTGTCCTGCTCCTTCTTTGAATTTGATGTGCGTTCCATCTTGCAGTATTATGTTAATTCCGGCCCCTCCATAACTCAGGGTAAGGTCTGAAGATCCATCTGTATATGCTGTTAAAGGGGGTGGCCTAGCATATTTAATCAATAATTTGTACTATGAGGACATAGCCATTAATATTTCAAACATTAGACCTCGAAGCCCAAGATATCAAAATCTACCTCAATCAAAACAAAGCCATCAACATATACAATATGTATCACCCTCCAAACAATACACTTATTGACGATGGAACAATGGCTCAATTTTTTACAGACAACTCTTATTGTAGGTGACCTTAATGCCAAACAACAACTATGGGGATGTTCTACGCCAAACCCAAGAGGCAAAATACTTTCAAACATATTTGACGACAATGCCATCATGTGCTTAAATGATGGGAATCCTACCCATCATTCCTACAGCTATAATACTGCACAAGCCCTTGATATAAGTTTTTACTATCCTGACATTTTCCACAAATGCAAATACCAAATATTAAAAGGTATTGGAAGTGATCATTTGCCTAATTTGATAGAATTTAGCACCAAGACCAAAACCAGCTCAATTAAGAAAAATTCTGGAACATTAAAAAAGGCTAATATGATATCTTTCGAAAACACTATCATTAAAGCAGCCACAGTTTCAATACCAAGAGGTAATATTAAGAAATGGATTCCAAATTATACACACCAGGCAAAAAATTTCAAACACTTATAACTAAAAGAAATGAACTACAAAAAAGAGCACCCAAAAACAAACAAATTGTAGAACTGAACTGAATATTGTGAATGCAAAATAAAAATATTATACGTAAATGTGAAAAGGGAAAAATGGAAACAAACTTGTGAAAACCTGAAACCAAGAAACCCAAATACAAAACTTTGGAATTTGGCAAAACAAATTGACAGATCCCAGTCACAAACCGAAAAAACTAATATGATTAAGAATACAGATGGTACACCAGCAACTAATGACAAAATTGCTGTTAATCTTTTAGGTAATTCATATCAAATAAGTAGTAAAATCAAGGTTGAAACAAAGGCCCAAAGGATTATTCATGACTGTAAAAATGTCACCAGCACTCATAATATTTTCCATGAAAAAAATCAATATGAAAGAGCTTGCTTATGCATTAGAAAACAATGACCTAAACAAGACTCCTGGGCCAGATGGAATCCATGGCCGAATGATATCAAACTTGGGCAAAATTGGCAAAGAAAGACTTCTTAATATTTTCAATAACTCCTGGAAAACTGGAAAATTGCCTCAAGACTAAAAATGCAACAATAATTCCCATTAAAAAACTTGACAAATCTGCTGATGACCCAAAACACTACTGATCTATCTTCATCACAAGTATTTGCTGAAAATTAATGGAAAAAAATTATACTCAGGCGACTCACCTACCACCCCGACACAAGAAATCTCTTACCAGAAGAACAATAAGGATTTAGGAAAGGACATGGGACAATAGACCAACTCTTATTTTTCACACAAAAGGTAAAAGACGCACAAAACAGAAAACCAACTAACCACACAATAGCTGCTTTTTTAGACCTTACACAAGCTTTTGATAAGGTATGGAAAAAAAACAAGTTAATTACAAAATTATACAAACATTTCAAAATTGATGGAAAAGCTATCACTTGGATAAATGATTCCCTTAAAAATAGATACATCAGGGTCAAATATAATGGCACTCTATCTAAAACCTTCAAATTGTATCAAGGATTACCACAAGGATCAGTCCTTAGCCCAAATCTCTTCACCCTATTTATTGCAGGCATAGAAGAAAAATTTTCACACTTAACCAATATTGGACTTTTCGCTGATGACATTATTCTATGGAGCAGCAACACTAACTGGAAAAAAAGCTGAAAGAGATTTGAATAAGACTCTTCTCCACCTAGAAAAATTTGCTAATAAACATAAATTAAAATTTAACCCCCAAAAATCTGAAACCTGTCTTTTTACTACCGATAAGAAACTATACAAAATAAGACCAAATATTATTTTGAAAGAACAACAATTGCAATATAATAAACATCCTAAATATCTCGGCTACACCCTGGATCCAGACATTAACTCCAGTAAACATATTGAAGGAGTTGTTAGAAAAGGAAGAGACCGACTAAAATTCTTGAAATGTATTTCAGGAAGAGTGGGGAGCTCTCTGAAGCAACAACACTAATATTAACTTACACATCTCTAATGAGACCTATCTTGGAATATGGATATCAAATCTATGGTACAGCATCTGAAACAAATCTAAAATCACTGGAAAGGATACAACTAAATGCAGCTAGAATTATTACAGGTCTTCGAAATACCTGCCCTAATAATATTTTACTTTACGAGGCAGACATTATGCCCTTAAAGGATAGAAGAAGCTACAATCTGCCAAAATATATAAACAAAATCAAGAGTTATGAAAACAAACACAGAACTTTCAATTACATACTTAACTGGGAATCCAATATAAGACTCAAAAAAGAAGGCCCTTTCCACCTGGCCAAAAGAAATGGATTTTTAAAATATAAAGTGGAAAAATATTATTTAGCAGAAATAATATCTCCATGCGAATCACTAACAAAATGCTATTTTTAATGCCACTTTAAATGAACCCACCAACAAACACTACCAAAATCCAGAATACTTAAAACAATTATCATTAGAAATAATTAATAAAATTCCTAAAATAAATGTAATAACTATCTATACCTATGGTAGCAGAGACGAGTTGGGACACACTGACAGTGACTCTCTCATTAAAACCACAAATGGCAATGAGAAAATAAACAGAAGAAACCCAGATCTTTACTCAGTCTTCAGATCAGAACTTATAGCCATCTATGAAGCCTAAAAATCCATCAGAAACACTAAACATCACGATATATGGATTCTTACTGATAGTAGAAGTGCCATGCAACACTTGAGTCACACAAGGGAACTTAGAGACAAAGTAAGCAGGAACATAATTGGTTATCTCCAAAAACTCTCAATACCTCAAAAATTCACCTTCAATGGATACCCTTACATGTTAGCATTGAAGGCAATGAAGCTGCTGATGCGCTAGCGAAAAAAGGCACAAAAGAACCCTTGCTACAGAAAAATAAACTTACTTTTAAATAAATAGAAACAGTAGCCAAAACAAAAATAAACAAGAACTGGAGGATCCCACCTAAGCACAGTTGGTACACCCTAGAAGCAGATGGCCACCCAGACCTTTCGGTCCACAAGCCGGCATCCGAAGCATGCCCTTCGCTGCTATTCTGTTCAACTCATAAGCCAAGTAACGGTATCCAAGCTAGAGCTTGGACATTGTACCTGGAAACACCACCTCCCAGACAACGTGTCTGGAAGGATTTCTATACCGGTGGCCTTTAAACACAGCAAAAGAGGAAACTATCTACTGTGTCCATCAGGGACCGCGGGGAGGCGACCCCCGACTCTGTTCACTCACAGCTGAAGAAAAGCTCAGCTGCCACGTCGTGGGCTTTCTCAAGAAGCTTGCTGTGGTTTCTCAGCAGCTTACTCTCGATCGCGCCCCTCGCCCTCCTTCTCTCTTCCTGCACACCCCCTACCCTTGGACAATCCAAGACGTAGTGGCGTGCATCCACATCCCTTTCTTCATAGACGCAATCAGGGTTTCTCTTAATTTTAAATCTGTGGAGACTTGGGGAAGAGCCCATGTCCCGAATTACCCTAATGAATTTGTGGAACATTACCTTACAGAGGTACTTGGGTGTTGTTTACCCAATTGAATACCTCTCTCCCCTTCACACTGTTCCTCCATCTGTCCAACCATAAGTCCTGGACGTGCCCCTTGATCCTCCTATAAACTTCTTTCTTGGTCACTGGGGTCCTCAGTGATCTACCTCCAAAGCATTCTACCTTAGCGAGCCTGTCTGCGAACTCATTACCTTCGATGAGGCTGTGTCCCCTAACCCAATGGAGATCCGGAGCCCGCGTTATCATCTCCAGCTCCTGGAATATTTGATGCGCGAGTTGCCCTTTCACCAGATTGATGGCGACGAGGGCCGACATACAATCTGAATAGAGGCGGTCCGGGCTGAAGTTCTTCTCGGCACACACTCTGAGGGCTACCCTGATCGCAACCTGCTCGGCTGAAAAGACCAATTCGTCCACTCTGAGTGTTAAGCTTTCTTGGAAGATCAGCTCTCCATTAGTGAAAATCACTACTCCAGCTCCAGTATTGGTTCCAGACTTACTACCATCAGTGAAAACCTCCGTGCCAATCCCTGTCGGCCCTCCAGGACTCCAATTCCACTTTGGCAACCACTGCGGAGGCTTCCTTGGGTCCCTCTTCCATTCCAGGGCACCCGCTTCAAGTCCCAGGGCATCTTCCCTGTTCTCATAGATCTTCTGTCTGATGGTCTCCTCCTCTAGTTTCAATCCCAGGGGAATAAGCCCAGCGAGGACCAAAAAGGCCTCACTGCTGGTAGTGCGATATCCCCCTGTGATTCTGAGTGCCGCTGTCCTCTGCACGCTCTCTAGAGTTTTTGCCACCTTCTGATCTCTGTTATAGCAGGATTGGCTCGACACAGAAGAGGCAGAGGTTCCTAAAATTAGTACCCTCCTTCTCCCCCCCCCCTATTGAGAGCCAACCAGGACAGGCCTGCACAACGCCTCCCTGCCTCTCGCCATCTCCTCCGCCTTGTATTGCCAACCCATCTTGTCATCAATGACCACCCCCAGGATGGTCATCCTATTGACCAACGCTACCTTCCGTCCTTTCATCCGGATAGCCGGCTTGTGCTCCCATTTGATCCCTTTCCTTTTAGTTCTTATGTCCCTAGGCTTAAAGCTGAAGGCTTTAGTTTTGGAGACATTGAACTTAACGCCAGAGTCATGGGCCCAGTTCGAGAGGATTTGGAGAGAAGCTTCAACACACTTCTCAGCCCTAGCTCTCGAATCAGCCTTAATGATGAGGAACTGGTCGTCAGCATAGAGAACCAGCCAGGCTCCCTCAGGTAGCTCCTCCTGGAAAACGGTGTTTACCAGGTTATTCCACAGAATAGGTCCGCAGCAAAAGCCCTGGGGGCAACCCCTAGCACAGTTTCTTACCAACTTCCGCCCACCAAAACTGAGGCTAATCCGTCTATCCCTCAGGAAGTCACGAATCAAGCTGCACAAATTATCAGGACAACCCATGTCCATCAAATTTCAACAGCTTGTTCCAGCTCATGGAGTTGAACGCGCCATCAATGTCCAGGGCCACGAGAAGAACCCAAGCACCTTATTTAAGCCCATCTCAACCCCCTCTAACACCTCGTTCAGAGCCGTGGTTGTGGCGTTCCCTTCCCTAAAACCATGTTGGAAAGAGGAAAGGAGCTCATTACTCTCTAGCCAGTGCTTCAGTCGCTGAGCTAGTAGGCTATCCAGGACCTTACCTAGACACGCTAGTGAAGAAAGCGGACGATAATCATTAGGAGAATTACCCTTTCTACCAGACTTTTCGAGAAGCACTACTCGGGCAACCTTCCATGCCTCAGGAAAAGTACCAGTGTCCAGGCACCTATTGAAAAACCTGGCAAGAAGTGATGGGTGCATTCTTAACAGGGCTTTCACGACCGTGTTATCGATCCCTTCGGGACCAGGAGATTTCCTTTTCCCGAACTTGAAAGTCGTCAGTTTCACCTCATTCTCAGAAAAGGGCGAATCCACCAAACCACAAGTGGTCAGACAGATCTCGTCCTCTGGTCCCTCGTTTCCGAAGTGCCGATCCAAGTTGTTTTTATTTTATCTTCTGCTTTCGAGCGAGTAGGTCTAGAACACATTCTCTCTGAATTTTCTCATTGTTGGTGGATGAAACAGCACCAGTGATTAATTTGGCCGCTTTTGTTTGAACACTGTCTAGTCTTACTTTTAGTGATGAGCTTGAGGGAGCCCAGACTGGTGTTGCATATTCCATTATCGGCCTTATTAAGGTGATATATGTTGTTCTGAGAATTCTGGGTTTTTCTCCCCAATTTGTTCCACATAGCCATCTCAGAATGTTTAGTTTTCTGGTAGCTCTATTTGAGGTGCTAATTATGTGTTTTGAAAATTCCAATTCCTCATCAATGACAGTTAAAATAATTTTATTGACATCTTGTCAATACATACAAAGGGCAGAGTCTGCACTATTTAAAAAAAGATAATATGCATTATATACACTATGTACAATGAATATGGCGCCTCTGCCAGCGCTGCAGAGTTTGGTGGAGAATCGCCAGTGGGTCTCCAGCGACACCACGCATTTTGCGATCTACGATGAATACGTAGATCGCGTACTTCGCCGCTTAGGAGATGGTGATGGCGTGGTCCTCGAGACCAACTGGAAAGATCCAGGACTGCAGTATCACACCTAGGTATTTTGGATTTCTAATTTTATCAATTATTTGTTTGTTTATGCTTATTTTGTGGTTATATTTATGCCTTTTTCCTTGTCAGTGGAGAAGATGCATAGGTTTGGTTTTATTGGGTTTATGGTCATTTGGAGTTCCATTGCCCACTTCTCCAGTCCTCTCATTGATGTGTTCAGTATTTTTTAACGATTTTTCTATGCTGCTACTTGTGTGCCATATGGCTATATCGTCTGCATAACAGGCAACCTTTGAGTCTTCAGTGAGGTAAGGATGGATGTCGTTAATATATAGCAGATCGAGTAGAGGACTGAGCACAGATCCCTGAGTTACACCAGCCCATGTTCTTCCTTCCTTGGAAAATTCTCCATTGACCCAAACCTTTCACCTTCTTCCCCTTAAGAAGTCTGCAATCCAGGTTAAGGTTTCTCCTCTTACTCCGATGTTGTGCAGCTTTTCACGTAATTTCTCCCTCCACACTCGATCAAAAGCTGAAGTCATATCAAGGAATATAGCCGTGGTCTTCTTTGGCGGTTTTTCCTGGAAAGAATCTATTATTGATTGACAGAAGTAGAACAGTTGATCAGTCGTACAGTGCTGGGATCTATAGGCAGTTTGGTAGAAGTTTATTTTATTATTGTTAGTGAGCCAGACTATGAGCCTAGAGTGAATAATTCGTTCTGTTATTTTACAAAGGGTGCTGGTGAGAGCAATTGGCCGATAGTTCTTGGATTCCTTGGTATCTTTGTTTGGTTTCAGTTTTGACACAGTAATTGATATCTTCCAATTCTTTGGTAGTTTACCAGTTTACCATGAAATGTTCAGTATTCGTAGGAGTTGTTTATTAGCTTTGTCTTCAAAGTGTTTAATCATTTGACCAAAGATTAGATTATCTCTTGGTGACCTCTTGGATTTTTTTATTGATGAGTTTAGCTCATTCAGTGTGAAGTCTCTCGAGAAAATATATTGTTGATGGAAGTTTCTTGCTTGTTCAACTAACTGGTTTATATTATTTTTAGAGTCCTGTCTTCATTCGTATAGTTGAGTATGGAAGTGCTTGAAAGATATTCAGCAATTATGTTAGTCATCTGTTTGTTCTCGTTCTCGCTGTTCTATTCATATCGGTTAGAGTATTGGAGGATTGGTGTTGGTTTTGATTGTTTTCTAACACTCTAATCATATTACAGTGTTGGCTGTCCTTTCTTGGATCCATTTTTTCGCAGAATTCTGTCATTTTTCTTGTTTGCATATCCAAATTTATTTTTTAAAGAAGTTCATTGATATTGTCTCTCTCTGCAATCATTTCCTCGATGTTGTGGTCCTTCCAGTAAGGTATCCACAGGTCTAACGTCTCCTTCTAGGTATCGATGCTTTTGCAGCTTTTGATATATTCGAAGAGAAGTTTTCCAAGTTTTTGTCAAGCGTTCTGTAATTCAATTTTTCGTTGCACAGTTCTTCAAGCTTTTCTGTGAATTTTTTTTCAAGTCGGCTTTCCTAAAGTTCCATGTTCTTTTATTCTGTTGGACATTCTCAATTTTGAAGTTTAGGGTTGTTAAAATTGGTCTGTGGTCACTGATTGCACCTCTCAGGATTTTCCATTGTGTTGTGGGTGCGATGTTGAAATTTATCGCTGTGATGTCTATTGCGGATTCTGTGCCTGTGGACTTGGATAGATAGGTGTTCTCCCCCTTATTTAATGGTGTAAGGTCGGGGTCGGTGACCTTTGTTATCCTGGACAGATGATCCCCAAGTTGAACTTTTGGCGTTAAAATCGCCGAGTATGATTGTGATATCCGAAGAGGCTTCACTTAATGTCTCTATTGTGCGTACCCATACAAAATTAAAAGATTTCACAAGCTGAAAGTTGGCGATTTTGAGATGCGTCAAGAATTCGCTGCATGGGTTTTCCGGAAAATTGATATTGATGAAAACTGGCTGTCGAATGTTCTGTGGACAGATGATGCTCACTTTTCTCTAAACGGAGAATTTAACATTCAAAACAGCCGCTTTTGGGCAACAGAAAACCCTAAGAATTTTACAGAAATGCCACTTTATCAGCCTAGAGTTACAGTTTTGTGTGGGTTCACTTCTTCTTTTATTATTGGGCCATTTTTCTTTGAAAAATCAATGGAAGAACTTTTAAAACCGTTTTTCTAACTGGTGAACGTTATGTTCCACTTTTGAGAGAAAAGGTTATTCCCATATTGCAGGACAGACAAGCACTAAGCGAAATAACATTCATGCAAGATGGAGGACCTCCTCATATCTCCTGCGGTGCCAAACAATTGCTGAAGAATACGTTCGTTTAAAATCGTATGATAAGTCGCCACTTTATATACCAGTGGCCTCCAAGATCACCAGACTTGACGCCTTGCAATTTTTGTTTATGGGGGTACATTAAATCGTGTGTTTTTCGATGCTGGCCTACCACATTGGCCATGTTGAAGGCTTCTATCAGATGGCACGTTTTATCAATTTCAACAGATATGTTATTTAATGCTGTCCATTCTGTCATTTATTGTCTGCAGGCGGTGATTGAGAATGAAGGGTGCCACATTGAGCAAGGATTGTGACCTAATACAAGAGAGAAGGCAGTTACCTCATGTGTTATATTTTGCAGCTCTTTGTGTTGGGATATGGGGATAATAAATGCTGTCCTCACATCTTGACTCTTTTTTTTTTTTTTGTGAACAGTAATATTTTGTTTGTCATTTGCTCACATATTATGTCGTGCAAACCAGAGTGTTATAACTTCTCGAATAACACTGGTACAAACAATTTTTCCCCTTATGTTTAGTTTTTCGCTTTTCGCTCATTAGAAGAAATAGCATAAGGAATATTTTCTGTACACCAATAACTTCAGAAATTTTGTGCAAAAAAATAATACAAAATGATTTTACTACCACGTTTTTCAACGCAAAAGGTCGATTTGAAAAATATTTTTATTTGAGGGGACACATTTTTAAAATTGGGTACAGTATGAGAGAGAGTTGAATTAAAAATATTAGAAATTTATTATCTTCGGAAACAAACCGTATCTAAAATATCAATTTTTTTTGCTACATGTTTTAATTTGCATTTACCTATTTTACATATCTCTGATTGTATTTAAAAATCGTTAACCAATTCTTCATACTTTTGGAGAAGTGGTGTTTTATTAATTTGTTATTTGATATTATTAGGGTTCTTTCCTGGGGTATTCAAAAAGGAAAAATACGTGTCGATCAGTTATATTTTTCAATTTATCAAACAATTTGGCCGCTGAATCTCTTATTCTGGTAGTGCGCCATCTGGCGAATAAAATTGTAACTAAAATGAATTTCGAATTTTTCATTATTTGCCATAAAAAATCCCATTGCATCCTGAACACAATGGTGTTTACCGCATTTCTCTAGCGCAAATATTCGCGGAGTTATTAATTTTTAAAATAGTGCGGGACTTTTGGATCACCCTGTACTTTGTTTGTAATAATTCAAGATAATCGGACAGTAAAGGGGTTTTCGCTAGTATATGTGTGATGTAAGAAGATGAAGTCCTATAAGCATGAATGCATCTAATAAGAATTTGATATTGTATAGAATTCAACTTGGATCTTTTTGCTGCAGTGATAAAAGGAAACCAAATATTTGATGCATAGCTTATTGTAGAGCGTATCATAGCTTTATATAAGATCAATCTACGTCGAGTATCAATGCCCCAAGTACGTGCACATAATGAGAATAATATATTCTTAAGTTTCGTAGCTTTCATAATTATATTGTCAACATGTGTTCCAAAATTAATCTTATTCCTTTGTCTATGATTTTTAAAAATAACTCCCAAAATTTTAACAGTTTCTGATGGTTGAATTATTTTTCCATCAAAATTAATGGGCAATTTTTCATAGTTATGTAGATAGAGTATACCTGTTTTGTTTGGACTTAGTGAAAGTTTTACCTTTTCACACCATGCTTTGATTTTTATTAAACATTTGGTAATATTAAACTGAAGATCATAGATGTTTGAACTCCATACCACAAATGTCACATCGTCCGCGAAAGCAATTACTCTAGCAAAACTTTCGTTAAAAGATAAGTTGAAATCATTAAGTAATATATTCCAAAGAATAGGAGAAATAATACCACCCTGGGGACATCCCTTATTTATCTTTTTTATACACTTTACATTAGTATATTTAAACTCTACACTCCGGTCTTCAAAGTAAGAATTAATTATTTTTATAAGTACCGCTGGAAAATTTGCCTTGTCCAATTGTTGGAGAATTGCCGGATGCCATGCGTTGTCGAAAGCTCCGCTGATGTCCACTGTTACTATTGCCGTATTTTCTGTTTCTCTTTTCAGAAGACTTAATTTAGTTATTTATTGTAAAGCAGAGATTGTTGATTTTTCTTGTGTAAATCCATGTTGAGCAGGATGCATAACATTATTACTATTAATATGATTTAAAAGTTCAATATGAATTAGACTTTCAAAAATTTTACCTAAATTAGAAGACAAGCTTATAGGGCGGTAGGCTTTCGGATCTTTATAATTTTCTTTATTAGGTTTTTTTATAATCATTACTGCTGACTTTCTCCAGGCCTCCGGATAATAATTAAGTCCCATACAAGCATTGAACAATCTTGTTAACACAGGAGATATATTATGAACTGCCGTTTTGATCATCTGATTGCTTATATGATCTATTCCTGGAGCCTTGCCATTTTTAAGTTTTTTAATTATTGAACAGATTTGAATATTATCAAAATAAATGATTTTATCATTAGAAAAAGTATAACTCTTGTCTCTGATTAATTTATGATAGTTTGTGTCAGAAGATTGACAGTCATTCGGAAATAGAGAAGATAAAAGATTTTTCATTTCTGATTCGAGCACATCTTGAGATACATCTAGAATTGGTAAATCAAAAGACCTAGGAGAAATTTTTTGTTTAAAAGTTTTGTAAGTATTACCAAAAGGAGATGTATTTTCAACTTCCTCCAGGAATACCCTCCAGCTTACATTTCTTGTTTTTTCAATAATATTCATATACTTATTTCGTATTTCTTTATACATTTTTTCATCAACTAGCTGTCTATTAGACCGTTTACCCCGATAATATAGATTTCGAACATATTTAAAATGATTTTTAAAAAGTTCCAGTTCATCCGTCCACCAATTAAATGGATTATTATTTAAATATTTTGGTTTTAATCGTAGAGATGCATATGCAGCTTCAATTAATATGTCAGTTATGAGAGAAACTACACAGTTTATATCGTTTATATTTACTATTTTACCTAATTTCATCATTGCCTCATTTATCCTAGACACATTGATTGCCTGCTCATATTTTTGCCAATTGGCTCTTTTTTCTTGAAAATACCATGTAGAATTATTTTCATGTAATAAACTTTCTGTTTCCAGACTAATGTCGAATGAGATTGCGTGATGGTCTGTGATTTGCGAAAGATTTAACGTTTTCCATCCATTAACAAGTACATGAGCATGACTATTAGTAATAGTAAGGTCTATTATACTTAATCCTCGACATGTTTTGTTTCGATTGTTATGTATGAGCATATTGTGAAAATCAATTATAGGTTGAAATCTTCTACCGTTTTGATTAATAATATTATCAAACCACATCTGACTTCGAGCATTAAAATCTCCAGCTAAAATCAATGGATTTGTGTTAAAATTTTTAATTAATTTATCAAGGAATTGAACATGACAGGTATCCATTTTATTAGGGTGTATATAAATATTTGAAAGAATAATTTGCCGTTTAGTAGTTTGTACTGATATAGTGGTTGCAAATGAATTTGAAAACTCTTTAATTAATTTACATGATAAGAAAGGGTTTGTAACGATTGTTGCGGTATATATTGGAACTCCCGGTATATTTGCATAATATATTTTTGAACGCATATTAAAGATTACTTCATTATTTATACTATATGGTTCTTGAACTATAATCATATCATATTTTTCTTTAGAAATAAATTCCCTTATTTCATTATTAACCAAATTGCTTTTCCGCGTGTTTTGTTGTAGAATTTTTAATTTGAACATTGACAAAAAAAAACAAAACAAGAATAAGTCTATTCTAATCCAAAGTAACAATATCATGATCTAAATCTGCATAACATGTTCTCTGTATCTCATATTTCATTTGTTGAAGGAACACAGGACATAATTTGTCATTAGAACGATGATTATTGCTATTCCTATATTTAGGATGTGTAGAGCAATTTATGCACTTGGGCAAGGATTGACAGTTAACATGTTGGTCATTGTCTCCGCAATTTTTACATTTTATGATGTTACATGAATTTTTACTATGACCATAACTAAAACAGTTTTGACATTGACGTACAAGCACCTTATCCTTCATATATGTAACCTGTATGTCTGTATATATACGTTGTAATTTCTTCATAATTTGGTATGTAGCCGGGGAAATGCGGAGAACAACATCCTGTACATCAGTATTTGATCTCATAGCGAACAGAACCTTTATCTTCTTCTCTCGACCTTCTAACTCTGGGTTCATATTGCATAAAATCGAAGGCAATTCCTTAATATCTGTATATTTAGTAATTGACTTAAGAACAATTGTAGGATCTAGCGGTTTTGGTGCATAAATTAATGCTTTTTGATTTACCTCATCAATCTTTTTAAACTCTTCAATCAATGTATTCAAATCTTCACCTGAATCAACTTTAAGTATTACGCCAGATTTTGATTTTATTATTTTATTTATTTTGACTTTAGATCTATCATTTCTCATCTTTTTAATACCATTATTTACTTCGCCTAATACTTCAGCCGGGGAAACATTTAACTTGGATTTAAATATTATTGTTTTATCCGTTACGTTTTGATTTTGCATAACTATTTTATCGTCTTCACTAGTAACTCTCGTAGCTTGAGCATATGACCTATTATAAAATTGACTTGAAGGAGATATTTTCTTTATTGATTCGTCCAGATTTCCAAGTCTATCACAAATAGAGCCATTGATTACAGCGATATCTCCCATTGTATCCATCAATATATTCAATTGCTTTAGCAAACCCTGTACAATTGTAAGATCATTTTGATTTATGCTTTTATTTGTAGATGAGTACTTTGATTTTAATGTGTCAGCAATTTGTTCCGAGATGATCTTATGCTGAATCCTACATTCCTCAGTACGTTTTTCAATTTTATCGACCATATTGTTCTAACAAGCGGCAAGCGGTCGCGCCGCGCCGTCTGCTGATATGCAAATCAGCTGTATATAAAATGTTTAAGTATACTTAAGAGTTGGTTATTATATTTATAATAATATAAAAAAGTAAGGTATAAAAGATTTTAAATTTCAAAAACAACTCTAAAAACAAATTGAAGTAATATTTACCGGAATTCGCGGAGCGCTGCAAGAACACGTCCGCCCGACGATAAATATGCAAATTCTCTCATATATATATATATATATAATACTAGCACAGCACAATAGTCCTTTGGACTTCGTGCTTTTGTAACAATAAATAAATAAAAAAATAATTATCATAGCAAAGGTACAGTACATAACTCCAATCTACAGGAACCGATAGTTTTATGTTCCAATATAATTTATAATAATAAGATGTAAGGGTAGTACCATAAAATAAAAGAATGAAATATGTATGAGAGAACACAAAGAAAAATTCTTCCTCATAAGCTATATACTAGATATTTATTCAAAACAAACAAAGTTTGAGAACATTTCTTTGCTGGCGGGATGTACTATTCATATAGTGTATCTAGATAGAGGTGACATGTAGTTACAAAAATTGCTTTTATAAGGGGGAAAGCCTAAATCTCTATCTATTCTAGCGGGACAAAATAAAGGTTTCTATCATAATTACGTTCCTTAGAGCCCTTTTAGGGCCCATGCGAAAATTATGTCAGTTCCTACTCAAAAGAAAGACTAAGCCATAAGGGCAAAGGGGCTTACCTTTTTCCGAAAGCGCCAGAGAAAATCTGGTCTCCTCCCTTCCACGTCTCGAGCCTGACTGCCTCTTTAAGAAAAAAAAAACTCTTTTTATCCTTGCCTCTTTTTCCATTTTGATTCGCTGCTCGCGCTAAAGTTTTTCATTGGTTGGCATTTTCGTTCGTCAAGCCCACGCACGTGATCTTGACCGCCCGCCTCCAATTTACCGTGTTGCTGAGAAAAAAAGGAAACATTGTAGAGAGAGATTGAGAAAACAAATTAATTTCTTTAAGAAATTAAATAATATATAGTCTGTGTATTATTAAAATTATTGATTTAAATTTTTACATGGTAAATTATTTTCTTTCTTCATTCTATTCCTAAATCTTTTTTAAAAATACTAATTTAACTGGGGCTACTATAAATATTCGACTTGTTAAGAGCATATAATTTATTATAAATTTTCGGATATTAAATTCGATGCTAAAATTTAATAATTTCTTTTAGTCACCTCTATATAAATATTAAATGAGGGGCATATATATACATATAGTACAACAGCTTCCAGCACGGATGTCTCTGGATGTCACTGGTGTCTTCATCTCCACCAGAAATCAGCTCTCAGCATGGATGTCTGGTGTCTTCAAGTGGCTAGGTTTCTGGGAAAAAAATAATCTATAAGTCTTCATGGGAGAGGGAAGCCATGTATCTAATTGATGTTGACACTATACATCTTTTGTTGGGTATGATTACAAAAACGTACCCCAACAATAGCTACTCGAAAAACACCATAGTCTCATCTTCCAAATTAATAAAGAACCCAAAAACCGAAGCCTTAATAAGGGAGAAAAATAAAGCTCGGAAAAGATGGCAATCAACCTGGGATCTGTTGCGTTGTGCCCGTTGTTTTGTCAATAATCCACTTTGGTACCGGTTTTATTTATAACCAGTGCCGGAACATAATGAGAACACCACACACAGCCAGACGCGGATATACTCTCCCGCTCGCCGCCAAAACCGAAACCAAACCGCCAGGTTCCAGTCTCGGCCGGTTTCCGCCGCCACACTGGCGCCGCTAGGGAGGATTCTCGCCTGAACCCTCAACAGCTCCCCCAAATAGTTTAGAGAAGGTTAGCGCTGGACACGCTTGTATCTTCTCCCATACCGCGACACTCTCCCAGGTGAGGGAGACAGCTGCTTTATCTCGGGAGCGATTGCTGGCAGCTGTTGTAGCTCCTCTGCAGGCATTTCATTTCCCGGAGTTTCCTTCGTTTCAGCGGGGAGTTCACTGTCAGGAGATGTCTCACTGGGGAGACCTGTTGTTGGGAAGAAGCCAGAAGAAGAGAGTTCCGCCTGTAGGTCCCTACAGGAGTTTCCACGATGTATGAGCGTGGCGCTGAAGCCTTCTCGAGGACACTTCCCCACGCTCGTAGATCCTTCACCCAAACTTTCTCTCCTGCAATTAGTTCCGCCTTTTTCGTGGCCGCATGGCGTCTGTCAAAAGCCTTCTTCTGCGCCATCTTCCGCTGCTCCTCTTCCCCCCTGAGTTTGGATTGATCCACTGTTTTAGGGGTTAGTGATGATGGAGTGCAGGGAACCATAGTGCGAATTTTCCGTCCAAATAGAAGTTCCGCAGGGGAGAGTCCGTTTGCCAGGGGTGTTGCCGATACTCCATGAATGCTAGGACCAGATATTTATTCTTTTTTATCAGGCTTTTCACACTTTTGACAGCAGCCTCTGCTTGACCATTTGATTGTGGATGCTTTGGGCTGGAAGTGATGTGTCAAAACCCAACTTCAGAGGCAAACTTCGTAATAGCTGAAGTTGTTGATGGGCGAAATTGTGGTACGTTATCACTGATTACAATGTCAGGGATGCTATGACGAGCAAAGATGGCTTTGCAGTGATCTACCACAGCTTCGAGGAAAGTTTAGTAAGTCGTACGACCTCGATAAATCAAGAAAAGTAGTCTACGACGACTAAATACTCACTTCCTTCGTAATGGAAGAGATCCATCCCGACTTTTTGCCACGGTCTTTCAGGAAAGTCGTTGGGGATGAGTGGTTCGTGCTTTAGAGGTTGATTCTCAATGCATTTCTCACAGGTTTTTACCATATCCTGGATTTCTTGACCTATTCCTGGCCACCAAACATGATCCTTTGCTCTTGCGCGACATTTTGTTATTCCTTGATGACCTGCGTGGATGCGGTTCAAAACATCTTTTCGCATGTTAGAGGGGATGATCACTCGCAGTCCTCTCATTAGTAAGCCGTTCTCTTCCCCTATCTCGTCGCGAACATCGTAGAACGAGCGTTCTAAGGGAGAGAGCTGACATTTGGCGGGCCAACCGTTTTTGGAATAAAATGCCACATTTTGAAGGGTAGGATCCAGCTTCTGGTTGAGGGTTATTTTGGCAAGTCGGTCGTCTGTCGTGGATTGATGCAGGACGATGCTGCGCACAAAATGTTCAACTTATTCCTAGAGCTCTTCATCTTCGGGAAGATGACCTTGAAGTGGTTGTCTTGAAAGGGCATCAGCGGTGATTAGGTCCTTCCCAGGTGTAAGAAAGATATGAAACGAGAACTGAAGCATCCTCATATGGTACCGTTGAAGCCTTGGCGTTAGATCGTTCAGATCTTCAGTGGTGAAGATGGGGATTAAAGGTTTGTGATCTGTTTCGATGAGGAAGGTTTTTCCAACCACAAAGTCCTTGAAGCGCTCACACGCTCATGTGATTGCAAGGGCTCCCTTCTCTATTCGAGCGTATCCCTGTTCCGTCTTCGTCAGCGTCCGTGATGCAAATGCCACTGGGCGCCACTCGTTGGCTTCATGCTCCTGCTTAGAACAGCTCCCAGGCCATACGATGCAGGCTGAGACCATGGTCTTCTTAGAGATGTCAAAGCTTGCCAGAACTCGGTCACTGGCCAGAACCTCTTTGACTTTCTCGAATGCTTTTTTCTGTGGTGATCCCCAGATGAAACTCACATCTTTCTTTCTTAGGTCGTTTAGTGGCTTTGTGATTTCCGCTAAGTTTGGAACAAAGCTGCCTAAGAAATTGACCATACCCATAAAACGTTGCACCCCGTGCACGTCAGTTGGCGGTTTCATCTCGGCGATGGCTTTGACTTTCTTTTCGTCCGCCTTGATACCGTGTTCGTCGATGTAATGTCCCAGGAATGTGACGTTGCTTACACCGAATTGACACTTTTCTTTGTTAAGCGTAATTCCTGAGTTCTTTAGGCGTCTCAAAACTTTGCGTAGTGTCTCGTCATGCTCTTCCTTTCTCTTTGCGAAAATGAGGATGTCATCCATGTGACAGATTACCCCATTGACTTCGCCTAGGATAGCAGACATGCGTTTCTGGAAGTGTTCTGGAGCGCTAGAGATCCCAAAGGGAAGCCTTTTGAATTTATATCTGCCAAAGGGCGTAATAAAAGTCGTCAGCGTTTGGCTTTCTTCAGAGAATTTAATCTGCCAACATCCGCTGTTAGCATCCAGCCTGGAAAAGATTTTGGCCCCGTTGAGTTGAGCTAGTTCATGTTCAAGGACAGGAAGTGGGTGAAGCTCACGTTCCACACTCAGGTTAAGCCGGGACAAGTCTACACATATCCTGATTTTCCCGTTTGGCTTTCCAGCTAGGATGATCGGTGCGCACCACTCCGTTGGCTCATCAACTGGTTCGATGACTTCTTGAGCCACCATGGCATCCAGTTGCTCTTTTAACTTTGGCATGAGCGGAAGAGGTAATCGTCTTGGGACTGGTATAGAGAAGGGCTTGGCACCTTCCTTCAACTTGATGTGATAGGGCTGTTCAAGAAGCCCCAGTCCTTCAAATAGCTTAGGAAACTCTCGTTCAGGATTGACATCCGTTGTTCCGTTGATGACAAGATCAATTCGTTTGACGAGTTGGAGGTTTTCAGAGGCTCCGACACCCAACAGAGGTTGCCCCAAATGGTGGACCACGTATACGGTTTTCTTAATCTCACGTTTGTTAGCTCGGAGCTTCGCTACGAAGGTCCCAGCATTCTCCAATCTTTGGTTTGCGGCCGCCATCAGTTGACCGTCGGTAGGCGTCAGTTGGACGTTGTTGAAATACCGCTTGTACAGGGAAAATGGTATCAGTGTCACATCCGAACCCGGATCCAACTTGAAGTGGATTGCAATGCCGTTGACTCTTACTGTTGACTTCCACCTGCTCTTTCTGCTTCCCAGCGTAGACGCGCGGACAACATATACAAATGAGACCTTCTCCCGCGCTGGGGTTTCCTCCGAGGATATGGCGTTCACCTCATTGTTTTTCTTCGACAGAGATTAGTGTAATGGCCCTTTTTCCCGCACTTTCCACAGACTTTGTCCTTAGCGGGGCACTTATCTCTGTAACGATAATTATGTTTGGTAGTCCCACAATTAAAGCAAGTTGGAAATATTTTTCCTTCTTCTGTTTCCTTGGCACTGTCTGTTTGTCTAGACATTGATCTGCCATTGTCCTTGCCATGACCTGATGCTTTAGGCTTCTGCTTGGCCACTTTCCGCGTTGTTGCGACCTGCGATGTAGAAGGGTCAAGATCCTGTTGTTCACGCATCACAGCTTCCCACAGACGGGCGATCTCGACTGCTTTGGCCAAGGTCAGGTTTTCGTTTAGCATCAGTTTCTCCGACAACTTCCTATCTTTTACTCCAAGCACTAAACGATCACGAATAAGCTCCTCGCGCAGATTAGCGTATTCGCAGTGCTCAGATATTCTGTGTAAGACTGTTACAAATTCCTCAATGGTTTCTTCCAGCCGTTGACTCCTTAATCCGAACAAGGCCGGCTCATACACCACGTTGCGTTTGCCAATAAAGTGGTTGTCGAACGCTTCAATGACTTTGTCGAGGTTCTTTGCGCCATCTGCTGAGAGATTGAACGCAGAGTGGATTTCCTCAGCCCTCTCCCCCATAAGATATATCAATGCTGTGATCTGATATTCTTGTTCCTTGGCGTTCAAGTTAGAGAGAAGTCTGTATCGAGAAAATCGCTGTTTCCAGCTTGGCCAATCCTTGGCGTCGAAACTGAAGTTAGGAGGCGGAAGAAAGGAATTTGATTCCATGTCAGGTTTGATTGCACAAGAGTGGAATTAATTAAAAAGGCACTTACTTGAGCTCTTCACGATCCCACCGCTGCCACCATGTTGTGTTGTGCCCGTTGTTTTGTCAATAATCCACTCTGAGTCGTCGGAGCTCCCTTGGTACCGGTTTTATTTATAACCAGTGTCGGAACATAAGGAGAAAACCACACACAGCCAGACGCGGAGATACTCTCCCGCCTGCCGCCAAAACTGAAACCAAACCGCCGGGTTCCAGTCTCGGCCGGTTCCCGCCGCCACACTGGCGCCGCTAGGCGCGAAGTGGCGTGAGGATTCTCGCCTGAACCCTCAACAGGATCCAGCTCATATATATAGAGCAACTTACCTCAATCTTCAAGGAAAGGTAAATCAAACCCTTGAAGCAGAGAAATCTGAAAATTGGAATAGTTTTTTAAGCAAACTTGAATCGAGCCCAACAGACTTCTGGAAAAAACAAAACCCATTAGGAAAAAAATTGACAAAATCACTAGTTTAAATGCAAATGGAAAAACCTTGCTGACCGACAAAGAAATTGGAAATTATCTTTCAGAGCATTTTTCCAACACTTTTTTCCAAGGTGGAGAATGAGGTTCCATCTTACCTAACAGATAACACTTGCTATCATCCCCAAGAGAATATACTATCAATGACAACGCCAAATGAAGTCAAGGAAGTGATTAAAAACCTAGGTAATCACAAAGCTCCAGGCCACGACAATATTAAGCCGCAAATGACTAAAAACCTCCCCATCAAATGGATAGATTTCCTCGCTGGGATCTTCAATGCTGCATTACACCTGTGCTACTTCCCGAAGACATGGAAACATGCCATTATGATAACCATTCCAAAAAAATCACCTGTCAAATCACCTGAAGATCTCAGACCAATTCGCCTTCTCTCTACCATTGGTAAGGTATACGAGAGAATTTTTCTTCGCAGATTGCAGACATGCATGGATTCTATTAACTTTATCATTCCTCAACAATTTGGATTCAGAAAAGGACACTCCACAACCCACCAGCTAATCACAGTAATAGACTACATCAAAATAAGAAAGTCCCACAAGGAGGCAGTAGGTGCTGTTTTTCTAGACTTTACCAAAGCCTTTGATAGAGTATGGCATGATGGCTTGATAGCAAAAATAACAAAAAAAATCAATTTCCAAGGGATTTTATCAAATTCTTGAAAAACTATCTCCAGGACAGGACCTTTTCAATTAAGCAAGGGAATTATATAACCGTGGCAAAAACAACTAAGATTGGAGTCCCTCAAAGCTCTATACTTGGGGGGACCCTACCTATTCAACATCTCCATCAACGATTTCCCTCCACATCCAAAATGTCAAATAAAACTTTTCGCAGATGACGCAGCAATTTTAGCACACAAACTCCAAATCAATAGGAATAATAACTACACAACTCTAAAATTACATAAACAGTATAACCAAATGGTGCAATGATTGGAAATTAGACATCAACCCAAAAAAGTCTCGAGCAATAAATTTTCCTCCACTAGACAATAAAAATTTCAAGCCACAATCCATCCTAAAGGTAAACCAGAGCCCTATTAGCTCAGAGCCCTATTAGCTGGACTGACAGCGTTAAATATCTTGGAGTTACCTTAGACTCCAAGTTGAAATTCAACATGCATGTCAAAAATATTATAAAGAAAGCAAAAATCGCAAAAATAACATTATCAAGTCTGTTCAACTATAAAAGCAAATTGACTACAAAACAAAAATTTACTCTATACAGAAGTTGTATCCTCCCGATAGTAACATACGCACTGCCAGTTTGATGCAAATATATTACAACCACAGACAAAAATAGGATAAACGCATTTATGAAAATCTGCCTTCGGACAAGTATAGGAGCTCCATTCAACCTATCAAACAAGATACTGAAAGAGGACTTGAACCACCCCGATCTAGAAGATATGTACCAAATTTCCGTTCCTTCAAATAAAATTCCGTATACCTTCAAATGCAAAATTCAAATAACCCAACCATACAAGATATTCTACAAAATAAAGGAGATATCAATCCCCGATTCCGACGACCCGTCCCTGACACTTGGTTGAGAGCTCATCGCCTAACAGCTGCCCTCCTGCAGTGGTCGGGAGGGGGGGGGGGGGGGGGGGCGGGACCACCTCAAATCCACCAACTCGCCATGTGTAAATAGCCAGGACAAGGTGACTTGCGAGCTGTGCTCGAATGTAACACCTGCAAATTGAGACGAAATAAATAAATAAATGTTTTTAAAAGGTAAGATTATCCAATAGCCGTGAAACTTTTAGGAAGTTATTTACTATAATACTGGAAAGGTTCCTGGTTTGAATTTGATTTGAAATAAATATTCTTTGCAATTTTATTTTCAAATTTTCTACTTTGACTCCCAAGCAGCGCCTCTCGCGATATCTGGTGAAATTATATTTATAAATTGTAACAATGCTTAAAATGTGTTCCAATTATAATAAATTTAATTTGAGAATTCAGTAATATAATATTCCAATGACGTGAAAAACTTTGGAATTTTTTAATATTAATATATATTTAAAGAAAATATTGTAACGTTTTTGTGTTAAATGTTAAAATGTAATATTAAAATTTATTTTTACATTGTTAATTTAATTTGTTGTTGTTTTATAATAATGAAGATGCTAATTACATTGTTGTTGTTGTTGTTTATTATCGTTTGTTTATATAAAAAATTACATTGTATGTGATGATGATAACAAAAATGAATTTTTGAATTGATATATATAATTCAATTAGAAAAAAAGAAATAATTAATTATCAAATTCACAAAAGTGACATATATATATGTCATAATATATGCTCTTACAGGAATAATAAAGTAAATCTGCAGTCGACCAGAGAGAGAGAGAGAGACGTAGTCGATAGAAGACAACTAACTTACGACCATTTTGACCACATTCCTGAGGGGGCCGCCCGTCAACACCTGGCGACTATTTTTGGATAGCCCCCCGGTTGTGTACGCAGGGAAAAAAACGGGCGTTCAGCGGGTCGGTCGCCCGTCGATCCGCTCTCTCTCGCTGATTGCCTGGAATTCCTTGCAAACTTGTTGTTTCATTATTTCTCACCTCACTACATCATTACCACTATATTGTCACATTGAAAGTCGACAGGATAAGACCTGGCCGGGAAGCAAATCCCTCATATACCGGAGTATGAAGGAACAAGAAGCCAAGCCACGATGATCGACCAAACCCAACTCAACTGTAACCACTCCTCTTCGAGCCCTCAACCCCTTCTTCGCCAACCTTTGAACCGTGATCCCGAAGAAGTATTCACCTACGACGGAGATGGAGCTGCCACGCACTCCTTCCAGCAATAGATCTGCCCAAGAACGATCGCCGCGCCAGAGCAGGACACCTTCCATCATCATGGACAAGACTCCGCCATATCCTTGCCGCTACTGTGATGTACAACACTGGTACGCACAGTGTCACAGACAGAACTCTCCCGAATCTCAATGAACTTACCTGCTCTCTAAACCAGCATAACCTGTAAGTGAAATTGTTTTACCCCTTCCATTCGTTCTTTAAAGAACTCACTCCTTGTAAACTCTGATGCCAATCTTTACATAATTAACTCCATTTATTTTCGCCACGCCTATTAACAATGGTTTATTCTCCATACTATTTAGCTAGATATTTGTAACCCATTTAATTAGTTATCTTACCATTAGAATTTAACAATCGTCATTTTAATTAAATAATTTCCATTTTAACGTAACTTAAAAAAAAAAAGGGAATTCTACCTATTAACGCTTTACGAATTTTACTATAAACAATAGATTTTTCATAATCAATTTATTTATAAAAATATGCCTCCAGCACCTAAAATTTTGTATGTCTATTTGTATATGACCTCTCCTACTTGTAAGCACGGTTCACGAGCAATAATTTCTTTCCTAATCGATTCAAAATTCACCCTGTAATTCAGGCGTCGAAGAATTCCAACCACCACGTGAACCTTGCTTACAACCAACCCTTGGTGACTCTTATCTATCTGCCCCTTAATGCCCCTCTCATTCTTACAACTTTGTTAACCTTATACCAGCTCAGGACCTTTATAGAGAATTATTGATTAATCAATTATCGAACTTCTATATTGTCATTTCAAAATCCTAACCTTCGCCCTTCATTTATGATAATATATTTCGTAGTTCATCTCTAGCATATCCACCGACCCACACCATCTAGCCAATGGCGTGTTCGTCACAGGATGCAGATTGACTAACTACTAGATGTTTATCAACTACTTTTTGTTCGCACTTGAACAATCTGCATCGAGCGACACAGTTCGCTTCTTCTTCTCGCGCCACACGGACCCTGTCTTCAAATCCATGTTTGTCCATTGTCCAAACCAGCACGATATAGCCTACCTTCGATATTTCCCACGGAGGTACGTTAAACATCGTCGCTGATTCTGTCAGGTCCGTCATCATTTCGCGCAGACATGGGTTTCACGTTCAACCCACCGCGAAATCATCGCCTTGCACAAGCTCCCACGACGTTTCAAACACCTCGTGTCCGAGCAGCTTGTCACTTGTAACGGACAACGCAGTCCTCGTCCCAATTTTTTGGCACTGTGCGCGCATACTTTCCGCAAATTAAATATAAATCCATTCGACTTCCTCACCTACACACGGGACTTTTCCCCTCAGACTCACTACACAAGTAACTGCATAGATAAGGTAGATTGGCCCAGGACAAGTTTCCCCTCGCTCTGTTCGCCGAGGTTCTAACATTGTATGTAGTCTTATATTTACCTCAGTCCTGAGCTCACACAATTGCCAACCTCAATCTCATTTCTCGTACTCTACACTTATAGCATAGAAAGCCCATGACAAGTTTCCCCTTGCCATGTCCGCCTGAAAAATATCTTAAAGTGTAGAGTTCCCCAGTCTTAATGATCTTCAGAATTCCATCATATGTATGTGACTCTTCTTCCCCTTGTTCACACTCCTCAATAACATTTCCCTTATAGTACATTAGATTTTGTTGTATATAGCCTTTTATAACCTTGATATTTTCAAAGATTTCCTTAAATGTCAAACTCCCCGGTGTTGTAAAACTGCTTGTAAATAAGATTTACTTGTGTACTATACAATATTTTATTTACATAAAA